>JAOWBW010000067.1:1890478-2161273 GCA_026119855.1 Campanula takesimana
CCAAAATTTAACAATTTCGTGCAGGGCAGGAACATTCTGTGTCCCTTTGGCTTGTGCTTATCCAGGTTCCAAATTTACAGTTTTGTTTGAGCACATTACCTTCTTCTTTTCTAGCCAAAACTTGGTTTTTGAAGCTTGGTCATGCACAAACTTTTGGACATAAATTTGGGTTTTCAAAACCTCCTTGTGCATAACCCATTTTGTAAAAGATTTTTGAATTCTTTGTTGTGCACAACTTGTTTTGCAAATGGTTTTCAAAAGAATTGTTCTTCTTGAAAAATGTTGATTTCAAAGAATTCTTTGGTTGTGCCCAATTTGTTGTACGTACAAGTTTTGGCTTTGTTTGTTCATATGATTCTTGCTTGATTGCTTGTGTCGCGACCCCAACCCCGCGGGCCCGAGATCGCGAGCTGGACCTCGACTTAAACAATAAACTCTAAAATGATGGAGATAAAAATTTCCTTTTATACCCAAAAGATGATAACACAAGGTTTTGTAAATCAACTTGAACAACAAAGTAAAACTAGTATAAACTCCATAAGCTTATACACCAAAGTTACAAAATACACAAATCCTAGTGACGTCAATGTTTGGTACAAATATCCCCAAAAGGTTACACATTGATATAATGTAAACCAACCTATAACAACTTTCCCCAAAAGAATGAATCCACACTCGACGTCCTCTTTCTCGTGATCAGCGAGACTAATCCTTAGCACCTGGGGGGGGGGGGTTAAGGAAAAACAAAGATAAAAGAAAGGGGGTGAGATAAATCTCAATAAGTTACTAATGCAACTACATGGCATGCTATGATGCAAGGAGCAATAAGCAATAATAAATATAAAATAGCACATAGCATTTATCACATAACAGATAGCAGCGGAAATAAACACATAACAAAGGATATTAGCCAAGGTTTTCAAACCGATACATCCAAATAAAGGATCGCTGCGCAGCTTCAGTAATCAACCATCAACATCTTCATAATAGCATGAAAGCTGAAGAGAATTCCCCGGTACCGGAACAATAACCATAAGAGTGTCACAAAGGACAAGAGCCATGCCACAAAGTCATGCTCGGTAGCTAGATACATTCACAAAGGAAGCTAATTTGTCTTTTCCAAGGCCAATCTGGAAAAGGGTATAGAAGGGGGCAAAACAATGGTCAACATTATAATGGACTTGGCTTTGCCATTATAATCTTTTCCATCACCCGATGCAACAAATATGCCAGCTGGGCTTCCAAATGAATGCTAAGTAATAATATATTAGCACGATAAGCAACAAAGGATTCCAAAGTAGGGAATCATACCAAGAAGTCACCAAGAAAGTGAAATGTACCCACAACGCACAATTAAAGTGTTCCAATAATCTCAATTAACACTTAATTAATTTCAAACACAAACTTGATCACAAAGGACCCAATTCTATCACTAGAGTGTACTACAATGATCACTAAGGTCAACTAGAAGGACACCCAAGACTTAGACCAAAACGCATTCTTCAATCACACAAATTAACAAATGTAAACTTTCAGAGGTCTGTGCGGCCGCCCACCAGGGACTGTGCGGTCGCCCAAAAAGGCTCTCAAACAAGAACAAAAGCTTTCAGATAGATGTGCGGTCGCCCAGACCTTTTTGGGCGGTCGCCCAACCTTCTGGACTGCCGGAATTCGGGAGGGAAGAAATGGGTTCTTCATTTTCTTACCCAAATCACACAAATACTCAAAATCAAACACAACCAACAAGTTTGCTAAGGTACCCAAACAACATTTAAGTTTAAGGGAACCTAACTAACACCATTTGAATCATGACATTCATCCAATCACCATTTTAGCCAAAAACTCAAATATATTCCAAATCAATTCCAAACTCAACCAAACTTCAAAGATAACAATTAAAGCATTGTAGAAACATGTTATGAGCATTTTTGCATAAAAATAGGGGAAAAGCAACTTACTTGAAAATTCTCAAAGATGACGGAATTCGAATATTTTTTATTCTACGCGATCCTATCGACGATCTAAACACATTTCAAGTTTTAAGAAATGAGAGATTATGAGAGGAAGAGGAAGAGGAAGATAATGAAGAGAGAAGGAAGAGGAAGAAAACTTACCCAAATGGAGGAGAGAGTGTCACGACCCGAAAACTAGGCTCTATTTTATTAGTAATAAATAATTATTATTTATTTATTTGCTTAATTATTTATTTAAATTATTATTTATTTAAATATTTTGTGTGCATTTTATGTTCATCATAATTATGCTTAGCATTTTATTTGAGTCTTTCGGGTTAGTGTAATATTGTTGGGTCTTAATAGTTAGTAGGGAGTGTAAGTAATTGTGTGTAGTGTAGAGGAGGGGCCTGAGTGTAAGTTTTGGAAATAATTCCCCTACTCCCCTCTCCCTACACCTCCTTCTCCCTCATTCACTCCACCTCCCTCCATCATCTCCCTGGAAACTCTCTCTCTCTCTCTCCTCCATTGGTAAGCATTTTCTTTCTCTTTCCTTCTCTCTTCATTTTCTTCTTCTTCCTCTCATAATCTCTCATTTCTTAAAACGTGAAAGGTGTTTAGATCGTCGATAGGATCGCGTAGAGTCAAACATATTTGAAATCCATCACCTTTGAGAAAATCCGGGTAAGTTACTTTCCCCCCATTTTTATGCTAAAGTGTTCCTATCATGCATATATGATGTTTGAGTTGTTATATTTGAAGTTTGGTTGGGTTTTGAATTTGTTTGGAATTTATTTGGATTTGGGTTAAAAATGGTGATTTATGAATGTTGGGTTTGATTCTTGATTTTGGTTGTTAAATGTTGTTGTATGAGTCTTTTTAGACTTATTAGTTGTGTTGGTACATTAGTATGCTAGTTAGAAGGTTGGATTTTGGTTGGAAATGTGTTTTGGGTATAAAAATGGAAGAACCCATGTGTTCTTCCCGATTTCTGGCAATCCGGAAGATTGGGCGGCCGCCCAAAATTCCCTGGGCGACCGCACAACATTCTGAGAGCTTTTGGTCGTGTTTGAGGGTCTTACTGGGCGACCGCACATACCCTTTTGGGCGGCCGCACAGTCCTCTGAAAAGCTACATTTGTAAATTTTGTGTGATTGAAGAACGCGTTTTGATCCAAATCTTGGGTGTCCTCCTAGTCGACCTTAGTGATCATGGTAGTACACTCTAGTGATAGAATTGGGTCCTTTGTGATCAAGTTTGTGTTTGCAATTTATTAAGTGTTAATTGGGATTTGGAACATCTTATTGAGGTATTGTTGGTTTGACTTATCTTTGTGATGATCATTTGGTATATGTTTGGGCATCTTATGTTGTGTTCGTAATTGTTCCAATCGAATTGATTTTCAAGTGAGTCTTGGTCTGGGTTTTAGACGATGTCCTATAGTACCTAGAGGGTGGTTACTGAACACCAAAGTGTAGGGTTTATTACAGTCGTGATCAATGTTGTTGTGCTCTTTATGAGAAATTCCGTTTATCGTTGTTGTGCTCTTTTATGAGAAACTTCTTGTGTTCGTTGTTGTTGAACTCTTCATGAGTAATCGTTTGCATCTTTATGGTGATTAATTGGTGTGGTTCCCTACTTTGGAACCTTAAGTTGTTTATTTATGCTAAAATATTATTACTTAGCATTTATTTGAAAGTCCAGCTGGTATTTTGTGTGTGTTTGGGCGATGGGAAAGATTATAATGGCAAAGCCAAGTCCATTATAATGTTGACCATTGTTTTGCCCCCTTCTTTACCCCTTCTCCAGATTGGCCTTGGAAAGGATAAGTCAGCGTTCCTTTGTGAATGTATCTGGCTAGCGGGCATGACTTTGTGTCATGGTCCTTGTCCTTTGTGACACTGTTATGGTTATTGGTTCCGGTACCGGGGTTTTCTCTTCGAGCTTTCATGCTGCTATGAAGATGTTGATTGTTGATTATTGAAGCTGCGCAGCGACCTTTATTTGGTTCTTTCAGTTGGGTGAAACCTTGGCTATGTATCCACCTATGAGTGTTTAATTCAGCTTTATGTGTTGCATGATGATGATGGTCGTTATTTCCAACCGGTATGGGACGGTTGGCGATAGGGAGCCTCTCATTTGTTGTTATACGTTTATTTATATGATTGATTATTGGATATTACTGTTTGACAGCATGTCACTTATTATTCCGCTGCTATCTGTCTTATGTTAATTGCTATTGGTCATTGCATATTAGCATGTCATGTAGTTGCATTAGTAACTTACTGAGATTTATTCTCACCCCGTTTCTTGTTTCAAATTGTTTTCCTTAACCCCCCCCAGGAGGAAAAGGATTAGGATTCGCGGTTCGAGGAGGACGTCGAGAGGATTGAGATTTTGGGGCAGGTTGTTATAGATCGGTTTACATTATTTAAATGTATAACCTTTTGGGGATAGTTTTACCACTATTGACGTCATTAAGAATTGTAATATTTTGTATCTTTGGTGTGAGCTTGTAGAGCTTACACTAGTTGTTTTATGTTGTTGTTAAACTTGGATTTTCCAAACCTTGTATTAAAATCTTTTGGTTCAAAAATGGGATTTTTAACTTCTATATTTTAGAGTTTTGGTTTTAAGTCGACGTCCAGCTCGCGATCTCGGGCCCGCGGGTTCGGGGTCGCGACAGTTGGTATCAGAGCTATGGTTTAGCTCTAAGTATCGGTATAGGTGGCTAGAACGACCTAGGAGGGTAGTTGTGTTCGGAGTGAGTAACGGTTGATATTTTATACAGGTAATTGTTCTCAATGGCTAGAAGAATTGGTGAAGCTTCTAGTGGGACTCAGAATCTTAATGGTCTACGGGAAGAAAACTGTGCAATGTTTCAAGGGAGGTTTGAAGCGGCCGTGAAATCAATTCATGACCAAGGGCCGAGAGAGGAACATGTTGCACCTCCGCGATATGGGTTAGAGCAATTCTTGAAATTGAGACCAAGTGAGTACGACGGTGAGCCTGATGTGAAGAAGGCCGAGCTATGGATAGAATCGATGGAGAAAATCTACGAGGTCTTTGGTTGCACTGATGAGGATAGGGTTCTGTTTTCCGCTTATAAGCTCGTGGGGGCTGCGGAACATTGGTGGAAAGCACTGAAGACCAGTTGGGATGCGACTCTTGTACCATATCCTTGGGAGTGGTTCGTGAGGAAATTCAAGGATCATTTTATCTCTCTAGTGGGTCAAAACCGGAAGGAGATCGAGTTCCTCAGCTTGGAGCAAGGCATAATGTCAGTAGCACAGTACTCAGCTAAGTTCACAGAATTAGCCAGGTGTTGTGAATACCTAGTGCGGACCGAGGAGCAGAAAGCGATGAGATTGATCAGGGGTTTGAAGACAGCTATTAGGACTCAACTTTTAACCCAAAGAATTCAACCTTTTCAGGATGCGGTGGATCGAGCCTACTTGATTGAGCAGGGTATTTGGGAACACAAAAGGAAGACTGAGATGGTTAACCCGGGTGAGCAAGGAGGGCAGAGTAAGTCACAACAGCAACGTTCGGATAACAGAGGTAATTCTGGAGTGCAAACTCGATTCAGAGGGCAACTTCAAGGGCAACCAACAATAGGAAATCAAGGTTCTAATAAGGGGACACGAAATGGGAAAGTCTGCAGCTACTGTCAGAGGAAAGGACACTCAGAAGACAAGTGTTGGAAGAAGCAAGGAAAATGTGTGAAGTGTGGTCAGTTGGGACACTTCGTTAAAGATTGTCTGAGGTTTAGAGTTCAGTCATCGGGGACAGGAACTGGAATACCACAGGGTCAGAAGAGGGATGCTTCGGGGAAGCCCAAGGTTTCGGGTAGAGTATTTGCAATCAATCAGCACTCACCAGGTAACGGATAATTTCAGGAAGTATTAATTGCGTCGTGAGAGCGAGTGCGTGCATTTTAGGGTCATCGCATTTATGTGTTTTTGTGCATTTAGTTGCATTTATTTCTTCTGAGTCTTTGACTTATGTGTTGTAGGTGTCTACTCCTATGGAGAAGTTTAGGGTATCTGATGAAGTCCTATGTGCTTATGATGTGCTTAAGTATGGTTATGTCTCACCTGCTAAATTAGCCATGTTGCTATTACAAAGATTTTGATGTTACTATTGCTTTAGTCTATTGTTGTAGGGGGATTGTTATATTCTCCATTTCTAATTTTTTTTTAAACTGTTTGGGACCGTTCCTTTGGGTAGTTATACCTATCTTTTCTTAATTGAAATCCGAGTATTTAGCTTCGGTCAAATTGTTGGGTGTGATTATCATTCGTAAGACTTTCGTTTTCTTCCGAATAGTACTTAGTGTTCGAGGAGAAGCTTGGGGTTAAATTGCATTGTTGTGGTACAAGGTTGTAGTGCTGATATTTAGATCAATGTCCTTATGGCATCGGTTGGGTTATAAGAGTTGAGGATTCAATTGAGGATGTCTTGGTAGGATATTTTTGTTTACTTTTAGTGCATCTCCGTGAATGTATCGGAATGGATTAGCATGGAGAGGTGTACGATTTGTTATGGATGATGAGTTTGTTGTAGGAGTTATGATCATTAATGGGGGTAAGCGTGTTAAGTTAGGAAGGACTAAGTACATTTTGAGAGAGTAATAATTTCTCAATCTATGTTAAAGGCATTTTGAAATTTTGGCTAAATGGTGGTTCTTTGGTCCTAAATCTCTCCTTGGTGGCGTTTCGCGATTTGGACCAAGGGTATGTGAGGAAAGTTGAGTATCAATATTTGGGCATAATTAAAGAATATTGTGATTTGATAATGGATCTATTTGAATGAAGCTAGCTAATTGGTTTATGATTTTGGTAGTACCATTGAGCTTAAATATCATTAAGTCAATAAATGTATGCGTGAGAGACTCACTGGGGTTAGCTATTGAAATTAGAGTTCGTTGATTTCCTTTGAGTGTATGAGCACGGATTATGACTTAAATGGGAGTTAGAGAAAATCTTTCGAAGATGAAATTTGGATCGTTTTGCGGACTATTGAGTATATTGAATGGTTTAGGCTTCAAAACCAGATTAATGAGGGAATGAGAGTGTAACATAGATTTAAGTGGACACTTTGTACGAGAAATTTTGGGGTTTGTATGGTACTATTTATTTAAGGTGTTAACTCAAAGTGAAGACACTATAATGGTAATCCATAGAGATATAGCCATTTCGATGGATATTGTGGAAATAGAAATTTCTTTATCCTTTTTATATTTTAAGAGCTAATTTAGCTCGAGATGGTAAGGTTTTGAATTTCTGGGGAATAATACTAAGTATGCGATTTTACAAATGGAAGCACCTTTGCAGTGTAATTAAGGTTATGAATAAGGTGAGCTTGGGATATCTCGAGAGTTATGATTGGGAACAATTGGGATTCTCCAATTTTGATTGTGGATTCTAATTAGTAGGAAAGGTTATGATTGAAGGAAGTTATGTGCGAGAGGTCGTAGTATCGTGAACATTATTTAAGGTTACTACGTGATGGTTTAGAATGGACAATTGAGGAATTTGAGAATTGGCGGAACTATCGTATCCGTAGCTATTTGGTCTTTCGGGTAAGTCCCGTTAAAATTCGGGTCGAATTTTCTTTAAGGGGGAGTGAATGTCACGACCCGAGAACTAGGCTCTATTTTATTAGTAATAAATAATTATTATTTATTTATTTGCTTAATTATTTATTTAAATTATTATTTATTTAAATATTTTGTGTGCATTTTATGTTCATCATAATTATGCTTAGCATTTTATTTGAGTCTTTCGGGTTAGTGTAATATTGTTGGGTCTTAATAGTTAGTAGGGAGTGTAAGTAATTGTGTGTAGTGTAGAGGAGGGGCCTGAGTGTAAGTTTTGGAAATAATTCCCCTACTCCCCTCTCCCTACACCTCCTTCTCCCTCATTCACTCCACCTCCCTCCATCATCTCCCTGGAAACTCTCTCTCTCTCTCCTCCATTGGTAAGCATTTTCTTTCTCTTTCCTTCTCTCTTCATTTTCTTCTTCTTCCTCTCATAATCTCTCATTTCTTAAAACGTGAAAGGTGTTTAGATCGTCGATAGGATCGCGTAGAGTCAAACATATTTGAAATCCATCACCTTTGAGAAAATCCGGGTAAGTTACTTTTCCCCCATTTTTATGCTAAAGTGTTCCTATCATGCATATATGATGTTTGAGTTGTTATATTTGAAGTTTGGTTGGGTTTTGAATTTGTTTGGAATTTATTTGGATTTGGGTTAAAAATGGTGATTTATGAATGTTGGGTTTGATTCTTGATTTTGGTTGTTAAATGTTGTTGTATGAGTCTTTTTAGACTTATTAGTTGTGTTGGTACATTAGTATGCTAGTTAGAAGGTTGGATTTTGGTTGGAAATGTGTTTTGGGTATAAAAATGGAAGAACCCATGTGTTCTTCCCGATTTCTGGCAATCCGGAAGATTGGGCGGCCGCCCAAAATTCCCTGGGCGACCGCACAACATTTTGAGAGATTTTGGTCGTGTTTGAGGGTCTTACTGGGCGACCGCACATACCCTTTTGGGCGGCCGCACAGTCCTCTGAAAAGCTACATTTGTAAATTTTGTGTGATTGAAGAACGCGTTTTGATCCAAATCTTGGGTGTCCTCCTAGTCGACCTTAGTGATCATGGTAGTACACTCTAGTGATAGAATTGGGTCCTTTGTGATCAAGTTTGTGTTTGCAATTTATTAAGTGTTAATTGGGATTTGGAACATCTTATTGAGGTATTGTTGGTTTGACTTATCTTTGTGATGATCATTTGGTATATGTTTGGGCATCTTATGTTGTGTTCGTAATTGTTCCAATCGAATTGATTTTCAAGTGAGTCTTGGTCTGGTTTTAGACGATGTCCTATAGTACCTAGAGGGTGGTTACTGAACACCAAAGTGTAGGGTTTATTACAGTCGTGATCAATGTTGTTGTGCTCTTTATGAGAAATTCCGTTTATCGTTGTTGTGCTCTTTTATGAGAAACTTCTTGTGTTCGTTGTTGTTGAACTCTTCATGAGTAATCGTTTGCATCTTTATGGTGATTAATTGGTGTGGTTCCCTACTTTGGAACCTTAAGTTGTTTATTTATGCTAAAATATTATTACTTAGCATTTATTTGAAAGTCCAGCTGGTATTTTGTGTGTGTTTGGGCGATGGGAAAGATTATAATGGCAAAGCCAAGTCCATTATAATGTTGACCATTGTTTTGCCCCCTTCTTTACCCCTTCTCCAGATTGGCCTTGGAAAGGATAAGTCAGCGTTCCTTTGTGAATGTATCTGGCTAGCGGGCATGACTTTGTGTCATGGTCCTTGTCCTTTGTGACACTGTTATGGTTATTGGTTCCGGTACCGGGGTTTTCTCTTCGAGCTTTCATGCTGCTATGAAGATGTTGATTGTTGATTATTGAAGCTGCGCAGCGACCTTTATTTGGTTCTTTCAGTTGGGTGAAACCTTGGCTATGTATCCACCTATGAGTGTTTAATTCAGCTTTATGTGTTGCATGATGATGATGGTCGTTATTTCCAACCGGTATGGGACGGTTGGCGATAGGGAGCCTCTCATTTGTTGTTATACGTTTATTTATATGATTGATTATTGGATATTACTGTTTGACAGCATGTCACTTATTATTCCGCTGCTATCTGTCTTATGTTAATTGCTATTGGTCATTGCATATTAGCATGTCATGTAGTTGCATTAGTAACTTACTGAGATTTATTCTCACCCCGTTTCTTGTTTCAAATTGTTTTCCTTAACCCCCCCCCAGGAGGAAAAGGATTAGGATTCGCGGTTCGAGGAGGACGTCGAGAGGATTGAGATTTTGGGGCAGGTTGTTATAGATCGGTTTACATTATTTAAATGTATAACCTTTTGGGGATAGTTTTACCACTATTGACGTCATTAAGAATTGTAATATTTTGTATCTTTGGTGTGAGCTTGTAGAGCTTACACTAGTTGTTTTATGTTGTTGTTAAACTTGGATTTTCCAAACCTTGTATTAAAATCTTTTGGTTCAAAAATGGGATTTTTAACTTCTATATTTTAGAGTTTTGGTTTTAAGTCGACGTCCAGCTCGCGATCTCGGGCCCGCGGGTTCGGGGTCGCGACAGAGAGAGGGAGTTTCCTGGGAGGGAGGTGGAGTGAGTGAGGGAGAAGTGAGGGAGGAGAGGGGAGTAGGGAGGGAGTAGGAGAATTATTTTGAAATGTTACACTCAGGCCCCTTCCCCATCTACTAACACAATTACTTACACTCCCTACTAACAATTAAGACCCAACAAAACTACACTAACCCAAATGACCCAATTAAAATGCTAGGTAATTATTATGAAACATAAAATGCACACATAAATATTTAAATAAATAATAATTTAAATAAATAAATAAGCAAATAAATAAATAATAATTATTTAATATTAATAAAATAAGCCTAGATTTCGGGTCGTGACATTCACTCCCCCTTAAAGAAAATTCGACCCGAATTTTAACGAGACTTACCTTAAACAAAAAGCCACGGAAATTTCCTCTCGATCTCATCTCGGAGCTCCCACGTCGACTCCTCGATATTATGATTCCTCCAAAGAACTCGAACCAACGCAATGCTTTTGTTCCTCAACTCTTGGACTTTAGAATCAAGGATCCGGACCGGTCGTTCCTCATAAGTCATATCGGGCTCTATATCCTCCGGTACACTCGGTAACACGTGAGATGGATCATGAACATACTTCCGAAGCATAGAAACGTGGAAAACATTATGTAACCGATCCAAAGATGGCGATAACGCAAGACGATACGCTAGAAGTCCAACCTTTTCCAAAATCTCAAACGGGCCAATAAACCTCGGAGCCAATTTACCCTTCTTCCCGAACCTTCAGATACCCACCTTCGGAGATACTTTCAAGAACACAAAATCACCGGTCTGAAAACTAAGATCTCGCCTTCGGTTATCTGCATAGCTCTTATGTCGACTCTGGGCTGTTTTCAATCTATCCCGGATAACTCTAACCTTTTCAACTGAATCCTGAAGCAAATCAATACCTACGATCTTCGCTTCACCGACCTCATCCCAACAAATAGGCGATCTACACTTTCTTCCATACAAGGCCTCAAACGGTGCCTTCTCGATACTAGCCTGATAACTGTTGTTGTAAGAGAACTCCACTAACGGTAGGTGAGAATCCCAAGAATCAGAAAAGTCTATCGAACACGCTCGCAACATATCCTCCAAAATCTGAATAGTCCTCTCGGATTGACCGTCGGTCTGAGGATGAAAAGCCGTACTGAATCGCAAATCTGTACCCAAAGCTTCCTGAAACGCCTTCCAGAATCTAGAAGTAAACCTCGGGTCTCGATCTGACACAATACTAACCGGAACCCCATGCAATCTAACGATCTCATCAATGTAAAGGGTCGCAAGCTTCTCCATCGAATATCTGATATCAATAGGCAAGAAATGGGCACTCTTGGTCAATCTATCCATTATTACCCAAACACTGTCATACTTCCTACGGGTACGAGGTGGTCCCGTAACGAAATCCATAGTCACATTCTCCAATTTCCACTCGGGAATCTCTAACGGCTGAAGTAGTCCTGCGGGTCTCTGATGCTCGGCTTTGACCTGCTGACAAGTTAAACACTTCGATACATACTCAGCTATTTCCCTCTTCATATTAATCCACCAAAATTGTTGCTTCAAATCCTGATACATCTTCGTACTGCCCGGATGAATAGTATACCTTGATTTGTGACCCTCATCTAAAACATGCCTCTTTATCCCACCAACATCGGGTACACACAAACGACCACGGAAAGTCAACACTCCAATCGGGCTAACAGAAAAATCCTCGAAGTTCCTTTCCTTCAATTTACCCATTACCTTCACTAACTCGGGATCTTCTTTCTGAGCTTCCTTTATCCTCTGAATTAGGGTCGGAGATACCCTAATATTCGCAAAAATAGCCCCATGACTCGATTCACGAGGAGACCAATCTCGAACATCCTCAAGCATTTTCCATTCCCGAACCATCATCGAAGCCACATAAGATTTTCTACTAATCGCATCGGCTACCACATTCGCCTTTCCCGGGTGATAAAAAATCGTACAATCATAATCCTTCAATAATTCCATCCATCGGCGTTGCCTATTATTCAACTCTTTCTGGGAGAAAAGGTATTTCAAACTCTTGTGATCCGTAAAAATCTCAAACTTCGCCCCATAAAGGTAGTGCTTCCATTTGTGCAACGCAAATACTATCGCGGCCAACTCCATATCATGAGTGGGGTAATTCTGTTCACTCGGGGTCAACTTCCTCGAAGCATAGGCAATCACTTTCCTGTTCTGCATCAAAACACAACCCAAACCCTCTTTCGAAGCATCACTGTAAATCACTAGGCCATCGCTCCCATTAGGCAAAGTCAAGATCGGTGCGGTAGTCAACCTCTTCTTCAATTCCTCGAAACTCTTGTCACATTTCTCGGTCCACACAAACGGGACATTCTTCCGGGTCAACTGAGTCATCGGAGTAGCGATCCTCGAAAACCCCTCAATAAATCTTCTGTAATAACCGGCTAAACCCAGAAAGCTTCTAATCTCTGTCACTGATTCGGGTCTCTTCCAATCCACTATTGCCTCTATCTTCGAAGGATCCACAGAAATCCCATCTTTCGAAATAACATGCCCCAGAAATGACACCTTCTCGAGCCAAAATTCGCATTTACTAAACTTCGCAAACAATTTCTCCCTCGCAAGAACGGATAAAACTGTCCTCAAGTGTTGCTCGTGCTCCTCTCTAGATTTAGAGTAGACGAGTATATCATCAATAAAGACCACCACGAACGAGTCAAGATACGGATGCAAAACTCGGTTCATCAAATCCATAAACACGACCGACGCATTAGTCAACCCAAACGGCATAACCAAGAATTCATAATGACCATACCGAGTGCGAAAGGCAGTCTTCGGAATATCCTCCGATCGAACCTTCAACTGATGGTACCCACTCCTCAAATCAAGTTTAGAGAAAACCACGGACCCTTGAAGCTGATCAAATAAATCGTCAATATGAGGTAGAGGATACTTGTTCTTCACTGTAACCTGATTCAACTTCCGGTAATCTATACACAATCTCAAGGAACCGTCTTTCTTCCGCACAAATAAAACCGGTGCTCCCCACGGGGAAACACTAGGGCGGATAAACCCTCGATCAAGCAACTCTTGCAATTGAACCTTTAATTCCTTCAACTCTGCGGGAGCCAATCTATAAGGTGCTTTCGAAATTGGAGCCGTACCCGGCAAAAGGTCTATACAAAATTCTATCTCACGATCGGGAGGCATATCATACTCGGTAGAGAAAACATCGGGAAATTCCCGGACTACCCGAACACTATCAAAACTAGGGGATTCCTTCCTAGTATCAAGAACACTAGCCAAATACCCCTCACAACCACTATGCAATAATTTTCTCGCTTTCATATAAGAAATTAAGCGAACCTTTCTACTCAGAGGACAAGCCTCAAACACAAATTTAGGCACATCGGGAATAGAAAAAGTAACAGTTTTCTTACGGCAATCCACGGAAGCATGAAACTTGCTCAACCAATCCATACCCAATATGACATCAAAGTCTTGGATAGGAAGAACTACCAAATCCGCACAAAGGACACGATCACAAATAACCACATCACAAGCACGAAAGACTCGATCAGAAATCAAGCATTCCCCTATAGGGGTCGACACCTCTAGCACGTACGGTAAAGACTCGAATGCAGCATTTAACATGGAAGCAAATTGCACAGAAATGTATGAATGAGATGATCCTGGATCTACTAACGCTCGTGCGCTCACATTAGACACAGAAACAATACCTCCAATAACGGATGGATCATCGGTAGCTTGTTGTTGATTCATGGCATATATCTTTCCTTGAACTTTGGGCTTCCCAGCGGCATCCCTTTTCTGACCCTGATTAGTACCAACCCCTGACCCGGATGACTGACCTCGGTACCTCGTGCAATCTCTCGCAAAGTGCCCCATTTCACCACAATTGGTACACTTGCCTTGCTTTTTCCAACACCTATCCTCCGTATGGCCTACCTTCTGACAAAAGGTACAAGGCTTCCTATTCTGAATCCCCGGAGTAGTACCCGGATTCCTCGGTGTGATTTGCCCCTTAAACTGAGATGATGCTCCCGGGTTACCTCGGTTGTCGGAACGGTGTTGAGGTTTAGATTTAGCATGGCTTCCCGGTTTACCCGCACCCACAACTTCGGTTTTCCTTTTGTGCTCCCCAATATCTTGCTCTATCAAGTAGGATCGATCTACCGCATCTTGGAAGGTCACAATCCGTTGGGCAATAAGTTGAGTACGGATGGAGGTCTTCAATCCCCGAATGAATCTCATAGATTTTTGTTCCTCGGTCCTCACCAAATAGTCACAATACCGGGCTAATTCTATGAACTTAGCCGAATATTGAGCTATAGACAACAAACCTTGCTCCAAGTTGAGTAGCTCGATCTCCTTTCGGTTTTGATCAACAACCGGAATGAAATGCTCCTTGAATTTGCGCACGAACAACTCCCACGCATACACCGTGTGAGTATCATCCCAACTAGCTTTAACACCCTTCCACCAATGCTCGGCGGCACCCACAAGCTTATAAGCCGCAAACCGGACCTTGTCCTCATCCGTGCACCCAAATACCTCATAAATCTTCTCCATCGACTCAATCCACAACTCAGCCTTCCTTACATCGGGTTCCCCATTGAATTCAACCGGTTTCAGTTTGAGAAATTGCTCCAATCCATAGCGGGGTGGTGCTTGTTCTACCCTCGGACCTTGATCATGTATGGCCTTCATGGCCGCCTCGAACATGCCTTGAAACATAGCACGTGCTTCTTCCCTTGTGTCATTCTGATTCTGTGCCCCACTAGTACCTCCTCTGTTTCTTCTTCCAGACATTGCGAGTAATTACCTGCATAAGACATCAACCGTTACTCACTCCGAACACAACTACCCACCTAGGTCATACTAGTCCACCTAGACTTATACTTAGAGCCAAACCATGGCTCTGATACCAACTGTCGCGACCCCAACCCCGCGGGCCCGAGATCGCGAGCTGGACGTCGACTTAAACAATAAACTCTAAAATGATGGAGATAAAAATTTCCTTTTATACCCAAAAGATGATAACACAAGGTTTTGTAAATCAACTTGAACAACAAAGTAAAACTAGTATAAACTCCATAAGCTTATACACTAAAGTTACAAAATACACAAATCCTAGTGACGTCAATGTTTGGTACAAATATCCCTAAAAGGTTACACATTGATATAATGTAAACCAACCTATAACAACTTTCCCCAAAAGAATGAATCCACACTCGACGTCCTCTTTCTCGTGATCAGCGAGACTAATCCTTAGCACCTGGGGGGGGGGTTAAGGAAAAACAAAGATAAAAGAAAGGGGGTGAGATAAATCTCAATAAGTTACTAATGCAACTACATGACATGCTATGATGCAAGGAGCAATAAGCAATAATAAATATCACATAGCACATAGAATTTATCACATAACAGATAGCAGCGGAAATAAACACATAACAAAGGATATTAGCCAAGGTTTTCAAACCGATACATCCAAATAAAGGATCGCTGCGCAGCTTCAGTAATCAACCATCAACATTTTCATAATAGCATGAAAGCTGAAGAGAATTCCCCGGTACCGGAACAATAACCATAAGAGTGTCACAAAGGACAAGAGCCATGCCACAAAGTCATGCTCGGTAGCTAGATACATTCACAAAGGAAGCTAACTTGTCTTTTCCAAGGCCAATCTGGAAAAGGGTATAGAAGGGGGCAAAACAATGGTCAACATTATAATGGACTTGGCTTTGCCATTATAATCTTTCCCATCGCCCGATGCAACAAATATGCCAGCTGGGCTTCCAAATAAATGCTAATTAATAATATATTAGCACGATAAGCAACAAAGGATTCCAAAGTAGGGAATCATACCAAGAAGTCACCAAGAAAGTGAAATGTCCCCACAACGCACAATTAAAGTGTTCCAATAATCTCAATTAACACTTAATTAATTTCAAACACAAACTTGATCACAAAGGACCCAATTCTATCACTAGAGTGTACTACAATGATCACTAAGGTCAACTAGAAGGACACCCAAGACTTAGACCAAAACGCATTCTTCAATCACACAAATTAACAAATGTAAACTTTCAGAGGTCTGTGCGGCCGCCCACCAGGGACTGTGCGGTCGCCCAAAAAGGCCCTCAAACAAGAACAAAAGCTTTCAGATAGATGTGCGGTCGCCCAGACCTTTTTGGGCGGTCGCCCAACCTTCTGGACTGCCGGAATTCGGGAGGGAAGAAATGGGTTCTTCATTTTCTTACCCAAATCACACAAATACTCAAAATCAAACACAACCAACAAGTTTGCTAAGGTACCCAAACAACATTTAAGTTTAAGGGAACCTAACTAACACCATTTATCAACCCAAACCAAGATTGAATCATGACATTCATCCAATCACCATTTTAGCCAAAAACTCAAATAAATTCCAAATCAATTCCAAACTCAACCAAACTTCAAAGATAACAATTAAAGCATTGTAGAAACATGTTATGAGCATTTTTGCATAAAAATAGGGGAAAAGCAACTTACTTGAAAATTCTCAAAGATGATGGAATTCGAATATTTTTGATTCTACGCGATCCTATCGACGATCTAAACACATTTCAAGTTTTAAGAAATGAGAGATTATGAGAGGAAGAGGAAGATAATGAAGAGAGAAGGAAGAGGAAGAAAACTTACCCAAATGGAGGAGAGAGAGGGAGTTTGCTGGGAGGGAGGTGGAGTGAGTGAGGGAGGAGAGGGGAGTAGGGAGGGAGTAGGAGAATTATTTTGAAATGTTACACTCAGGCCCCTTCCCCATCTACTAACACAATTACTTACACTCCCTACTAATAATTAAGACCCAACAAAACTACACTAACCCAAATGACCCAATTAAAATGCTAGGCAATTATTATGAAACATAAAATGCACACATAAATATTTAAATAAATAATAATTTAAATAAATAAATAAGCAAATAAATAAATAATAATTATTTAATATTAATAAAATAGAGCCTAGATTTCGGGTCGTGACAGCTTGTGTAAATAGCTCAATCATGCTTGCTCATTTTTGTTGATTATGCTTATTCATGATTGTTCATATGTTGATTATACATTGCTCATGATGTTAAAACGAATTGAAAATTTCTATTTTAACACAAAAGGGAACATAGAATGGCTTCACACTACGCGCACTTGACCTTGCACGTTCCAAATACCCTTTAAACATGGGATGGATGCCACGATGCAGCTTGATTGGTGTTCTTGTGCCCTTCTAGCGCGCACGGGTCCATTCCACCTCCCCTTCCGAGCCGAGTCAACCACACTTGTCCGTGACACACAAGTACCGAGACTTTGGTTGGTTTTTGCTCTAGCTCACGTTACCATGTCCCTAATATGTGTCTGAGATTATCCCCCAAGACCTCCGTTAAGGAATTTCGTTAAGTCTTTGGACGGATCCCCGTTATCCCCCAAGACCTCCGTTAAGGCATTTCGTTAAGTCTTTGGATAGATCCCCGTTATCCTCCAAGACCTCGTTAAGGCATTTCGTTAAATCTTTGGTAGGATCCCAGTTATCCTCCAAGAAGCCAGTAAAATCTTCGGACGGATCCCCGTTATCCTCTAAGACCCCCGTCAATCTTTGGATAGATCCCCGTTATCCTCCAAGATGTTCGTTAAACCCTTAGGCGTTATCCCCCAGGTCCCTGTTAAGATTTCTGTTAAACCCCTAGGCGTCATCCCCTAGGTCCCCTTTTTGAGATTCTCGTCAAATCCCTAGGAGTAGTCCCCTAGGAAGTCAAGTCCTTGGGAGGATCCCCGTTATCTTCTAAGGAGCCGGTCAAGTCTTTGAATGAATCCCCAGTTTCCCTCCAAGAAGTCGGCTACAACCATGGATTCGAGATCCCATTTGATCCCGTTCACCCTTCACCCATAGGTCTAAGCCTAGCGGTCGTGTCCCATTTGTAGCATGAGCATCCACCCAATGATTACCTGAGCCTAAGTTGCATTCTGTCTCTGCTGCAGCGAGAATGAAGTGGAAAATAGCACCGTGTCACCGCCTGTTCCGCGTTGAGTCCGAGGGTTCCTCAGCCGCTACAATCCCTCTATGCCAGAACCTTGGAATGACCGGCTCAGAGGAAAATAGTTGGGAAAGCAATGCCGCAAATGGTCAGGCCAGCCCAACCAAAGAAGAGTTGCTCCAAGCTTTGGAAGCCTCCAGGGCTCGGGAATAGATTACTAGCAAAACACTACGAGGAAGCACGAGACCAGTTTGTTGGGTCAATGAGACGAAATGGCGTTAAGGTTTTGTTTCAGACGGACGGGTCCTTCGTTGAGGTTTCTGACCATGAGGAAGGGGTCGAAACCACCCAACCTCTAAGTCACAACCAAACTCCACCCCCTCAACCTTGTGAAAACACCAAATCCCCTCACTCTCTGTTTCAACACGTCACCACTCAAAGCTTGCCTCCCACTCAAGCTCCATACACTCCGCCTTTCCCCGGATCTAACATTCCCTTTGGGTTGCCTCCCATAAACACCCATGTCTCACCATTCACACCGATCATGCCTCGACCATCACTCCCACGAGGTCTTCCTAATTATACTCCCTCTCAGTTTGAGGTCGCCAATCAAATCCCAAGAACTCAGTCACCACTGTGGCTAATTGGCCAACCACTGGATTCCAAGGTGACCCGTATCATTTCTACGGTCCGAGTCCTTTTGGACCACAAGTTCATTACGTAACTCCGAGGTACATTCCTGTGAACAACTAGGGTTATGGATATGCCTACACTCCTCCACCCCCGCAGGATCCTCTCAATCATCTATTGGGAAGGAGAAAGCAAATGGAAGTTCAGTATGAAAGGACACTCAATGAGCACCCCTTTTCATTGAATATTAATGATTCTCAACCCCGCCGCGCTCCAACCAACAATGGAAGAAGAGACAAACGCCAACCCAGACCCCGTTTCATAAGGATTGAGGATTTCAGAATGCCTATAAGCAAGGTATTTGAGAGATTGGTTAAGCAAGGCCTCGCAAAGCCTCTTGTCAACTTCCAACCCAAAAACCCTGAGAAGTATCTCGATGTTAACAAGAAGTGTGCCTTCCACAGTTACCATGGACACAATACCGATGAGTGCCCTGTTGTGAAACGTATCATTCTGGGTTTGATTGGGGAAGGAAAGCTTGAACCCCCTCATGCCTCCGCCACAGCCAACAGCCCGAGTGTCAACGTGCTTGGGATCGAGAGATCTAATCCTGTGACTTCTCCATGGATCAACGAATGGAGTGGTATCCGCCCCAAGAGAAAGGAGACCGTGGTTGATGGAGTCACCAACCCTAAAGTAGGAGAGCCAGTTTCGGGAAGGTTGACAAATTCAGCAAAGCCAAAGGGTCAATGGCACGGAAAATGTCTGCAGGGCTAAATGCCCCGGGCTGGGAAATTGATGGTGTTGTGGTTACCGTAAGAGAGAGAAAAATCTCAAAAACCCCTTCCACCGACCTCCCCTCAGGAAAGGTCAAAGTCCACTATTAGAATGTGTAATAAGCCTTTAGGGAAAGTCAGTTAAGATGTCTGTTAGGTCTAGTTAGAATCTTGACTCCCCGGTTAGTGCTATATGGTGACCCTTTTGAATCCATTATCCATTTTCTTAATGAAATTATTATTATCATTACTACATTGTCAAAAGGTTACATAAAAAATGTGTGAGTCAATCCTTATAAAAAGAAAAAAATGTGTGAGTCTTTTACTCAAATAAAAAATGTGTGTGTCAATCCTCATTCAAAAAAAAAAAAAATGGAGATCGAGTTTTCTTAAAATAAAAGGTCAACTCTTTTCTAAAAGGCTAATCCTCTAATGAGGCGTTCCTGTCAAATCGTGGTTATAATTTCACCTTGAGGTTTAAAATGCTAAAGTCCTTTATGGTCTTGTCCACTGGAAAAATAGACCAAGGATCCCACATCCGAATTGGCGCCCACATGAACAAGAAGATCAAAACAAGTTGGGACACCGCCCACAAGGAGAGGCCCATGATTCGAAAGCCCAAGGGTGGGTACATCAAATGGAGAACCATACCCTCGCTGAATGCCATGCATGAGGTTACGCACCTCGAAAGGAAGTCGCCAAAAGGAGATGGCCAAAGACGAACTCAGTAATTTCAATGCCAAGCCAAATGGAAGCCTCGCAACATCTTTCCCGATGACACGGAGCCCGAGTTCCCCGTGAAATACATGGAATGTGCCGCCGACAACCCCTCCAACAATTGAAGAAGAAAAAGGAACATCGCGTGTCATAGGAGACCATCCCTAAAAAAAAATAAAAAAAAATGATGAGTCTTCCAGCCTCGTAGGATCTAGATTCTCACAAAAGTCCGTCCCAGACTGTGTCTTTTTATTTTTGCAAAGGTCCGCACTTGGACATGTATGTACAAAGTTATCTCAATAAAAGAGTCATTTTCATTCTCTTCTTTCTAGACTTGAGACATTATTTACAATTGATTGCTACTTCCCCAAAATGATGAATTGACTTTTAAGCAGACTAGTCAATGACGACTCATTAAGGGAGAATGGACCTAATACGAATGAGAAATGCTAAATGCAAACAATTAATCTTGATGTGAATAAATGTTGTGATCAATTGGCATGAAGAAACCATTAATGTCAAGTCTTCCCTCATACACTTCCCCGATACACAACCCGATACACCTTTCTGAGACAAATTCCTGATGCACATCAAAGGCATCCCGAGACAGTGAAAAGGTGAGGACATTGTTGCTCAACCACCAAGATTCAACCGTGATCGCACGTGCGCAACCAAGCAAAGGGCTTCCCGGATCATCAAAATCAAAGCTAGAACCGATAAAGGGCTGCAGGAAAGCCAATGCCCAAGATAGCAATCTGGGGCTAATGTTTACCTCCTCCCTCAAAAAAAAAAAAAAAAAAAAAGAGAAGAGGGAAAGGAAATGAATGTATGGAAAGAAGGGAAGGAAATGGTGAAAACAAAGTTTGCCTCAAAAAGGACTTCACACCAAAGAGGGTTCACCCCAAGAGGTCCATCTCAAGGAGTTCACCTAAAGCAAAGTGAGCAACAACGTCCTCCGAGACAACAACGAAAGAAAGCCAATTTCAGCAAAAGACGGCCCCATGGCCGAACTACGGCGACCTGAGCTCCTCACATTGAGGGGAACGTAGGCAACCTTCGGGTCCGGTCATAGCATGAAATGAATCCATCAAACCTTGGTCCTCCCAAAATGACTGGTTCTCTTCCCTTGGTCCCATCAATGACCAATTTCCCAGATAATGACCAATCTCTCCTAAACACATTTTGATCTTTCCATTGATCGAATCTTAATCTCAATTGATCACAGCATTTATACATGTCAAGGCTAATTGCTTGTTATAACCCTGACTTAATAATGAACATGGTCTATTCAAGCAATAATTTTGATGATATTGACTAAGACTGATTTCAAATGTCTCGACAAGTCTTCTTCTCTACATCTTAGGAAAGAGCTAAACACTTGTATTCTGTCAAGCAAGGGCTTCCTCCCATTTCGTGATACATTGTTCACCAATATAAAGGGACTCTCTCCCACCTAAATAAAGGCCCTTGCATGTTTCCCCTAAAAAAGGACATATTAAGTCCCCATCCCGTCGAGTTGGTTGGATCACTCATAAAAGAAAGAGAAATATAGAAAGAAAGGCACCAAAAAAGTAGCCCGCTAGGTTGAAAACCCGCAGGGGCGGCCTAGGCAAAAAACAGGGTGTGCCATGAAAGACGCAAAAAAGTAGCCCGCTAGGTTGAAAACCCGCAAGGGCGGCCTAGGCAAAAGAAAGGGTGCGTCATGAAAAAGGGATGGGTTCCTAGCCTCATTCCAAATGTCAGAAGATGATATTGGGGCTACTCCACCATCGACACCGACAAAGACATGGGGCTACCCCAACATTGATGACTACAAGGATATGGGGCTACCCTAACATCGACGACAAAAGGGTTCTCTACTCCCGATCGCTCCTAAGAAATGGACAAAGCTCCAAAGGACTTTATGCATAACAAACCTCATGGTTAAGTTAAAATCAAAATTTGACTGACATGCTGCATTAAAAGATTCACCTTGAGGAATGAGCACTTTGGAAATTTGCCCTTTTGGCATCATGCTTTTGATAAAAGATGTGTTTTTTCCCCTTTCAAGTCGCGTCGAACACTTGAGGGTGTGTTTTGTGAAAAAAATTGTGTTTTTTCACTCTCAAATCGCGTTGGGCATTTGAGGGTGTATTTTGAATGTTGTGTCGTCCCCCTTTCAAGTCGCGTCGGGTACTTGAGGGTGTGTTCTGTGAAAAAAATTGTGTTTTTTCCCTTTCAAATCGCGTTGGGCATTTTGAATATTGCGTTGTCCCCCTTTCAAATCGCATCGGACATTTGAGGGTGTGTTATGTTTTGGTCTGTCTCTTTTTAAATCGCGTTGAGCATTTGAGGGTGTATCTTGAATTTTGTGTTGTCCCCTTTCAAATTGCATGGGCTTTTGAGGGTGTGTAAAAAGAATGATTTTCCAAAACCTTGGACTTTTGCGTCCAACAATGTACCTTAAGGGTCGCCCCTAGGCTTTTCCCGATATCAAGAAAATGTGTCAACCGTGCCATAGAGTAGTGTTGACCAAATCCAAGCCTCGACACGAAGTGGTCACTTTAAGGCTAGTCCTTGTCCCAGTTTCTCCGTCAACCTCCCGTGAGTTAAAGTTGACCGAAGCATTTAGGATGACCAAGTAAGAGTCAAAACATTTGGTTGCGCAGGCAGTCCGGCGCAACGTAAGTCCATTTGATTTGTAAGGAGTTGACGGCAGTCCTTGGTAGGACGTAAGACCAGTATAGTCATGCTAGGTTAAGAAGACCTTTGTCCCCGAGAGTGGTCAGGTTAGAGAAAACCTATCATTGCGACGGCAGTCCTTGGTATAACGTAAGACCAGTATAGTCATGTTAGGTTAAGAAGACCTTTGTCCCCAAGAGTGGTCAGGTTAGAGAAAACCTATCATTGCGACGGCAGTCCTTGGTAGGACGTAAGACCAGTATAGTCATGTTAGGTTAAGAAGACCTTTGTCCCCGAGAGTAGACAGGTTGGAGAAAACCTATCATTGCGACGGAAGTCCTTGGTAGGACGTAAGACCAGTATAGTCATGTTAGGTTAAGAAGACCTTTGTCCCCGAGAGTGGTTAGGTTGGAGAAAACCTATCATTGCGACGACAGTCCTTGATAGGACGTAAGACCATTATAGTCATGTTAGGTTAAGAAAACCTTTGTCCCCGAAAGTGGTCAGGTTAGAGAAAACCTATCATTGTGACGGCAGTCCTTCGTAAGTCCAGATTAGGAGTTTGAAAATTGTGAAAGTCCTGGTCGTACGCCCAGGATGATGAAAAGTGTGAAAGTCCTGGTCGTGCGCCCAGCATGAAAATTAAGGATTAAGTTCTATAGGTTTGAGTAGCCTTAAACCCTCTCACCCAAATCGGCCAAGCCGTCCTCCCATCGTATTGGGATGCCTATAGGTTTGAGTAGCCTTAAACCCTCTCACCCAAATTGGCCAAGCCATCCTCCCATCAGATTGGGATGCCTATAGGTTTGAGTAGCCTTAAACCCTCTCACCCAAATCGGCCAATCCGTCCTCCCATTAGATTGGGATGCTTATAGGTTTGAGTAAGCCTTAAACCCTCTCACCCAAATCGGCCAAGCCATCCTCCCATCAGATTGGGATGCCTATAGGTTTAAGTAACCTTAAACCCTCTTACCCAAATCGGCCAAGACATCCTCCCATCGGATTGGGATGCCTATAGGTTTGAGTAGCCTTAAACCCTCTCACGCAAATCAGCCAAGCTGTCCTCCCATCGGATTGGGATGCTTATAGGTTTGAGTAGCCTTAAACCCTCTCACCCAAATCGGCCAAGCCGTCCTCCCATCGGATTGGGATGCCTATAGATTTGAGTAGCCTTAAACCCTCTCACCCAAATCGGCCAAGCCGTCCTCCAATCGGATTGGGATGCCTATAGGTTTGAGTAGCCTTAAACCCTCTCACCCAAATCGGCCAAGCCATCCTCCCATCGGATTGGGATGCCTATAGGTTTGAGTAGCCATAAACCCTCTCACCCAAATCGGCCAAGCCGTCCTCCCATCGGATTGGGATGCCAATAGGTTTGAGTAGCCTTAAACCCTCTCACCCAAATTGGTAAAGCCGTCCTCCGATCGGATTGGGATTCCTATAGGTTTGAGTAGCCTTAAACCCTCTCACCCAAATCATCCAAGCCATCCTCCCATCGGATTGGGATGCTTATAGGTTTGAGTAGCCTTAAACCCTCTCACCCAAATCGGCCAAGCCTTCCTCCCATCAGATTGGGATGCCTATAGGTTTGAGTAGCCTTAAACCCTCTCACCCAAATTGGCCAAGCCGTCCTCCCATCGGATTGGGATGCTTATAGGTTTGAGTAGCCTTAAACCCTCTTACCCAAATCGGCCAAGCCGTCCTCCCATCGGATTGGGATGCCTATAGGTTTGAGTAGCCTTAAATTCTCTCACCCGAACTACGTTAGGCTTTATTCCCTCGAATAGGGATACGTAGGAATTCTATACCTCTAGGTCCAGCCATAGAACAAATCAGCCAAGCCGTCCACCCATCAGATTGGGATGCTTGTTTTATCGACAACCCCGCTTTCTTCAAAAGCGACGTTGCCGAGGAGCTCTGTAAGTACCCCAATCTAAAACTGACCTACTTTAGAGGAATTCTTGGTACCATTTAGGGATAAACCGATGGGCCAGGACTTTACTAGGATAAACCTAAAACTTCAGGACTGAACTAGAATTAAACTTAGAAAAATCCAGAAGCTCGCCAGGTTGAGTCGTACGGATGGTTTGGGTACTTGAGGTCCCTAGCCGTACAGCTATGTTGGGCACCCTCAGCCTCTATAAATTGAACCCCATGCTGATCATTTCAGGGGGGGACGTTTTGTGAGCTGAAACTCTGCCAGTTTGAGAGCAGAAAGTGAGTGATATACACATTTGAGTGATTAGAGAAGAAGATAGGCCATAACCACAATAGGTGAAGCCTCCTTCTCCCCATCTTGTTCTTCATCTCAAACTCTCTTTTATCTTTGTTCATATTACTTGTTTATCTTGTGTTATTTCTTCTTGTTCTTGCAAAGTCTTGTCCATTTCAAGCACTTTACATTTCTTGCAAGTCTTGTCCATTTTCAAGCACTATATCTATATATTATACAAGTCTTGGCCCTCCAAGCTATATATATTATGATTATATATGTATATGATCCAAATCATAAGGTGATTCAAGGTTCCCTTCACACCTAGTGTGTGATTATGGGGTAAAACCTAAAGATGATCATGGCTTGTTACATTTTCATGTTGATTTTGTTTTTATTTGTCCATGAGAGTCATGATTGGGTGATAAAGTTTCAATCTTTATCATCCCAATCATGACCTAGCCATAAAATTACCAAAAATAGGACATAAAGACTCAATCTTTATGTTATATTTGTGTCCCTAAAGATTTAATCTTGTATAATAAGTTCATTTTGGTGGTAAAGTTTCAATCTTTATCCACCAAAATGGTCATTTTAGTTTAAATGCCATGATCATCAACTTTTCATAAATTTCTCCAATGATTGCCTTTGATCACACCCAAATCTTTGTTTTTGGGGTTTCTTTGATGATCAAAGTTCATAGGAATGAACTTTTCAAAGTTTTGTTGTTAATCATAAACTGGAAATCAACATTCCAGTCCAGTTTCAGCAAAGATACTCTGTTTTGACTGAAACTGGACTGTTTTCTGATAAACTGTAAAAATGCCCTGGAGAGCCCTCCCCATCCGTACGGCTACTCTGGCCGGGGAGGGCATTTTCCAGTTTCTTTCTTTTCTGACCAGAAAGTTTGCAAAATAAACCTTTTCTGTTAAATAATTAACTGGTTTTGCCAAAATAGTCAGTTTCTCCCATTTTGAAAACACACACACACACGTGAACTTTCGTTAACTAACATTAGGGAGACTTGGTCCTATCCGAGGTGACTTGGGTGACGTGAAACTCTTCCCAAGGCGTAATCTGTCCTCCGAACTAATAGAATCTCTAACCTTTTCTTTTGTTGGGTTAAATAATTAACAAAAGTGGCGACTCCGTTATGTTTTGTGGGATAACCGTGTTCGGCTTTTTCACCCCACAACTCGTCGCGTTTTCCGCGCGGGGTGGGGATCCTTATAACGGCGTAAGCTAGAAATAATCTAATAGCTTCAAGTCTTGCTACGGGCGCAAAAGTTTCATCGTAATCAATGCCTTCTTCTTACCTATAGCCTTGTGCACTAATCTTGCTTTGTTTCTTGTGATGGTTCCATTCTCATCCATCTTGTTTCTGAACACCCATTTCGTACCAATCACTCCTTGATCATGAGGTCTTGGAACTAGAGTCCAAACCTTACATCGTTCAAATTGATTGAGTTCTTCTTGCATTGCAACAACCCAATTAGGATCTTGGAGCGCTTCATCAGCCTTCATCGGTTCAATTTGAGAGATAAATTCAGTGTAAGCGTCAAAGTTTGTAGCTCTCCTTGTACGAACACCAACATTTAGATCACCAATGATATTATTGATTGGGTGACCTCTAACTTCACGAATTTCAGGAGGTAAGTTAGGTTGGGTTGTAGAAACTTGAAGGTCTTCAGTTGGTACTTCTTCACCAGATTCAAAATCATCAAAATTAAGGGGTTGAACTGGTTCAGAATTGAAACTAGGGTTAACACTAGATGCAGCAGTAGATATAGGCGCGTGAGAAGAATCAAGAGGCACAACATTAGAAAGAGGCGCAGCTAATGATTCATTTGGCGTGCCATATGAGGAATTACGCGCATTTGATGTTGATGGATTTCTTTGAGTTGATAGATTCTGTTCAAGTGTAGGCGCATCATAAATAGGAACACCTGTTTCATTAAACTCAACAGAATCCTCAGCAACATTTGGAGCCAAATGTAGCTCAAGGAGAGAATGTTCATCAAATGTAACATGTACAGATTCAACTATCACTAATGTAGATCTATTAAAAACGTGAAAATCTTTAGAATGTTTGGCATACCCAAAAAAAATACATTCGTCGGCTTTGGCATCGAATTTACCTCTATGTTCATTTCCGTTGTAGAGGATATAACACTTGCAACTAAAGATCTTGAAGAATGCAATGTTGGGAGTTCTTCCACGCCAAAGTTCATACGGAGTCTTGTTGTGAAGTTTGTTGATGAGGGAACGATTTTGAGTAAAACATGCTGTGTTGATAGCTTCTTCCCAAAAGTACTTAGGCAATTTAGCTTCAGCTATCATCGTCTTTCCCGCTTCAATCAACGTCCTATTTTTCCTTTCCACAACACCATTTTGTTGAGGAACTCCAGCAGTTGAAAAGTTGTGATCTATCCCATGATCATCGCAATATCGAGCAACACCGTTGTTATTGAATTTTGTTCCATTGTCTCGAACACTAACGATGTCATCTTCTTTTTGGGTTTGGAGCAGTTTGAATAAGGTGGTCAAAATGTCATAACAATCATCTTTTGAGATCATCATTTCCACCCATGTATATCTTGAATAGTCATCCACAACAACTAGAGTATACTTGTTATTACGAATACTTGCGGTGGTAACTGGTCCAAATAGATCAATGTGCAGCAGTTGCAAACATTTAGTCGTTGAAGGATTTGTCTTACTGGAGAAAGATTTCTTCGGTTGTTTGCCAAGTTGACACGCGGCGCACTTCTTGTCATGATGATCAGCAACCTTAGGAAGTCCTTTAACAATATTATTCCTGCTGAGTTTAGATAGATACTTGAAGTTCAAGTGACTTAAGCGCTTGTACCATAGCCAACTATTTTCGCTCACACTTTTATCTACAAAACAAAGATTAGTACTAGAGTTCATACTATGGAAATCAATAATGTAAATATTTGTCTTACGATATCCCGTGAGTAATGTAGCTCCAGTTTTACCATTCTTGATAAGACATTGAGTTGAAGTGAAATGGCATTCTAATCCTTTGTCGCGGAATTGAGATATGGATAATAAATTGTGCTTGAGCCCTTTGACGAGAGAGACTCTTTCAATGAACAATATGTCTTTCTTGAGCTTTCCATATGCTACAACTTGACCTTTGTTATTATCACCAAATGTTACTGTGGGACCTCTTTCTTCATGAACATCTTCAAGTAAGGATTCATCTCCAGTCATGTGTCGTGAACACCCACTATCGAGAATCCATTCATACGTTTTAGCTTTTGAAGATCCATCCATGAAGCAAAGAACCTGAAATATAAACATTTAAAGCAGGTCCCCTTTATTCCTTTTCGGTTCCTAGAGTTAGCAACTTTTGATGACCCACTCTTGCTTGACCTTAGGATTCTTACATCCTTTGGCATTGGGAGTGAATCTCAAAAGGCATTCCACGGCCTTATGTCCTGAACAATCACAAATCGAACAATGATGAAAGCCACCAATCATGTGAGTTTTCACAAACTCTTTACTTTTCTTTGGGATAGCATCCTTCTTTGGGTCAGATGAGCCATCTTTAACAAAATCTTTCTTTTGAAATTTTGGAGCGCTTTTTATTGGAGGGCGCATAGGGATAGGAGGCGCACGGCGGTTAGGCGCGTGGCTCTTAGGCGCATAATGTGCACTCGGAGAAGGAGCGTGCCTTGTTTCAAGAATGATTTTGCTAGAAGATGATTCATCTGTAGCTAGTTCCTTCTCTTTAGCTTTCCCAAATTGTTTCGTTGGGTAGACATAATGGAATGATTGTCTCTTGACTATTTCTTGTCCTTTGCCCATTGAATTAGAATGTTTTTCTTAGGGAATTTCGAAAGTTTGCTGATTTGTAAATTCACTATCTCTTTCAGCACAGACATCACATTTAAAGTTGTCACTAGTTGATGAGAATCCCAAGCCATTTTTATCACCACTGACTTTTTGGGACTCAAATATATTCTCCATAGTGACACGAGAATTGGACCACACATTTGTAATCTTTTTAAGATCAGTAATTTGAGCAACCAATTCATCGTTTTGAACTTTATGAAGTGAGTTCTATTCTGTTAGAAAAGTGTTTTTAACAGTAAGAGGAGTTATGCTCTTTATCTGCTCCTTAAGAAGAGTGAGTTCAGATTTAAGTAGAGATTTCTCGGTCTTAAGCTGGGAAATTTCATCATATGATAGTGTTAAAGCTTCCTTCATTTTTCCGAATTTACAAATTACCTTTTCGGCTTCTAAGAACAACTTTTCTTGCTTTACAATGTCCTCATCATGATTGATTGTAGGAATAGGTGCATCTTGAGGTCTAACATATTCATTCTTTTTGAGTTTGCTTCTAGCACTCAGATCACATCTAGAGAATAACAATCCACCATCGCTTTGAGCCAGAGTGAGAAATCCTTATTCAACGAGCTCGCTGATGGTTGGTCCTTTCTTCCTTTTCACTTCTTGAAAACCTGCAGATTTTTTGATAGGTTTATTCAAGACATTCATATCAGGAACATCTTTGGAGAAGTCATCATCAGAATCATAAGTATCAACTTCATCATCATTTGCCACCAAACAAACGAATCCATCATCGGAATCTTCATCGCTCTCATCTGAGTCTGTTTCAATCCATGTGTTATGCTCATTTGCTGGTGATTCTTCTTCAGCAACCATTCCATTGTGACAAGTGAATTTGGGAGTGAACTTGGGAGTATGGCTGCTCTTCTTCTGCATATATTCAAATTTTGGAATTGGGCAGCTTGAAGCAAAGTGTCCTGGTTTCCTGCAATTAAAACAAACAAGGTCTTCTTTTCTTTTTGAATCACTGCTCCTTGTGAACTTTGGATTTGCATAAAGGTTCCTTAAAGTCCATACATCTAGAGTTCCGGCATCTTCAAGAGCGCTGGATTTATGAAGATATCTTGAGCCAAAAGCTTGGAGGAAATTTACATTCAAATCTTTGTTTGAAAATTTCATGCCAAGTGAAATACATGGATTGATAATTTGAAAGCAGCGTTCATAAGTTTGTCTTAAGGTTTCACCGGGGAGTTGAGAGAAATTGTTGAATCTCTTTTTCACTTCATATTTCTTGTTCTCCTTACAAACAATATCTCCTTCTATATGCTCTTCAATAGCGTCCCATAGTTCATTAGCAGTAGCATAATGCATGACTTGTTGTTTCATAGCCGTGCTTAGAGTGCTTAGGAGAATGTTTCTTGCTTTGCCATCAATTGCAACTCTTCTTGTTTCTTCCTCAGTCCATTCTTCCCTTGGTTTCTTGATGGTTGGTTGAGCAGCATTGGTGCGCGGATTTGGATTCGCTTTCATAGGGATGTAAGGTTCATAAACCACGGTGTCATGAAGCCTTTCATTGATTGAGGTGAGATGAGTTAAGATGCTGAATTTCCACACGTCAAAGTGATCTTCATCAAAGACTGGAACATGTGTGTAGTTAGCAGTTGCCGAAGGTTTTGAGTTTGCTATATTGAATCGGCACCCAAGCTGTTAAGCTTGAAAAACAAAGATGTTTTATAAAGGTATTTGCTCTGATACCACTTGTTGGTCCCAAAGGGCAACAAGGGTATGAAAAATAGCTAGAGGGGGGAGGGTGAATAGCTTTTTTAAAATTCTTTTCGTACCCTTGATAAACTCAATTGCAAATGCACACTTTATCAAATAAGCGTTATGATATGCGCCTAAGTGAGTGATTGAAATGCACAGCGGAATTTAGTAATGTAAATAGACACAAAGTATGATAAAGGGGGCGCACACACACTCTAAGTATTTTGGCTCAAAGTGGGTGAAATAAGAAACTAAGGCAAATGATATAACAAACACAACACAGTTCAATCAATCAATCTACAATGAATAAACAATCAAATAGTTAGATATGATATGACTTGAAAGTAAATAGCAAGATAGTAAGTACGCGCTATTTGGAGAGGTTCGGTCGGGAAAATGATCTACGTCCTCTACCAAGATGGTTAGTCTTGGATTTCTAATAAAGATCTTATATTATGAGTGAGTGTTACAAATTACAATCGTTTGAGCTTCTACACTAACTCAAGATCTAATATCTATGAAAGAACAAATCCTAGACAATAACCGGTGTATATCTTAAAGAAAGATCTAAGTGATCAAACTTAAAGAGGTGCGTGTGTGATTTTAGAATCAAGGCTCTTTAGATCTTTGAGATTTAGAGCACAAGAAAACTAAAGTGTTTTTGCTTGAGGATATGGGCTAAGGATGAAAGTATGAAGATGTTCTTGAGAATTCTGGAAAAACAAAGGCAATATTCAAATCTTCAACAAATGCTTGAGAGAGAAATTCTGAGATTCTTAGCAACTTCAAATGGTTGAAGTTATGGGGTATTTATAGTAGAGCCCCAAAAACTAGCCATTGGAAATCCTTGGTGAGTCAGAGAAAGGAAGGATGTGATGTCGCTCATTGAGTGGAGCACGTGTCCTTTTATAGCCGTTAGACACATAACACAAATATGACCGTTATGGATAGGTGTCTTTAGATGCAGGTGCATACGTGTTATTTAACCACCGTTAGATCATTGGCGTAGTTTGAATCTCTTCAAGTTTTCGAGTCTTCATTAAATCACTGAGTGTTAATTCAACATTTATGCGCATTGAGCCAAGGGGCGCGTAGACATAGCGCGCGCTAAGCCATTTAGGGCGCATGAGCTAAGCTAGGCGCATACTCATGCGCGCGCCTAAGGAGGCGCATGGCGCAAGAGAGAGGCGCGTAGGCGCGTGGCTTAAACTGAACTTGTGATTTATTCTGAATCTTGATCTTCTTGCCCTATTCCTAAGCCTATTCTATTACAATGGACAACCTAAAAAATGAAGTATAAATACTTCTTACATGTGGGTCTAAAGTCCATGAAATAAAACTTAGGTGATAGATCAATCAAATCTAATCAATCCTATTACATTGAAACTGAGATATAAGTGGGCATACCCAACAGCTAGGATAGCCCCTACCCAGCTAACCTACACGTCTAGAGGTGACACCAAAGCATGATGAACATAAGGGGGGGGGAGGTTGGCCTTCACTTCAGGTTTCGAGCTTGGAACGGATCATCGCGGCGGGAAAGCTTTTCCTCCATAACGCTACAGCGTACTCAGGGACCTGGTTAAGCTAGGATAGCCCCTACCCGGCTAACCTACACGTATGGAAGTGACTAAAGCAACATTGCAATTAGAATTTTCTATTGCTCCCTCTTTTCCCTTAAGACATCAATTCCATTTTTTTTAAATGTGTTGGTCCCAAAGGGGCAACAAGGGTATGAAAAATGCTAGAGGGGGGGGGGGTGAATAGCGTTTTAAAATTCTTTTCAAACCCTTTTGCAAAACAATGGCAAATGCGCACTACTCTTAATTTTGGCTAAGTATAGCGCGCAACAAGAGTGTGAAATGCACAGCGGAAGTTTAAAGCAATCACTTATTCGCAGGGAGATGCGTAGAAGTGGAAAACGCACACGCTATGTTTTGGCTAAAGAGTGGCGCAAAGATGATACTAAGGCAGAAAGCACACAAACACAATTCAATCAATTTAATACAATCTACAAAGATCAAACAAAGCAATATATCAGAAAAGCTTAAATGTAGAAAGTAAAGCACAATAAATAGACAAGCTATTTAGAGAGGTTCGATCGGGAAAAGATCTACGTCCTCTACCAAGATGGTTAGTCTTGGATTTCTAATGGATATCTTATTATGAGAGAGAGAGTTACAATTTACAACGATTGAGAACAAACTAACTCAAAGATCTATAATCTATGAAAGAACAAAATCCTAGACGATAACCGATGTTTCTCAAGAAGTATGATCGATGAGATCGAAACTTCAAGAGGTCTGTGTGTGTTAGAAATCTGGGCTCTTTAAATCTATGAGATGGAGAGCACAAGATTCTGGTGTTACAAGGCTTATAGGATCTGGGCTTGGATTGAGAATGAAGGTATGAAGGTTGATCTTGAGAATTCTGGAAATATGCAAGCAATCTTCAAATCATCAAAGTTTCTCTTTAGAAGCAAAAACTCAAGCAGCTTGGAAAATGAGGAAGAGCTGGCTATTTATAGTGGAGCTTCAAAAACTAGCCATTGGAGCTCTGAGCAATGACAATATGCTGGCATAATGTGATTGGTGCGCAGGTGTCCTTTATAGCCGTTGGAGTCAGAGTAAGTGGATGAGCTTCAAACTTCTTCTAGAAGGATGACAGCTGTCTTCAATTTGAATTTCAAATATGAGGCGCATCTCTATCTATGTGTATGCTGAGTGTGCACGTTTTGTCGTTTGTCCACATCAGCACTTTGACTCATTCCAAAAAGCGTAGCTTGTCATGACGCTTTCCAAGCTTCATAAAGGTGAGGTCACGAAATAAGAGAATTGACTAAGGCAGATCTGCGCGCGCATGAGAGCCATGCGCATTGAATGCGTAGATGGAGCGCTGCGCATGGGAGTCATACGCATCTCACATAGCCAATTGCACTTGAGACCTCAAATCCAAAGCTTCATCCCTAAACACTAAGACTAGTCTATAAAGAGGACATAGCTAAAAAATGAAGTTATAAAACTTCTTACATAGGGTCCTAAAGTCCTTAAAATAAACTTAGGTGATGGTATCAATCAATTCTAACATAAGTAAGAGTGTTATGTAATAAGCATACCTAACAATCTCCCCCTAAATGATTGATGCCATTACCTACTACAACAAAGGTAATACATAGTACTTGATAAAAACATGTCCATAAGAATGTAAATGGTAAATCATATCTCAAGTCAATGCACACACTAGCCTGTGTTATAGATTTCTAGTCTATCAAAAAAAACTTACAATATGAGAAAGACAGAAATATCATTCAGCGCATACAAAATATTATGAGTTTAGATTTAAGTATGCGTTTAAACTGAATGGTTAAACATTATGCAATGAAATATGAGCAGTTATGAATATGCGCATGATGTAGGGTTTAATAAAGCATTCATTATTCCACAAATGAAAAGTTTGAATTGAACAAAGTTTTGTGAAAACGCAATGATGCATTCTTCTCATTAAAACTTGAAAGATTTGAGTTACATGTACAAGTTTTACAATGGAAGAAAAATCAAACACAGAAATTTAATGCGCATCAAAAAGATATCTATGTGCAGCGCAAAAGGAAAAGATTATAAATCTGATCGTCTATGTTAATCCTAGAAAGTGCTTCCCTAAGCTCATTCTGCAGGCTAGTAATCTTGTTCATTATCTCAATCTTGAGAGCTTAAAACTTAGCATTATATTCCACAGCCTGGTTCACATAAGTCTTCATACCACCGTGCAACAAACTGTTGTCCCTTTGAAGATCTTCAAAGACTCGATTTAAAGTATTCTCAAGCGAACCAAATTGGTTTGCAAGAGATTGCTGAGAAGACGCAATCAAGTCTTGAATCTCATTCTGCGCATCCACCAAACTCTTGGACAGCTCCACCTGAACTATATTCTGAGTGGCTTACATATCTAGCATAGCCTAGTTCATGGCGCCATTGAAAGTATCACTGAACTGAACTAAGCAGTGAGTGACATGAGATTTCAGCGCATCAAAGGAGGCGGAGGAAGAGCTAGATTCACCGGGCATGGTTTTCAAAAGCGTTCAAAATCTTTGCTGTTTCAATCTGCATAACATCTTTCATAGCTTCTGCCACGGTGCATAAGGCTTCATTCAGGCCATGCACAGAGGGAATCTTGGAGAGCGCATTGGTAATAACACCAAAGTTATGCTCTATGTCTTGGCGGAGCGCATCAAAATTTGGAGGCATGGGCGCAGCTCCAGAACTGGTTGTAGGCACAGCTTCAGAAGGGGTTGCCTTTGTTGCAGAACTCTCCCTCTTAATGGCACAATCAATTGCTTGAAGTAGACTGGCTTACGCATCTAGCCTAGCAGACCGCGCATCCAGTTGCTCTTGAATTTTAGCTTGCGCAGTGACCACTTTAAAGTGTTGGGTTTGCGCAGCAAATTGATTAGCCTGGATAGAAGTCACATCAACTTTCAAAGAAGGATCCTCATCTACCAATTTGCGCACTTTTGGAAAGTTCAAGAAAATGGCAGTGAGGATTCTGCAGTGCGTCTATTACTTGGGTGGCCTCTTAGTGTCAGCTGCTTTCTTTTTGTAGACTCTCACCCAGCGTACCAATTCATCAAAAATTATCTCTGCCCAACTCAAAGTCTTCTTTTTGAAAATAGCAGCGCAGCACATCCATTGCTTGCTGATGAAAGTAGACTTATTACCATTCTTGCAGTTGATGGTATCTCCAATGAGTGTGCAGAGCTGGTACATAATTTCTCCAAACTCCTTCTTATCATGGTTGTTGTATTGACTAACCAGAGTAGGAATCTTGATCAGCTTCTGCGCAACTTTATCTTGTATATCTTGTGATAACTTTTTCTTGGCGCACGCAGGGAATCCCATCGTTTGTCTGATGTTCGCGTAGTTGATAGTCACAGAAACCCCGCGGATAGAGCTTTTAAGGCAGGGAACGGTGATTTCGTCATACACGCAATCAACTTCTTCTGCGTTGCTGAAGAATTCGTCGATGTATGAGGGAAGAATGAAGTCTTGACCTTTGGTGAAGAGGGGCAAGATGCCAGATTTGTCCATAATTTCTACCATATATCGCCCAAGTGTATCATGCTTTAGGTATTCGACATCGAGTTCCCATCCGGGAATAAAATAATTTAGATTCTGCGCAATATAAAAGTCATGAATTAGATCTGGACATGCGGATGAAGAGAAGCACATGCGCATGAGCGATGTGGGCAGCGCATGAACTAGACTCCATACTTAGAAAATATTATAAATATAAAGGGTAAAAATGTCCTAAAACATAAAATTTAAATCACATGCCTAAAATTGGCGCAAAAAGCATAAACAAAGACAAAAAATCATGTTAGGCACAACATATGAATATTCACACGAACATGAAGAACATGCATCGAATACATGAAGAACACGAAGAACATAAAAATGTCAAAGTGCTCCAAAATGCATAAAAAGAATATCAAAACATTCGTAATGAAAAATAACACACAAACAAGTAAATCAAAACAACAACAACAAGAACATACATCCAAGATCTGAGAAAAATGAAACAAGAATACAAAAAGACATAAACTCGAAAAAAATCTCAGAAAACAAACCAAACGATCATTGATCGTAAAACAAATTACATAAATGAATAGGCACAAGTAAAACGAGCACACATCATCAAATAATTCAAAAAAGGAGCAACGGATCATAGAGAAATCATAAAGGGGAAAAATCAGACCTTGATGTTCAACAATGGCGGAAACTGAAAAAGTGAGTTTGAGATTCTTACCATTTGTGGATCCTCTGGTTTCTTTGATGATGTAGATGTATTCTTAGGAGCCATAAAAGATATATAGAAGAAATTTATGAGAAAATGGAGTGAAAAAGGAAGTGTAGAGAGGAAGAAATGTCAGAGATAGAGAGAGAAAATGAGAGAAAAATAGTGCAGTGAGAGAGAAAGTGATAAGAGCAGAGTGAGAAAGGAAACAGCGCTTCAGAGGTTATCATGAAAAAGGTACGTGACGTAACTGAGCGCTGACAGAAGTTGGTGAAAATCAAGCGAGTGAGGCGCACGCGCAGGTGAGGCACACGCGCAGATGACGTGGACCAATGAGGAACACGCGTGAATAGCCCTAGCCGCGCGCGTGTGTCAGGCATTAATGGTCAAAAAGAATCTTTTCCTATATCGCCATAAATTGCACACAACTATCATTAATGGCGTGTCACTCAATACTTTTGCATTAAATGAGGTGTGACGTGTGCAGGGGTAGAATAGTATTTTCCCAAGAAAAATCAAAAATAAATGATGAGGGAAAATACATAATTACGCAAGTACCCTTACAAATTATGAGCTGACTCAGCAAGTCAAGGACCTAGGTGTAACTATTGAAAAGAGAACTTACCTGAGGTCCACGTGGCATGCGCATGATGCTTATGCGTAGCTCTATTATGCGTAGAGTTTCTTAGAAAACTCAGAAAATATTTGCCTTATGCGCAATCATCATGTGCGCATGAAGTGCGCAGGCACATGAGGTAGTTCTATCTTAGATAATTTCAAGAAAACACAAAGATATTAGTATTGACAAATCATATGGACAATATTTAGCTGAGTTCAAGCATACCCATTTCACCTCTCAAAAAGATGAACCTTTTAGCATCTAGTGTTTTTGTAAGAATATCAGCGATTTGATAGTCGGTTCCCACGTGTTCCAAATGAATGTTTCTTTTCTCCACGTGGTCTTTGAGGAAGTGATACTTGATGTCGATGTGCTTGGTCTTGGAGTGCATGACAGGGTTTTCAGAAACCGCATTGGTTGAAGTATTGTCGCAGTAGATGGGACAATTTTCTTCTTTGATGTCATAGTCCACCAATTGCTGCTTCATCCACAGAATCTGACAGCAACAGCTTCCAGCAACAATATATTCTGCTTCAGTAGTTGAGATAGAAACTGCAGCTTGTTTCTTACTAGCCCATGACACAAGTCGATATCCGAGGAAATGACAAGTGCCGCTTATGCTTTTCCTGTCAATTGTGCACGCTGCATAGTCCGCATCTGAATAACCTATAAGTTTAAAATTTGAATCTTTGGTGTACCAAAGTCCAAGGTTAACAGTGTCGGAGAGATATCATATAATACATTTCACAACAATTAAGTGCGCTTCTCTAGGGTCAGATTGATAACGAGCGCAGACACAAACACTAAACATAATATCTGGCCTACTTGCAGTAAGATAAAGGAGAGAGCCAAGCATACCTCGATATAAAGTTTGATCAACTTTGTTACCTTTCAAGTTTTTGTCATGTTTGTTGCCGATCTCCATTGGAGTATCATATGGTTTAGCATTGTCAAGTCCAAATTTCTTGATTAGATCCCTTGTATACTTTGCTTGGTTGATAAATATGCCTTCATCCATTTGCTTGATTTGAAGCCCGAGGAAGAATGTGAGTTCTCCCATCATGCTCATCTCAAAATTGCTTTTCATTAGTTTCTCAAAGCGCTTGCACAATAATTCATTAGTAGAACCAAAAATAATATCATCGACATAAATTTGAACAAGTAATTTATGATCAATATGTTTGGTAATGAAAAGGGTAGTATCGATTTTACCACGAGTGAAGCCTTTCTCAATGAGAAACTTGGATAATGTATCATACCATACTCTTGGTGCTTGCTTTAGCCCATACAAAGCTTTCTGGAGTTTGTAGACATGATTTGGAAATTGTGAATCTTCAATTCCAGGCGGTTGAGCAACATAGACTTGTTCTTGGAGTTCACTATTTAGAAATGCACTCTTGACATCTATTTGATATAAATTGAAGTTCTTGTGAGCAGCGTAAGCTAGGAAGATCCTTATAGCTTCAAGTCTTGCAACGGGCGTGAAAGTTTCATCGTAGTCGATTCCTTCCTCTTGCCTGTAGCCTTGTGCAACCAACCTTGCTTTGTTTCTTGTGATGGTTCCATTCTCGTCCATCTTGTTTCTGAACACCCACTTTGTACCAATCACTTCTTGATCATTTGGTCTTGGAATAAGAGTCCAAACTTTACATCGTTCAAACTGATTGAGTTCTTCTTGCATTGCAACAACCCAATTAGGATCTTGGAGCGCTTCATCAGCCTTCTTCGGTTCAATTTGAGAGATAAATGCAGTGTAAGCATAAAAGTTTATAGCTCTCCTTATACGAACCCCAACATGTAGATCACCAATGATATTAGTAATTGGGTGATCTCTAACTTCACGAATTTCAGGAGGTAAGTTAGGTTGAGTTGTAGTAACTTGAAGGTCTTCAATTGGAACATCTTCACCAGCATCAAAATCATTAAAGTTAGGGGGTTGAACTGGTTCAGAATTGAAAGAGTGGGTGACACCATGCGCAGAATTAGAATGATGCGCATTAGTGGAATCTCCAGGCGCATCGTACGGTACAACTGACACTTCACTTGGTGCGCTATTGACAAAGCTTTGCACCACTGATATAGATGGATTTCCTTGAGTTGATGCATTCTGATCTTGTGTATGCACAGTAGGAATGTGCACACCTATCTCAATAGACTCAACAGAATCATCAGCAACATTTGGAGCCAAATTTGGCTCAAGGAGAGAATGATCATCAAATGTAACATGTACAGATTCAACTATCACTAAAGTAGATCTATTGAAAACACGGAAAGCTTTAGAATATTTAGCATACCCAACAAAAATACCTTCATCGGCTTTGGCATCGAATTTACCTCTATGTTCGTTTCCGCTGTAAAGGATATAACATTTGCAACCAAAGATTTTGAAGAAAGCAATGTTGGGAGTTCTACCACGCCAAAGTTTATAAGGGGTCTTATTGTGGCGTTTGTTGATGAGGGAACGATTCTGTGTAAAGCATGTTGTGTTGATAGCTTCTTCCCAAAAGCACTTAGGCAATTTAGCTTCTGCTATCATCGTCTTCCCTACTTCTATCAACGTTCTGTTCTTCCTTTCCACAACACCATTTTTTTGAGGAACACCAGCAGTTAAAAAGTTGTGATCTATCCCATGATCGTCGCAGTATCGAGCAACACTGTTGTTTTTTAATTCAGTTCCATTGTCGGATCGAACACTAACGATGTCATCTTCTTTTTGAGTTTGGAGCAGTCTGAATAGAGTGGTGAGAATGTCATAACAATTATCTTTAGATATCATCATTTCCACCCACGTATATCTTGAATAATCGTCCACCACAACTAGAGTATATTTGTTTCCTCTAATGCTTGCAGTGGAGACTGGTCCAAATCGATCAATGTGTAGCAATTGCAAACATCTTGAAGTTGAGGGATTTGTCTTGCTGGAGAAAGACTGCTTTGATTGTTTGCCAAGTTGACAAGCTGCGCATTTGTTGTCATGATGATCAGCAACCTCGGGAAGTCCTTTGACAAGATTATCCCTGCTAAGTTTTGATAGACATTTGAAGTTCAAGTGACTCATGCGCTTGTGTCATATCCAACTATTTTCGCTCACACTTTTAGCTACAAAACAAATATTAGTACTAGAGTTCATACTATGGAAATAAATTATATAAATATTTGTCTTACGATATCCCATGAGTAGTATAGCTCCAGTTTTGCCATTCTTGATAAGACATTGAGTTGAAGTGAAATGGCATTCTAATCCTTTGTCGCAGAATTGAGATATAGATAATAAGTTATGCTTGAGTCCTTCGACAAGAGAGACTCTTTCAATGCACACTTTGTCTTTCTTGAGCTTTCCATATGCAACAACTTGACCTTTGTTATTATCACCAAATGTTACTGAGGGACGTCTTTCTTCATGGACGTCTTCAAGTAAGGATTCATCTCCAGTCATGTGTCGTGAGCACCCACTGTCGAGAATCCATTCATACGTTCTAGCTTTAGAAGATCCAGCCATGAAGCAAAGAACCTGAAATATAGATATTTAAGCAGGTCCCCTTTATTCCTTTTGGGTCCTAGAGTTAGAAACTTTTGACGACCCACCCTTGCTTGAGCTTAGGATTTTTAAGTCCTTTGGCATTGGGAGTGAATATCAAAAGGCATTCCACGGCCTTGTGTCCAGAACAATCACAAATAGAACAATGATGAAAGCCACCAATCACATGAGTTTTTGCAGACTCTTTACTTTTCTTTTGGATAGCATTCTTCTTTGGGTCAGATGAGCCAGCCTTAACAAAATCTTTCTTTTGAAATTTTGGAGCACTTTTTCTAGTAGGGCGCATATGGATAGGAGGCGCATGGCGATGAGGCGCATGACTCCTAGGTGCATAATGCGCACTAGTAGAAGGAGCGCGCTTTGTTTCAAGAATGATTTTTCTAGGAGATGGTTCATCTGTAGCTACTTCCTTCTCTTTAACTTTCCCAAATTGTTTCGTTAGGTAGATATAATGGAATGTTTGTCTTTTGACTTTTTCCTGTCTTTTACCCATTGAATTAGAATGTGTTTCCTTGGGAATTTCATGAGTTTGCTGAGGTGTAAATTCACTATCTCTTTCAGCGCAGACCTCAGACTTAAAACTGTCACTAGTTGATGAGAACCCCAAGCCACTTTTATCACCACAGGCTTTTTGGGACTCAAAGATACTTTCCATAGTGACACGAGAATTGGACCACTCATTTGTAATCTTTTAAAGATCAGTAATTTGAGCAACCAATTCATCGTTTTGAACTTTAAGTAATGAGTTCTGTTCCGTTAGAAAAGTGTTTTTGACAGTAAGAGGATTCATGCTCTTTATCTGATCCTTAAGGAGGGTGAGTTCAGATTTTAGAAGAGATTTCTCGGTCTTAAGCTAGGAAATTTCTTCACATGATAGTGCTAAAGCTTCCTTTATACTACCAAACTTACTTATTACCTTTTCAGCTTCTAAGAACAATTTTTCTTGCTTGGCAATGTTAGGCCCAATTGGTAGGAAAATAAGCTAGAGGGGGGGTGTGAATAGCCTAATTAAATTTTTTTAGAGGAAACACTTTTATAAATACAAAGTCACTTATCAGTTTGCAAACTATTATCAGTAAGCGCAGCGGAGAAGATATGACTTAGTTTAACTCACACAAAACATTTATAAAAGGTTTTGGGAGTTTGGTTTAACACAAAGTGATTTCACAAAGTTTAATGCAGTTTCAAGAGATTGGTAAATAGAAATTACACTGAATCAGTAAGAACAAGAACGATCTGCCGGTGATAGAGTTCCAACCGGTAAGAACAAAATAAGCAACAAGGGACACAAAGATTTGTAGAGGTTCACAGTGTAAATACTGCTACGTCCTCTACCAAGTTTGGTCAGAACTTGGATTTGGGTTAAGAGCACTATTAGATATCCCTAGTCTATTACAAGAACGGCTTTGCCGGAAACAAAAACTAAATTCTAGAGATCACTAATAGATCATAATACAAATCTGACCAAGTGTTTTTGAGCGGCAAGTCCAAGAGAACTTATCTCACTCAGGTGGGTGTGTGAATAATTCAAGCAACGTATTCCTTAAAATGATCTAGTTTGGGAATACTTACAATGTTGATGAGTTTGTGCGCAAGTGTATGTCCTAATAAATGATCTAATGATTACTAGGACAAGGAATGTTTAAGCTTCAATGAATGCTCTAAACAATCAACTCTCTTCAATGCACTATTTTCACCAACCCTCTTCAATGCTCTAATTCCTCTATTTATAAGAGGAGTGAATGTCTTGAGTCTTGTAGAAGAAGGCTTGCAATTTGAATATCCAGCTGGGTGGTTGAGGAGCATTAAATGCGGTATCTTAAGCATTAATGGCGAAGATATGGTGTGCACGTATGCTTGAAAAGTCTGATGAGTAAAGACCCCTTTGTCTCAACCGGTTACCTGCAAAAGCAAGTAGAGACAGAGTAGAGCTAAAAATAGCTATGTGTCAGACGGTGCAGTAATCATGACTGAGTAGATAAACTACTCTTAGATAAGACAGTACAAAAAGGACAAGGATAATCGGTAAGGTTGTTTTTGTAAGGTAGAACGATGAAACCTGACAACCGGTGAAGTACAGACTGTCCTTGCTGATTGATGAGTCAAACTGAGAAGTAAGTTTATCGGCAACTTGAATGCTGACGATAATCAGCAACTTAGTGTTGGCTTGCCGATTTGCTTCCTCTAGCTGGTTTGCCTTGTTTGAAGAGTTTTTATACACCTGTGCTGGTCACAAAGAATCCTAAGGATACCTTACAAAGGTTCTAATGAAATTGGGGGATCCTAAGTGTTAACAATGATTGGGATTAAGCAATTCTATGTCCTAAACATATATTTGACAGAAAGATAGCCATAAGTAAATTGAGGCAAGCGCGACCTTCAAGGATCATAATCATTAACCTGGCATTCATCAGCCTAGAGGTATAGACCAAATGATCAGCACGCTGGCGAGGATGAAACAACTGCAAAGTCAGTGCAACAGCGGCAGATTTGACCAAGAATAGTAGACCACGAGAATCAGTAGCCCTGAATTCAAGTATATTATGAAGTTCGTCGTTGATCATCAAGCATCTTCTCATCCAACCATTAGTGACGATGCAAACCTCCTTAGGAGAGGGACCAGGCAAGTGGATTTTGGCTCCAACCTTTATCTTCCCGAGCAAGCAGTGAAGAGGATCATAGACAGGTTTATTCACTTTGAGCTTTGACACCCGGGGAGCCTTCCCTTTCTTCCTTCTAAAATCTGGTTTAATCCCGGGCATAAAAACGAAGCCTTCATTGGCTGATGAACCGGAAAGGAAATGATGTTTGGTGAAATGGGGATGTTCTTTGCCAAAGGGAGAAGTAATTCTCTGAAGTGTAGATCGGAAAGACAAGATTGGTTGATGAAGAGGAAACAACTTGTGGCCAAAATTTTTTGAAGGAATAGAGATGCTGGTTGTGTACCAGTTAGAACTCATCATCTCATTGGCATGAGGCTCACAGTTGTACTCAGGAGGTGGAGCAGAATCAGCTTCAACAGTAACAGGTTGCACTTTATTCATAAGAACCGGTAACTCTACATAGTCAGCAGGATCTATCTCATCTGCACTTTCTTCATCATCAGCAGCAACATGGTCAGCAACTGGTTGTACTCTATCAGCAACAACCGATTGTGCCTCAGGAGCAGTTAAAAATAAAGGTTCCTCAGGAGAAAATAAAGCACCATGAAGTTCCTCAAGCTGCAGATAAGAAGCAATCAATGCATCAAGAGCAGTAGCGTTGTCAGCAGCTCCTCCTCCCAACTCAACAACCTCTCTCAAACCAGTAGACTCAACCAGAATCACATCAGTAGAAGATATAGGAGTTTGAACAATCTGAGTGTCTAAAGTTTTCTCAGAGACTTTATCAGTAGAGGCAAGAATAATCTGAGTGTCAGCAGTTGGCTCAGTATAATGAGTGTCTGAAGTTGGCTCATCAGCAAGGTCTTCATCAGCACTTGCTCCTCCTAAAATCGATAACTTTTCATCAGCAACATGAGTGTTTGTAGTTTGCTCAAGTGATGCAAGCTGGTCTTCTTCCCTTAAACCTTTTGTAATCAGAGGTTGAGTTTCCATAGTTTCCTCAACAACTTCATCAGCAGGTTGAGTGTCTGAAGTTTTCTCAACAATCTATTCAACAGATTTATCAGCAGAGCCATGCTCAGAGCCTTCACTAGCTAGTACTGAGTCAGCAAATGCTTCAGCAGATGACACAGAGGTAGGAGCAGCAGCTATTTGAGCTTGATCAGAAGAGGGCTTTTTAAAGCTATGCTTATCGGCATTTTGTCCAACTCATTGATTGAGTCAGAAGAAGTGAGAGTGTCACAAGCAGCCTTGTGAGCGCAAACAAAGTCAGCAACATCAACAGAGCTACTGGGAGAAGGAATTGGAGTGACTGCTGGTTGCTCGGCAGGAGTTCTGGAAAGAAATGCTGCAGATTCTTGTATCAAATCAATGGTGGCTTTCTTCACTTTCTGCAAGAACTGATCAGTAAGATGACCAGCAGAGATGGTTTCACTATCATTGTAGATCAGTAAATCATCATTATCTTCTGGTCTTCCCATTTGATAGGGATCAGATTCCAAGAAGTTTGACTGCTGATTAAATACATCAGCATAGGCACCCAGACACTTTTAACCATCAAGTGTTGACGAATTCTATCTTGGAAGAGGTAGACTTGATTCCAGGGAAGCGGCAGCAGATCAAAGAAGCGTTCAAAGTTTAATCTGAGTTCAGTTTCTGATAACCTTTGAAATTTTCGAAGAGGGACAAACTTCTCTTTGAACAGATTAGTAAGATTGTTCAGGCTTGAATAATCCACATAATCAGCAACCCTGCCAGAAGGTACTGACTCCTTTTGTTCCTCATGAAACTGGAGCAGTCGGCGAATAAAAGGATGGAGATGGTCAATGAGAAACACCCAATTCTTTGGTAGGACCTTGTTAGTGAAGGACCAATGGTTGGGATAGAAAGAATGGAAAGTGGGGTTTCTTACTGGTCTGCATCTTCTTACAACAACAAATTTGTTCAATACATTGGCAATAGGGTCTTCAGCCAGATCAGAAAGGTCTTCTACTTCAGCTTTAATCACAAGAGAAGTCAGTGAAATACCAGAGAGAAGAGATGGAGAAAATCTTATCATTTTGGCTCTAGGATCAGCAGCTGGAATTGTCACAGACTGAACATGATCAGCGGGCTTTAGCTTTCGAACGACAGATGGTTCACCGGCAGATATGACTTTTGACTTTTTGGATGGCTCTTTATCAGCAGCCTTGACTAACTTCCTTTTTCTAGGAGCAGCAGGAGTTGAGTCAGCAAGAATCCTGTCGGTAGAAGGAGCAGGAGTAGAAACGTCGGTAGGAGCAACAGTAGCAACCTTAACCACTTTCTTTGCCTTTTTCTTCTTCAGAGAACCAGCAGCTTGAACAACTACTGTGCCGGTAGAAGCCTTTTTAGAGATTCTATTCCAATCAGTAAGCTTGAAAGATTTAAGCTTGTCAAAATCAAAACTAGGGGGTGCTGGGGAGGCCCTAACGATTGCTGAGTTGCGCCTCAAGATAGAGCTAATCAGCATATAATGGCATCCCTTACCAGGGTGAGCCTTGTTCTTTCTTCTATCCTCCTTCCATTAAACAGCAACAATAGCAATGACCCTAAACAGGTAGGCACACCAGTTGAATTCTTCTTTTGCTTCAAACTGTATATTGGTAACATGGCTGTGAGAGCCAGATCTGCATATCAAGCATCTGTCAACAATCTCGGCAAGTGCATAGAATCTGCTCCTGTAATGAGCCTTCAGATGATTATCTCTACTAAGCTTAGGACCGGCTCCTCTCATTAGAGTCCATGCCTTGTCCAAGGTCTTGTCATCAGTAATGGAGTCAACACCCTCATTCCTAAGTAAAGGGAAAACTTCAAGAATTGAAGAAGGAGTAACAGAGATCGGCACGTCGGCGACAGTTGAGGCGATGGAGACGAAGACTGAGGAGTAATTGGGATCAGTGATAACGGAGGCATTGGAGAAGAACTCTTGAACTTGACTCAAAAATATAAAATCCACACCAGTCGGGGTAACAAATGAGTCCAGTAGAGAACCAATCAAAAAATTCTTCAAGAATTCCCCATTTGTTGAGTCGTCGAAGAATGCAGAGTCAATATAACCTCCATAGATATCCTTTTCGTTGCTAGACATTTCCTGCAAAAATACTCAAAAGATCTTCACAAGTTAGAATTAATTAGTTCAAAATAAATTTGAAATGCAAGTGTAAAATCATCAAGTAGTCACCAGTGATTAGAGTTAAAACTAGTTGAGGAATGGTAAGAAAATATGAGAGAAGATGAACACAAGCAACAGTGATATAAAGAGAGAGTGAAGAGCGAAAAGAGTAAGAAAAGTTTAAGTGAAGCTTATATATGTTATGGAAGAGAGAGATAGAGAATAGGAAGAGTTTGCATGGGAGAAAGAGAAGTAATGATGAGTTTAACTGTAGCGAGTATATCGGAGTACGTGCGCACACAATGAATTTAATGCGCATACCGGACGGTTTAAAATAGACGGTTAAACTAGGAGAGAGAAAGGGTAAAAATGGCAACAATAATTTGTAAACATTAAAAGTTACCTTTCTGATTTATTACAGGGATTTGGGATAAATCTTTGACACGATTTGGGTAAGGCGGTGCACACACGTGTCAGAGAGGAGGTGTGACCGATTGTACCTTTGATTTGACTAAGCTTACATCAGGTGTGACCGTTTGGATGAGATCTACCGATGAATTTGAATTTTGACAAATCGGCAAGACATGATCTAGCAAGTTGTTTGATCAGCAAGATATTATCGGCATAATGTTTGTCGGTAAGATATAGTTGCTTTACTGATTTGATCGGCATACTAACACAAGTAGCAAAGTCAGCACAATTTTAACCATTGTAATCAATCATACCTAGTTCACCTCTGAGGAATTCAAATCTTTTCTGATCTAAGGGCTTTGTCAGTATGTCTGCTCTTTGGAAATCGGTATGAACCTTGAGCAGCACAACATTTCCCTTTTCTACATGTTCCTTCAGAAAGTGGTATTTGATGTCTATGTGCTTGGTTTTGGAGTTAATGACCGGATTGTTTGATACTGAAATAGCAGATTGATTGTCACAGTAAATGGGAAAAACTTGAGATGGAACTTCGTAGTCAACCAGTTGCTGCTTCATCCAAAGTATCTGTGAACAGCAACTGCCGGCAGCTATGTACTCAGCTTCAATAGTTGAAGTGGAAATTGATGCCTGCTTTTTACAAGACCAAGACACCAACCGATCACCAAGAAATTGGCATGTTCCACTTGTACTTTTTCTGGTCACCCTACAAGCTGCAAAGTCTGCATATGAATAACCTATTAGATTAAAAGATGAATCTCTAGCATACTATAATCCAAGGTTAGCAGAACCACACAAATATTTAATAATGCGTTTTACAGCCTGCAGATGGGATTCCCTAGGGTCAGCTTGAAACCTGGCACATACACAAACGGTAAACATGATATCTGGCCTACTGGCAGTTAGATAGAGGAGTGAGCCAATCATACCTCGGTAGACAGTTATATCTACATTCTTACCGGACTCATCCTTATCTAAATGAATGTTAGTGCCCATAGGTGTGCTTTGAGAATGAGCATTGTCGAAGCCAAACTTCTTGATTAATTCTTTTGCGTACTTGGCTTGACTGATGAATATTCCCTTATTGGTTTGCTTGACTTGAAGTCTAAGGAAATATGTTAGTTCACCCATCATTCTCATCTCGAACTTGCTCTGCATTAGCTTCTCAAATCTCTTGCAAAGTGATTCATTAGTAGAACCAAAAATATTATCATCGACATATATTTGAACAAACAATGAATGACCCTTATGCTTGGCAACAAATAAAGTAGTATCGATTTTACCTCGAGTGAAACCTAAGCCATCACTAAGTAAGATCTTAGATAGGGTTTCATACCATGCCCTTGGAGCTTGCTTTAGGCCATAGAGAGCTTTCTTCAATCAGTAGACATGATTAGGCTTCTTAGAGTCCTTAAAACCAGGTGGTTGTTCAACATAAATAAGTTCTTGGAGTTCTCCATTCAAGAAGGAAATTTTCACGTCCATTTGATATAGCTTGAATTCTTTGAAGGCAGCATAGGCTAAGAAAAGTCTTATAGCTTCCAATCTTGCAACCGGAGCAAATGTCTCATCGTAGTCAATCCCTTCTTCTTGACGGTAGCCTTTAGCAACTAACCTTGCTTTGTTTCTAGTGATATTCCCAGCTTCATCTAACTTGTTCCTGTAGACCCATTTTGTACCAATAACTTGCTGAGAAGTTGGTCTTGGCACAAGTTCCCATACTTTGCATCTTTCAAACTGATTCAGTTCTTCTTGCATGGCTTCAACCCAATAAGAATCGGCAAGTGCTTCTTCAGTCTTCTTTGGTTCTATGTTGGAAACCATAGCAGATGAGAAGAGACTTTCATCAAATACTTTGCAGAGGTTCCTTGTCAGTCTGGGACCAAAGACATCACCAATCACATTTTCTAATGGATTATCACGAACTGCTCTAACTTCTCTCGGCACATCATGTCTTACTAATTCTTGTTGTAAAGATTCTAGAGGAGGATCATGGTCAGCAGATGGTGGAAGAGAAGAGGAGTTTTGAGTGAGAGGTGGATGAGAACTTGAAGGGTTAGGTCTTATAACAGAAATTGGTTGAGGGATAGATCTGTCTTCAGGATGATCAGCAGAGTTTGTATCGGCAAATGGATTATGAAAGTTATCGGTATGATCATGTTCTGCCGATGATGGGAAATACTGAGTATCTGCTGGTTCTTCTACTGAAATGACTGGATCAGCAGCTGGTACTTGACCTGCAGGGTTAGAATTACTAGATTCACCTGTCTCATGAGCACTAGAAGCATTAGTACTATTTGGAGCCTTGCCAGACTCTAACAAATCAAATCCATCAAAGGTTACATGAACAGATTTAACAATTTTCAAAAGTTTCTTATTAAAAACTCGAAAGGCCTTACTATGTTTAGCGTATCCAATAAATATTCCTTCATCAGCTCTCTCATCAAATTTACCTCTGTGCTCCTTACCGTTATAAAGCACATAACATTTGCAGCCGAATATTTTAAAGAATCCAATGTTGGGAATTCTGCCTCTCCAGAGTTCATAAGGAGTCTTGTTATGGAATTTGTTGATAAAAGATCTGTTCTGAGTGAAGCACGCGGTGTTGATGGCTTCAGCCCAAAAGTATTTCGGCAGCCTGGCTTCAGCAATCATGGTGTTACCGGCTTCTATAAGAGTTCTGTTCTTTCTCTCAACGACACCATTTTGTTGTGGTATACCAGCAGCTGAAAATTTGTGGTCTATACTATGATCATCACAATACTAAGCAATACCATTGTTCTTGAATTCAGTGCCGTTGTCTGATCTCATACTGATGATATCGCTTTCTTTCTGGGTTTGTAGTAGTCTGAATAACTTGGTAGCAATGGCATATGTGTCATCTTTGTGACTGAAAGTTTCCACCCAAGTATATCTAAAGAAATCATCTACTACAACTAAGGTGTATCTACTTCCCCCAATACTTGCTGTAGTTGTGGGGCCAAATAGATCCATATGTAGCAATTGGAGGAACTTAGAAGTTGACATGCAGGGCTTGCTTCGGAAGGATGACTTGTGTTGTTTTCCAAGCTGGCATGCCTTGCATTTCTTTGCTTGATCAGCAGACACTTAAAGCAGACCGGTAACTAGATTTGAACTGGCAAGCTTAGATAGATACTTGAAGTTCAAGTGACTGAGTCTCTTGTGCCATAGCCATGAGTTCTCACTGATGTTCTTAGCTATAAAACAAACATTAGCAACACCAGTAATAGCACTTAAGTCTACTGCATAAATGTTACCTTTACGTTTGGCAGTGAGAAGAGTTTCGTTGGAAGCAATGTCTTTCACATAGCAACTGGAAGTAGTAAATACACATTGCATTCCTTTATCACAGAATTGTGATATTGATAGAAGGTTGTGTTTCATACCATCTACTAGAGAGACCTTCTGTACAGTAACTGCACCTCTCTTGATGGTACCAATACCGATGATTTTTCCTTTAGCATTATCGCCGAAAACTACTGGGGGACCTGATGCTTCTGAAATATCGGCAAGTAGATCTGCAAATCATGAAATAAAACGGTATACTTATGGTCCCCCTTTTTCTTGGGTCCGAGGGTTAGTTCCTCTTGGGCAACCACATCTGGCCACCACTTGAGGATGTAACCTCAGTGGGTCCAGATAGGTGCTTCAAGAGGCATTCATAAGCCTTGTGACCATAATCAGAACAATTAGAACATCTCACTTGACTGATAGGCTGTGGAGTTGGTATAACATCATTCTGTTTAGTCGGTGCATCGGTAGAACTGGAGGATTGAGCAGGCACAAACTTAGTAGGTTTAAAGGTGCTAGTGTTGCCTTTCTTTCCATTCTGTTTACCTTTGGCAGTTACCTTTTTAGGTTGTCCATCGGCAGTAGAGGTGGTTAGACCGGCAGCACTTGCTCTACTAATGTATTCACTAAGAATACCGTTATCGGTAGAGTCAGTATCAGCAACCTTAACATATCTTTGTTTGTGCTTATCATTCCTTTTGTTCTGGTTCTTAGGATACTTCATAGCCACAGCACTGTATATTGGCTTAGCATCCTTATGCACTAAGTTAACAGGACTACATTTAACTTTCTCATCCTTTTTCTCGGCCGCACAAGTTTCAGTAGAGCTACTGCTGCTGAAATCAAATCCTAACCCAGATTGGTCCTTATATGACATTTGGGTCTGTAGGATTGTTTCAACAGCAACTCTAGATTTTGTGTAAGAATCAACAATCCTTGTGAGATGATTGTTTCTTGCCACAAGATCTTCGATTTGAGCTATCAATATTGTTACTTGACTTTTGAGATCCAGGTTTTCTTTCTTTAGAAGAACAGACTCAAGCTCATGTCCTTTGAGAACTTTAAGTTCAGACATAAGCAAGTTATTCTCTGCAGAAAATCTATTGAAATCAACAGGCATCACTTTCTGAACGCTACTCAGCTTCTCATGATATGTAAAAAGTTCATCCATTGTCTCTACCAGTTCAGCTTTGGATATCTCAGGAAAAGGGTCAGCTAAAATCTTAGGGGTAGAGATAATAGATTTAGGAGAGAAGTCAGGTAGGGAAGAGATGGGTTTAGATAAGATTTTGGAAATGCTTGGATGTTCAGTGAATGAGAATTTTCTGGTCATCGGTAAGGATTTAGGTTTGGTGATAGTGAATTGAGAGGAGTTATACTGCCTATAGAGTGAGGTTCCCACTTGATGAACTTTGTATCCATTTGGGTTTTCTGCTTTGACACTAATTTCTTTGAAGTGTGGTTGAGGTCTTCCAGTATCTTCTTCTCTGACTGGAGTTGTAGCGACCCCAAAACCCGTTTCTATTTATTTTATAATTTTGGGGATTTTTATTTGACTTATATGTGCATTTTATGTGTTGCATCATATTTTATGATTTGCATATCATATTTGATTATTTGTGTTATTTACTTAGTTAGTAAAAATAATGATTAAAGGAGTTAAATGATTAAGTTGAAACTTTAGGGTCCTAGTTGAAACTATAAGTTTAGGGGCTTAATTGTTAACTTTGAAAGTTGGGTGATCAATATGTAAAAATTGAGTAAAATTCTCAATATAACTAGTTGCTTCTTTTCCTCTTTCTCTATGTACTTCCCTCTGCAACTTTCCTCATTCCTTCGTAGGTTAGGAAAGAAAAAGGTAAGTTCGACCCATTTCGATTTAATTCTTTTTATTTATTTACCCGTTTTAAAAAACTAATTATATAAAAATGATCAGGGCGTCGAGTAGGTCATTTCTAGCCGAACAAAACTTATTTCAGCGATATTTTTCCGGAACTAGGTAAGTTACTAATTCCCCTTTAAATGTTAAAATAGTCATATATGCTATATATGATACTCCTACTTGTTCATTTTGTGTTTTGGGTAATATTTGATATTTGCTATACTTGTAATTTTGGGACAAAGGGAGTATATGGAATTGGGTTTTACTGAGTATAGGAATGGGTTAGCAACCAAGTTGTAATCCTATGAAAGTTGTTAATGAAAGTGTCTAAGTTGTGTAGCATATATGTGTTATGCTTGTGAAACAAAAGGAGTAAACTTTGGTTAAGTTTTTAGGCCTGCCGGGTGATGTGGGCGGCCGCCCAAAATTGGGTGTGCGGCCGCGCATCTATCTGAAGGGTTTTCTTCTTGGGGACAGGGCATTTTGGGCGGCCGCACAGCCCTGTTTGGGCGACCGCCCAGTGGTCTGGAAAAGTTTAGAGTTTCCAACTAAAGAGTTTAGAGATCAACCTTAGTCTAGGTTTTGGGTAGTGTCCTAAAGTACTTAGATGATTGTTGTGGAATGTTAGTAATGAATTAAATGTCCTTTTTATGGACTCTTTATAAGGATTCTTTGTGTGGATCTTGTGATGTATTTGGCTTAATTCCTTCTTGGATTAAATGCCCCGGGTTATGTTTAGCAAGTATTCATTACTGTGCTTCTTGTTAAAAGTCCAGCTGGTCTTGTTGTGGAGTCAGCCAATGGAAGAATTATAGTGGTACAGGTAAGTCCACTATAAGGTTTTCCATTGGAGCTTGTGAGTCAGGCGGTGGGAGAATTATAGTGGCACACAAGCCAAGTTCACTATAAGATGTCCACTGTGCCTTCTAGTTTCCCCAGTCCAGATTGGCCTTGGATGGGATGAATTGCTCCCTTTGGTGAGTATTTGGGTTATGACTTTGTGTCATATTTCCCTTTCTGGTTACTTGGTTCTATTGGTTATGGTTTGGTTTCGGGATCCCAACGGCTTCAGCTATTTATGCTGCTCAGATGGTTTTCTCTGATGGGTTTCTCAGTTGGTATTCTCATCAGTTATGGTTACTGGTTAAACCTTGGCTTTGGTATCCACCGGAGTGTGGGAAATGTGATATATAACTTGATGTTATGTGCTTTATGCTATATGATTACTGTTGATATTGTCCCTTTATGATCATCATATCAGCATGTAACTTAGTTGCATTTTAGTAGCTTACTGAGATTTATTCTCACCCTTATTTGTTTACTGTTTTAGATAAAGGCGGGTCCAGGGGATAGGACACTCGGCACGGGAGGACGTTGGTTTGGGTAAGAGTTGGGACTTATTTTGTTGAAGGTTACATTATGTAAATGTAAACCCTTTGGGTAGAGTACCCGTACTTCTTATGGTTCCATCTATTTTGGTAAAGGTTGATTTATGTACATTTGTTTAAAAGTTTGTAAGCCTTTGGGCTAAGTACTTCCGCTGTGAAAGTGTTTGTCAAAGTTTGTTTCAAGGTTAAGTGAAGTCTTTGAACTTCAAGTGTGTTTTTGTGCCACTTTCTAAAAGGACATTTCGAAAAATATATCTAAAAGGTTTCATAACGTCTTCCATTCGTGTCCCGAGCGTGGGGCCAAGTAGGACCACGGGTACGGGGCGCGACAGTTGGTATCAGAGCTAGGTTGTAGATTGTCTAGAATGACTAAATGACCTAGGAGGGTAGTAGAGTATAGAGTGAGTAACGTTGAGTGTTTGATGCAGGTATTCATTAAAAAATGGGTGAAACTGACGGAGATCAGGCCGGCTCTTCGGGGCAAGGGGATGCAAGAGAAGAGGCTCGAATTATGTTTCAGGGAATGTTTGAAGCAGCGATGAAAACTTTAAGTGATCAGAGGCAAGAAAGGGAACAAGTACCACCAAGATATGGCCTAGAACAGTTTCTGAAAATGAAGCCTATGGAGTATGATGGAGAGCCCGATGTATCTAAAACTGAAAGGTGGATTGAATCGATGGAAAATATCTTTGATGCTTTGAGATGTTCAGAGGAAGATCAAGTCAGGTTTGCTACCTATAAACTGAATGGAGCGGCTGAGCATTGGTGGAAAGCTTTGAAAACTAAATGGGATGAGACTCATGTGCCTTATACTTGGGAGAATTTTCTGGGAAAGTTCAAAGAACACTTCATTCCTCGAGTAGATCAAGACAGGAAGGAGATGGAATTTCTTAACTTGGAGCAAGGTTCTATGTCAATTGCTCAATATTCAGCTAAATTCTCAGAGTTATCCAGGTATTGTATTCACCTAGTGGCAACTGAGGAGAGGAAGGCTTCGAGGTTTGTGAAAGGTTTGAAAACCGTGATTAGAACTCAGCTAGTATCCCATAAGTTGCAAGATTTTCAGGATGCAGTGGATCGAGCTTACCAGGTGGAGCATGACATTGAGGAACATAAAAGGAAAATGGAATTGTTAGGCGCTGGGAAGCAAGTTAGGCAACAACAACGTGGTGATAATCGAGGAAATCAAGGTGGATCTTCACAATTCAAAGGGTCTTCTCAAAGACAGTCAGGTAATAGAAATCAAAGTAACACTTCAAGGAGTCAGAGCAGAGGAGTGTGTAATTATTGTCAGAAAGAAGGACATTCAGAAGAGAGATGTTGGAAGAAGCAGGGCAAGTGTTTGAACTGTGGTCAGTTAGGACATTTTCAGAGGGATTGCCCTAAGTATAGGATGCAAGCATCGGGAAGTGTGGTTGGGTCCTCGCAGGGTCAGAAGAGGGATTCCTCAGGCAAGCCTAAGGTTCAGGGTCGTGTCTTTGCTATTTCTCAGCAACAGGCTTCGGAGTCCTCTAATGTGATAGGAGGTATTATTTATGTGTCTAGTTTGAGGGCACGTACACTTATAGACCCTGGCTCATCGCATTCTTATGTGTCTTTGCATTTTGCTTCTCGATTGCATAAGTCTTCTGAATCTCTGCCTTATGTGTTAAAGGTGTCAACTCCTATAGGGGAGTGTTTGGTGACCAATGAGGTGTTGCATTCTTGTGATGTGCATATACGTGAGCATGTTTTACCTGCTGATTTAGTTATCTTACCATTACAAGATTTTGATGTTATCTTGGGTATGGATTGGTTGGGTAAATATCATGTGTCTGTTGATTGTGCTAATAAAGTGGTCACATTTTCTATCCCAAATGTTCCTAAGTTTTCTTTTGAAACTGTTCCTTGGGGTAGAGAGATTAGAATTATTTCTTATATAAAGGCTAGAAAGTTGTTGAACCGTGGTTGTGCGGGGTATTTGGCTAGTGTTCTTGATACTACTAAAAGGGTTCCTGATATTGAGGATGTGCCTATTGTTAAAGAATTTTCAGATGTATTTTCTTCTGAGTATGCTATGCCTCCTGACCGGGAAATAGAGTTCTGTATTGACTTACTTCCAGGTACGGCTCCTATATCTGAGGCACCTTACAGAATGGCCCCAGCTGAATTGAAAGAGTTGAAGGTTCAGTTGCAAGAGTTACTTGATCGAGGATTCATTCGTCCTAGTGTATCCCCGTGGGGAGCTCCAGTATTGTTTGTTAAAAAGAAAGATGGGTCCTTGAGGCTGTGTATTGACTACAGAAAGCTGAATCAGGTAACTATAAAGAATAAATATCCGCTTCCTCATATTGATGATTTATTTGATCAACTTCAAGGGTCAGTTGTCTTTTCCAAACTTGATTTGAGGAGTGGGTACCATCAGTTGAAAATCCGTTCTGAAGACATTTCTAAAACTGCTTTTCGTAGTAGATATGGCCATTATGAGTTTCTTGTTATGCCTTTCGGGTTGACTAATGCTCCGGCTGTTTTTATGGATATGATGAACAGAGTCTTTAAACCTTATCTTGATACCTTCGTGGTTGTATTTATTGATGATATTCTGGTTTATTCCAAGTCCCGGGAGGAGCATGAACAGCATTTGCGAATGGTTTTATCTATTCTTCGTGAGAAGCAGTTGTTTGCTAAATTCAGTAAATGTGCTTTTTGGCTCAATGAAGTATCTTTTCTTGGGCATGTGATTTCTAATAAAGGTATATCAGTTGATCCATCCAAAGTTGAGGCTATTGTGAATTGGAGGAGGCCAGAATCAGTTACAGAAATTCGAAGTTTCTTGGGGTTAGCTGGGTACTACAGAAGGTTCATTGAGGGGTTTTCTAAGATTTCAACTCCCTTGACTCAGTTGACTCGAAAGAATATTCCTTATGTGTGGGATGAAAAGTGTCAAGCTAGTTTTGAAGAATTGAAGAAAAGATTGACTACAGCTCCTATTCTCGCCCTACCTAATGGTAATGATGATTTGGTAATCTATAGTGATGCTTCTAAAGAAGGCCTCGGGTGTGTATTAATGCAGAATGGAAGGGTGATTGCATATGCTTCGAGGAAGTTGACTCCGAGTGAGCAGAATTATCCTACCCATGACATGGAGCTTGCAGCTATTATCTTTGCATTACACAAGTGGAAACATTATCTTTATGGGGCAAAGTTTGAGATTTTCACAGATCATCAGAGTTTGAAGTATCTTTTCTCCCAGAAAGAGTTGAATAATAGACAACGAAGATGGATGGAGCTGTTGAAGGATTATGATTGTACAATTTCTTATCATCCGGGCAAGGCAAATGTGGTAGCTGATGCTATTAGCCGGAAGTCTTATGTAGCTTCATTGATGGTGCGGGAATGGAAGATGTTGGAGGATGCTCGAGATTGGAGTCCTTATGAATCAAAGCATGGAGCTATTTTTGCGAACATTCGAGTATTTCCAACTTTAGTTCAACAAATAAAGGAAGCTCAGAAGGATGACCCGGAATTGGTAAAGATTATGGATAAAATCAAAGATGGTAAATTTGAGGATTTCTCCCTCAGTCCTGAAGGGGTATTGACTTTCAGAGGTCGTTTGTGTGTACCTAATGTTGATGGGATTAAACACCAAGTTCTTAATGAAGGTCATAAATCAAGGTATACTATTCATCCCGGGAGTACTAAAATGTATCAGAATTTGAAGCAACACTTTTGGTGGAATAATATGAAGAGAGAAATAGCGGATTATGTATCCAAGTGCTTAACATGTCAACAAGTTAAAGCTGAACATCAAAGGCCTGCAGGACTGCTTCAACCATTAGAGATTCCGGAATGGAAGTGGGAACATGTTACTATGGATTTTGTGACAGGATTACCTCGTACTCGAAGAAGGTTTGATGCGATTTGGGTGATTGTTGATAGATTGACAAAGTCTTCTCATTTTCTACCTATTGAGATCGGTTATTCTATGGAAAAGCTTGCAACTTTGTACATTAATGAGATCGTGAGGTTACATGGAGTTCCAGTGAGCATTGTATCTGATCGTGACCCTAGATTCACATCTCGGTTTTGGCAAGCGTTTCAAAAGGCTTTGGGTTCAGAGTTGAGATTTAGTACAGCTTTTCATCCTCAAACAGATGGCCAGTCCGAGAGAACTATCCAGATTCTTGAGGATATGTTGAGGGCTTGCTCAGTGGATTTTTCAGATTCGTGGGATATTCATTTGCCTCTCGTAGAGTTTGCTTATAATAACAGTTTTCAGTCCAGTATTGGGATGGCTCCTTATGAAGCCTTGTATGGAAGGAAATGTTGATCTCCTATCTGTTAGGATGAAGTGGGAGAAGCCAAGATTTGGGGTGTTCAGATGGTTAATGATTCAGTTGAGAAGGTTAAACTTATTCGAGATCGTTTAAGTACTGCCCAGAGTAGACAGAAAAGCTACGCTGATCATCGGAGGCGAGACCTTGAGTTCGAAAAAGGTGACTTTGTGTTTTTGAAGGTTTCCCCTAAGGTTGGTATTCGAAGATATGGGAAGAAAGGCAAGCTTGCTCCGAGGTTTATTGGTCCATTTGAGATTCTTGGAAGAGTGGGGGATCGGGCTTATCGTCTTGCATTACCTCCTTCTCTTGATAAGATCCATAATGTGTTTCATGTTTCTATGCTTCGGAAGTATGTGTATGATTCTTCTCATGTTCTATCTGAGGTACCCGAGGATATTGAGCCGAGTATGTCTTATGAGGAACATCCGGTCCAAGTTATTGATTCGAAGGTGCAAGAATTGAGAAACAAAAGTATTCCTCTTGTTCGAGTTGTGTGGAGGAATCACAATGTGGAAGAATCGACTTGGGAGCTTCGGGAAGAGATTGAGAGAAAGTACCCTTGGTTGTTTGAGGGCCTCGGTAAGTAACCCTAAAATTCGGGACGAATTTTCTTTAAGGGGGAGTGATTGTAGCGACCCCAAAACCCGTTTCTATTTATTTTATAATTTTGGGGATTTTTATTTGACTTATATGTGCATTTTATGTGTTGCATCATATTTTATGATTTGCATATCATATTTGATTATTTGTGTTATTTACTTAGTTAGTAAAAGTAATGATTAAAGGAGTTAAATGATTAAGTTGAAACTTTAGGGTCCTAGTTGAAACTATAAGTTTAGGGGCTTAATTGTTAACTTTGAAAGTTGGGTGATCAATATGTAAAAATTGAGTAAAATTCTCAATATAACTAGTTGCTTCTTTTCCTCTTTCTCTGTGTACTTCCCTCTGCAACTTTCCTCATTCCTTCGTAGGTTAGGAAAGAAAAAGGTAAGTTCGACCCATTTCGATTTAATTCTTTTTATTTATTTACCCGTTTTAAAAAACTAATTATATAAAAATGATCAGGGCGTCGAGTAGGTCATTTCTAGCCGAACAAAACTTATTTCAGCGATATTTTTCCGGAACTAGGTAAGTTACTAATTCCCCTTTAAATGTTAAAATAGTCATATATGCTATATATGATACTCCTACTTGTTCATTTTGTGTTTTGGGTAATATTTGCTATACTTGTAATTTTGGGACAAAGGGAGTATATGGAATTGGGTTTTACTGAGTATAGGAATGGGTTAGCAACCAAGTTGTAATCCTATGAAAGTTTTTAATGAAAGTGTCTAAGTTGTGTAGCATATATGTGTTATGCTTGTGAAACAAAAGGAGTAAACTTTGGTTAAGTTTTTAGGCCTGCCGGGTGATGTGGGCGGCCGCCCAAAATTGGGTGTGCGGCCGCGCATCTATCTGAAGGGTTTTCTTCTTGGGGACAGGGCATTTTGGGCGGCCGCACAGCCCTGTTTGGGCGACCGCCCAGTGGTCTGGAAAAGTTTAGAGTTTCCAACTAAAGAGTTTAGAGATCAACCTTAGTCTAGGTTTTGGGTAGTGTCCTAAAGTACTTAGATGATTGTTGTGGAATGTTAGTAATGAATTAAATGTCCTTTTTATGGACTCTTTATAAGGATTCTTTGTGTGGATCTTGTGATGTATTTGGCTTAATTCCTTCTTGGATTAAATGCCCCGGGTTATGTTTAGCAAGTATTCATTACTGTGCTTCTTGTTAAAAGTCCAGCTGGTCTTGTTGTGGAGTCAGCCAATGGAAGAATTATAGTGGTACAGGTAAGTCCACTATAAGGTTTTCCATTGGAGCTTGTGAGTCAGGCGGTGGGAGAATTATAGTGGCACACAAGCCAAGTTCACTATAAGATGTCCACTGTGCCTTCTAGTTTCCCCAGTCCAGATTGGCCTTGGATGGGATGAATTGCTCCCTTTGGTGAGTATTTGGGTTATGACTTTGTGTCATATTTCCCTTTCTGGTTACTTGGTTCTATTGGTTATGGTTTGGTTTCGGGATCCCGACGGCTTCAGCTATTTATGCTGCTCAGATGGTTTTCTCTGATGGGTTTCTCAGTTGGTATTCTCATCAGTTATGGTTACTGGTTAAACCTTGGCTTTGGTATCCACCGGAGTGTGGGCAATGTGATATATAACTTGATGTTATGTGCTTTATGCTATATGATTACTGTTGATATTGTCCCTTTATGATCATCATATCAGCATGTAACTTAGTTGCATTTTAGTAGCTTACTGAGATTTATTCTCACCCTTATTTGTTTACTGTTTTAGATAAAGGCGGGTCCAGGGGATAGGACACTCGGCACAGGAGGACGTTGGTTTGGGTAAGAGTTGGGACTTATTTTGTTGAAGGTTACATTATGTAAATGTAAACCCTTTGGGTAGAGTACCCGTACTTCTTATGGTTCCATCTATTTTGGTAAAGGTTGATGTATGTACATTTGTTTAAAAGTTTGTAAGCCTTTGGGCTAAGTACTTCTGCTGTGAAAGTGTTTGTCAAAGTTTGTTTCAAGGTTAAGTGAAGTCTTTGAACTTCAAGTGTGTTTTTGTGCCACTTTCTAAAAGGACATTTCGAAAAATATATCTAAAAGGTTTCATAACGTCTTCCATTCGTGTCCCGAGCGTGGGGCCAAGTAGGACCACGGGTACGGGGCGCGACAGGAGTTCTTGGAGGAGATAGATCTCGGTAGACTAGAGTCGGTAATGAGGATGTATCATCATCTTCCAAGTCTAGGGTAACAAAACTTACATCGGCATCTTCATCTTCATCTTCATCGGCATCTTCGTTTGAGTCAGTTTCATACCAAACCGGCAAGGCCTTTTCTGTGCTTTCATCGGCAACAAAGCTTCGAGACTTAGGATGTCTCTTGGAAAATGATTTCCTCACATACTCATATTTTGGTTGAGGACATTTGGAAGCAAAGTCACCAGGTTTTCTGCAGTTGAAGCAGACAAGATCACCTTTGTTGTTCTTTCCGTCGGTAGCACTTGTTGAGGGTTTGTTGTAACTTGCTGGTTTTTGAAATGATGGTGTGAATGGTTTTGGTTACTGGTAGCTTCCTTTCTGTATTCTTTTGAAGTCTTTAAACCTTTTGTAGTTCCTAGCGAAGGCGGCAAATTCGTCTTCTTCCATAGGTTGTTCTGAGGTTGTTTCTGGGGTTTTGGAACAGCAGGGTGTAAGATGGGGATCTATCGGAGGGAATTTGTTTGAAGGGAAGGCTATCTGTGACTGAGCTGATAGAGACAAGTTTTTGAAATTTTTATCGAGAACGTTAAGTTTTTGCAGTTCTTTCTCATACAGAAATAGACTAGACACAAGATTCTGAATAGAAGTCTTGTTTAAGTCTCTCACTTCTCTAACAGCAGTGACCTTGGTATGATACTCATTTCCCAAAGAAGTTAGAAAATGAATATTTAGGTCTTTCATAGTATAAACCTTACCTAATGAAGCACATAAGTTACTTACCTCACAGAATCTGTCGTAGGCACTCCTTAGTGATTCACCATCTTGTTTCTTGAAGGATTCAAACTCAGCAATGCAATCGTAGAGTCTGTTGTCCTTCACCTGCTCATCACCTTCAAAGTAAGCAAGGAGTTTTTTCCAGCATTCTTGAGCCGTGGAGCACAAGTCAATGAGTTTGTATTGCTTGTCATCCAAACCACAAGAGATAATGTGGCATGCTTTTCCATCTAGGGCAGCTGAAAGTTTGTCGTCGGTCCATTCCTCTCTGGGTTTTTCAACCAGAGTTTCCTCAATCTGAACATGGGTTTCTTGTTCAGTGTTACGATCAGCATGTTGTGTTAGCAGAGTGGAGGGAATAGGTCTATAGGTGGTTGAGACTTTTAAAGGAATGATTGGACCACCTTCTATGACCTTCATCAACCAATCATCGATTGAGTTCATATACTTTATCATACGAGATTTCCAGACACCAAACTCGTTGACATTCAACAACGGGATGGTGGTGATGTTGAATGACTGCATGATTTTTCTTGCCATGGTATCGGCAAACAAGTTGCAAAGCTTGGAAATTTCTATCTAAATTCCAAGCTCTGATACCAATTGTTAGACCCAATTGGTAGGAAAATAGGATAGAGGGGGGGGGTGAATAGCCTAATTAAAAATTTTTAGAGGAAACACTTTTATAAATACAAAGTCACTTATCAGTTTGCAAACTATTATCAGTAAGCGCAGCGGAGAAGGTATGACTTAGTTTAACTCACACAAAACATTTATAAAAGGTTTTGAGAGCTTGGTTAAACACAAAGTGATTTTACAAAGTTCAATGCAGTTTCAAGAGATTGGTAAATAGAAATTACACTGAATCAGTAAGAACAAGAACGATCTGCCGGTGATAGAGTTCCAACCGGCAAGAACAAAATAAGCAACAAGAGACACAAAGATTTGGAGAGGTTCACAATGTAAATACTGCTACGTCCTCTACCAAGTTTGGTCAGAACTAGGATTTGGGTTATGAGCACTATTAGATATCCCTAGTCTATTACAAGAACGGCTTTGCCGGAAACAAAAACTAAATTCTAGAGATCACTAATAGATCATAATACAAATCTGACCAAGTGTTTTTGAGCGGCAAGTCCAAGAGAACTTATCTCACTCAGGTGGGTGTGTGAATAATTCAAGCAACGTATTCCTTAAAATGATCTAGTTTGGGAATACTTACAATGTTGATGAGTTTGTGCGCAAGTGTATGTCCTAATAAATGATCTAATGATTACTAGGACAAGGAATGTTTAAGCTTCAATGAATGCTCTAAACAATCAACTCTCTTCAATGCACTATTTTCACCAACCCTCTTCAATGCTCTAAGTCCTCTATTTATAAGAGGAGTGAATGTCTTGAGTCTTGTAGAAGAAGGCTTGCAATTTGAATATCCAGCTGGGTGGTTGAGGAGCATTAAATGCGGTATCTTAAGCATTAATGGCGAGGATATGGTGTACACGCATGCTTGGAAAAGTCTGATGAGTAAAGACCCCTTTGTCTCAACCGGTTACCTGCAAAATCAAGTAGAGACAGAGTAGAGCTAAAAATAGCTATGTGTCAGACGGCGCAGCAATCATGACTGAGTAGATAAACTACTTTTAGATAAGACTGTACAAAAAGGACAAGGAGAATCGGTAAGGTTGTTTTTGTAAGGTAGAACGATGAAACCTGACAACCGGTGAAGTACAGACTGTCCTTGCTGATTGATGAGTCAAACTGAGAAGTAAGTTTATCGGCAACTTGAATGCTGGCGATAATCAGCAACTTAGTGTTGGCTTGCCGATCTTCTTCCTCTAGCTAGTTTGTCACGCCCCAGAAAATACTAAAATCCCTAAACATAAAAATTACAAAATATACATCTCCAAAATGCTAAATACCAAACCGGGCGTGTGAATTCTACTATAAACCAATACCAACAAACAATACCTCAACAAGATTATAACTCGGAGACGAAAAACAAACGCGGAAGCAAGAACAACTGTTAATAATATAAATTCCCAAAGGACCACAGTATATACATAACCCTGGACGACCACGACCTTTCAACCATATACAAAGAGGCTCTGAAGAGCAACTACCCCAAAGGCGATCAACCTGCTCAGAAGACTCCCGATACAACGGACCTCAAATGATACCACTTGCTTTCCTGGGGGGGGGTTAAGGAAAAACTATTTGAAACAAGAAACGGGGTGAGATAAAATCTCAGTAAGTAACTAAATGCATCTACATGGCATAATATCATGCAAATCAATTATATAACTGAGCAAGTAAATCATATAACAACAAATGAGAAAGCTCCCTATCGCCAACTGTCCCATACCAGTTGGAAATAACGACTAACTCATCATGCAGCACATAAGACTGAAATAAACACGTTACAAAGGATACTGAGCCAAGTTTCACCAAACCAATAGAACAATTGCTGCGCAGCTTCAACCAATCAACCAATCAAACCATCTTCATAGTAGCATAATAGATGAAGAGAAAAACCCGGTCAGAACCGACCAATCAATCAGTCAACCAATCTTCGTAGCAGCATAAACAGCTGAAGATCACAACCCCGGTACCGGAACCATAACAATGCAACATGTCACAAAGGACAGGGGAGATGACACAAAGTCAAAACCCAAAACGTCTAGCTAGAATACTCACCAAAGGGAGCTAGCTCATCCCAACCAAGGCCAATCTGGAAGGGGAAAGAAGGACCAATGGGCGATGCTATACTGGACTTGGCTCGTGCCATTATAACATTATCCATTGCCTGACTCGAACACAAATAACCAGCTGGACTTTCAAATAAATGCTAGGTAATAAATACTAGCTCGATAAACAACCAAAGATTCCAAAGTAGGGAACCATACCAATTAATCACCATAACGATACAAACGATTACTCAAGAAGAGTTCAACAACAATAAATACAAGAAGTTTCTCATAAAAGAGTCCAACAACATTGTCCATTAAATCATGATAATTCCAAGATAAGGCACATACCAATCACATCTTAAAGATGATACTCACAAGTCACTCATAAAGAGTACAACCCAAACGGTCGCTCACAAATAGTATAATAACTATTACCGAGACGAACCTAAACGTCTACTCGTAAAGAGTACTATGACCAAGGACTCAATCATCTCTTACACTTGGAATTCCAACTAGGAAAACCGAATCAATATAACTTAAGACAAATCAACACTGTAAGTACCCAACCACCAATTTACATCTTACATCCGTTCATCAACGAACCAATTCTTAACACTCGAACGAACCCCAAAAGGTTACACCTATTCATACATGATCATAACGGACCAAACCCAACACTTTGGTGTTCCATAACAACCCTCTAGGTACTATAGGATATCACCTAAAACCTAGACTAAGTCTTATCCTAAAATCAATTAGATCAGTAAAATAACTTTCAATTAAAGGGTCTCAAAGTATTAAATCCTCACTTATATCACAAATATGATCATAACAACTCAACAAAGTCACTCAATTGGATTTGCAAAACTTGATCACAATGGATCGACACAACTCCTCTTAACCTCAAACACCCAATAAAATCCCGAAGTATAAAACTTAGAACTTAACTGAACAACCTATCCCATCTTGTATTACTCGAGGAGAGCTTCGAAACGACAGTTTACACGCCTAAAACGGAGTCCGGACGAAGAAGTTATGGCCTCCGGAAGATCGGCCTAAATTCTGGAAAAAGTGGGCTGGCGGGCGCGCGGAAGGGCAGGCGGGCGCTCATTTGACCAGAAGGTTTGGCCGAGGGGAAAAAGGTCAGGCGGGCGGGCGCCTAAAATGGGGCGGGCGGGCGCATGGAAAGAGGGTCACACGGGCGCTCCAGTGCACAGAAGAAATGGTAGGGAATTCAAGCGGGCGCGTAAGGGAAAGAGGGCACGCGCGCGCGGGCGGTCGCCCGGGCTTGAGAGGGCGGGCGCCCGGTCTGCCTTCAGGCCGGGAAACAGAGCTGGGTTTCACCATTTTCGAACCAAAACCAAATTTCTCACAAATCAACACTCCCAACTTGATCCCCAAAGTACCCAAACAACAGCTAACTTAAAAGGGACCTAAATAACACCATTTATCAACCAAAACCAAGATTAAATCCCAACATTCATAACAATCACCATTTTTAACTAAAAACCCAAATAAATTCCAAATAATTTCCAAACTCAACCAAACATCAAATATAACAACTTAAGCATTATATAAACATGATATGAACATTTTAGCATAAAAATGGGGGAAAAGCAACTTACCTGAATTTATGAAAGATGACGGAATTCGAATATTCTTGGCTCTACACGATCCTATTGACGATCTAAGCATTTTTCATAAAATGAGCATTAAGAAATAATGGGAGGAAGATGGTCAAAATGAAGAGAGAAGGAGGAGAGAAACTTACCCTTTTCCCATGGAGGAGAGAGAGAGAAAAAGAGTGCTTGGAGGGAGAAAGATGAGGGGAGGGGAAGGAGGTGAGGGAGTAATTAAATTATTCAAAATGTTACACTTAGGCCCCTACCACTACTTACCATTAACCCTTATAACTCTCCTCAACAACTAAGATCCAACACTCTACACTAGCACAATTAACAAATTAAATGCTAGGCACGAAAATATCATGAAACATAAAATGCACATATAATTTTTTAAATAAATAAATAATTTAACTAAACAAATAAGCAATAAACAAATAATTAAATATTTATTTCTAAGAAAATAGAGGCGGGTTTTCGGGTCGTTACAATCTACCCTCCTTAAAAAGAATTCGCCCGCGAATTCACTTATCAAAATCACAACGCGCGGAGGCGACAAAATATCAATTCGCATAAAGCACTCATAACCTCTATCAAGTACCAATTAAATATTTCATACATCGTCCCCACGACTCAAATAAACCAACACATTTGAACACATACGCATCTCAAGTATACTCGTATCAAACATTCTAAAGTTAACTTCCTCTTTCATCCCGAATTTCAAATTCTCAAGACTATCACTTGTTCACCAATTCTAAGACATAGGTGATTCGATCCTGATTAGCATTACGCTCTCCATCAACCCTTAAATCATCAACATCAATAAGTTTTACTTTTTCGGTTCATCCGCACGCATTGACGATCTATACATCAACCCACGTAATCATACTACTACCCGAATAAATAAGAGAAGGAATAGGGCTAACGATTACTGTCACCCAATAACTCAATGATATAATCAAAAATCTACTGTTATCAACTATCCGGTCAAATGCGATTCCACTACCACACTCACTTTCCTTATAAGATAAAACATAATACAGTCATAACCTTTGAATTTCTCAACTACTAGCATTACCTCATACTTAGTTTTCTAATGAAATATATCCATCAACTTTTGATAGTCCGTTATCATAACGTTTCAAATTCGTCCCAAAATAAAATATAATATAACCCGCTAAGGTAAAATCACTAAAATCACAACCAATTCCAGGTCACAGATAGTTCCACTTATCAAGCGTTAATCCTCAAAATATATGCAAATACTTTATCACCCAAAATCGCAGAATCCAGATTACTCCTAAACACAATTCTCGAGATACTACAAACTCGTCTTACCCATGACCTTAATTGCACTGCAAGGAAACTCCATTAGATCGGATATTTAGGATTACTCCTCAGAAATTCAAAATATTTAAACCATCTCGAGCTTAATCAACTTATTACTATACAAGGCTAAAGAAATTTTCCATCCCCATAATTTTCACCGTAGTGGCTATATCTCCAAGGATTACCACTATAGTGCTTTCACTCTAGTTAACACCTTAAACTAAAGGTACAATATAAGCCCAAAATTCTTAACACAAAATGTCCACTTAAATCCACGTTAAACTACCATCAATACATTACTCCCATTCTTGAAAGCCTAATACAATTCCACATACTCAGTAGTCCGCAAACAACACAAATTTTATCTTCAAAAGATTTCCTCTAACTCCCATTTAAATTAATAATCCGTGCTTACCAAGAAAAAAAAATGATTAACTCCCACAATATACTCATGACTCATTTTGCTTTAACTCAACTCCAATCATGTACTAAAATGATCCCAAACAAGTTAAGTATTTCCTCATACTAAACAATTCTGATGCACTCACAAAGATGTACCAAAAGTAAAGAAAAATCTCTTATTGAGAATTCTCAAATTGAATCTTTAACTCTTTTAACCCAACCGATACTATATGTTCACCGATTTACCTATCAGTATTATAGCCCATATCAACTCATCATATAACCCAAGTTCCCTATCGGTCAAGCGACATATCGCACCCAGTATAAATTATACTCAAGACTTTAACATTAGTATTGCCAGCTGAATAAGCTAAATTCCCAGCACAACCTTATAATAAAGATTTTCTAATTTTCAATATAGAACCTGAACATTATATATATACTTAGTATGCTCCTAAACAAGTCAAACATACCAATATAGAAATATTCTCCACCTATCGATGGCACACAAGAAATTCGTAACACATGGAAAGCCAAACCATACCACTTAACTCATCAATATCTCGCATAGGTGACATAACTAATCACCCTATATATACTAGTAGCAATCACATAGTTCCCCATTCGCGAATACACCTCAAAAAGAATCCATTAATGATAACAAACATGCGAACATAGCACGAAACGTTGTCCACTTTACGAAATAGATATGCCCAAGCCTTCAAAACTCGTGCTCTCGATCCCCAAACCAACTAACCCCAATGGAACCAATACTATTGACACCAATCCTATTCTTGATATACCACAAGAAAAGAAACACTCGACGTCAATATCACGACTCATAAGTCAACCAACTTCTACCTTAACCTCATCTTCCAAGAAAACTTAGTTTTCTAAACCGTTCAAACTTGTAACATCCAAGTATTGAAACCTATTCAATATCAGAGTTCTTATTCTCTTTCAAGATCTAAAACCATTGCTCTGATACCAACTGTCACGCCCCAGAAAATACTAAAATCCCTAAATATAAAAATTACAAAATATACATCTCCAAAATTCTAAATACCAAACCGGGCGTGTGAATTCTACTATAAACCAATACCAACAAATAATACCTCAACGAGATTATAACTCAGAGACTAGAAACAAACGCGGAAGCAAGAACAACTGTTAATAATATAAATTCCCAAAGGACCACAGTATATACATAACCCTGGACGACCACGACCTTTCAACCATATACAAAGAGGCTCTGAAGAGCAACTACCCCAAAGGCGATCAACCTGCTCAGAAGACTCCCGATACAACGGACCTCAAACGATACCACTTGCTTTCCTGGGGGGGGGGGGGTTAAGGAAAAACTATTTGAAACAAGAAACGGGGTGAGATAAAATCTCAGTAAGTTACTAAATGCATCTACATGGCATAATATCATGCAAATCAATTATATAACTGAGCAAGTAAATCATATAACAACAAATGAGAAAGCTCCCTATCGCCAACTGTCCCATACCAGTTGGAAATAACGACTAACTCATCATGCAGCACATAAGACTGAAATAAACACGTTACAAAGGATACTGAGCCAAGTTTCACCAAACCAATAGAACAATTGCTGCGCAGCTTCAACCAATCAATCAATCAAACCATCTTCATAGTAGCATAATAGATGAAGAGAAAACCACGGTCAGAACCGACCAATCAATCAGTCAACCAATCTTCGTAGCAGCATAAACAGCTGAAGATCACAACCCCGGTACCGGAACCATAACAATGTAACATGTCACAAAGGATAGGGGAGATGACACAAAGTCAAAACCCAAAACGTCTAGCTAGAATACTCACCAAAGGGAGCTAGCTTATCCCAACTAAGGCCAATCTGGAAGGGGAAAGAAGGACCAATGGGCGATGCTATACTGGACTTGGCTCGTGCCATTATAACATTATCCATTGCCTGACTCGAACAAAAATTGTTTGGTTTCGTAGTCACATGCGCAGCGGAATTAAGCATTTAAAATTTAATGAAACCCAAAGCCCATAGATCCATTCATATGATTAAGTCAAATACAACAATATGAATACTAGAATACTAACCCTTGATGCCTTTGATTTTGCAACCTTGAATTCGATGGAGGCTTTAAATCTTGATCACGAACAAAGCAAGAATCACGAACTATGAAGATGATAAGTTTCACCCTCTAGCGGTATCCACACCACGAACGAATATCAAGAACACTTGATCTTGGTTGCTAGACCAAATTATGAAACACGTTTTCATAATTAATATGAACTATAAGGAATTTTCTTTGTGTATAATTTTGTTCTTCAATCTAGGATTTCTTAGAACAAAATAAACTCTCTCAAACTCTTTGGAGACTTGCACAAAAGCTTAGGTTCAGTTCTTGGCCGAATTTTGATGTTTATATACAAGTTAGACCTATTCCAAATAGGAAACTTGTGTCTAAACCAGTCCAAAATTCCTTTCCGAATCAAATTAGGAATCTGCCCCCGACAGCACTGTGCGGCCGCCCAAACTGAGGTGTGCGGCCGCCCAATTTCTTGTGCGGTCGCCCAGCCCATTTGGGCGGTCGCCCAAAGGCCCAAAAAAATCCAATTTTTCCAAATTTCCAATATAGTCCTTATTTAGGATTCGTTCTATTGTGTGTGACCCTCTAGGATTATACTAAGTTGGCAATGGGTTCAAACATGAAACCATAAGATATGATTAGGTTCTAGCAAACCGTCATACCTACCCAAATAGTATAACTAGATACAAGTTCGCATTCCTTTTAGAACATGTCATAATCCCTTTGTCCACGATGTCATTGAACACAAGTCATGGTCAACAAGTCAACTTGTATTGTTCAATACTTTCTCGATTCCGAATATGTTGATAATCCAAATGACATTGATCCAATCAATCCATTTGAGTTTGGCCAAACATTTCATCAACATCATTCCTTCGAGGGGCCCAAGCTTGACATCTCTCCGAAGAGGGACAAATCCATTTAGCTTATTATTCTTCCCTACGTGAATCCGATTATGCCAATCATACCCTTTATAACTACCGTGTTAAGGTAGCGTTTGAATATGTCAAACATAATGTTCATCAAGTGGAAGACTATAATAACTTCATGTCTAAGGATTCAAATGACATAACTAATATGAGATTTATATATGACATCGACCATGACATAAATCTCATACCGCGGGTCATGTCCAGTACCTTGTTCCAAACAAGTACCTATAAATCTAACATGATCATCCCATGATCATTTAGCCTTTATACTAGTGCTTAACAAGCTCTAGGGACGGAGATTATTATAAGCAAACACGAGCCATAATAATAATCTTATTATCTCTTTATCATTATGAATAAAATGATAACTTATACAACGTTTAACAAACGTGCCTAGGGCACCAACACCAACAATCTCCCACTTGCCCTAGGCCCAATTCCCTAGGTATCCAATACCCATGGACCCAACATGACCATCATGTTTAGCTTGTGGAAGCCCCATTGTTTGGCGTGTCCGTAACGTTATCATTACTTTGTACTTTGCATATATTTACGTCTCCCTTATCAACGATTTCTCGAACGATAAGAAAACGCCTAAGTATGTGTTTGGATTTAGGATGTGCCCTTGGTTCCATTGCTTGATTAATAGCACCACTATTATCACTAATATGGTCTATTGGATTAGCAATACTAGGAACCATCTTAAGTTCACCATGAACTTCTTAATCCAAACGACTTCCTTTGCAGCATCCAATGCAGCAATATACTTAGATTTAGTTGTAGAATTTAATGACTCTGCTTGGAACCATTCTAACTTACAGCTTCACTATTATTTATAAAACTCAATTGCGATCTTTTATCATCTTTGTCGGTTTGGAAGCATGCATCCGCGTACCCATATACGACGAGATCATCTTCCATCCCTTCATAGATCAAAACAATTCTTCAGTCCTTCTAAAGTGCTTTAAGAATTGTTTCACAGCCATCCAATGACTCTCACCGGTTATCGGATTAATATCTACTCGTCATGCTCCAAGCATTAGATATATCCGCCTTAGTACTTATCATGGCATCATGGATCCAATTGCCGAAGCAAATGGCATCTCATTCGTTTTTCTTATGCTCATCTTTTGTCTTTAGGACATTGAGTCTTGCTTAGAGAAACTCCATGTAACACTGACAAATGTCCTCTCTTAGAATTTTCCATGCGAAATCTTCTTATGACTTTGTCAATGTATGTACATTGGCTTTAAACCATTTAGCTTCCTTGATCTATCTCTATAGATCTTAATGCCAATGACTTATGCTTCATCCATATTCTTCATTGCGAAACACTTTCTTAACCAAATCTTTACAGATTAAAGTGTAGGAATGTCGTTTCCAATGAGCAATATGTCATCCACATATTAGATAAGGAATAGCACCATGCTCCCACTAATGTTCTTGTATATACAAGATTCATCTTCGTTCTTGATCAAGCCAAGCTCTATGACTTATCAAAACGGAGATTCCAACTCCCAAAAGCTTGCTTCAATCCATCCAATGAATCTTCGCAACTTTCATACCTTTTAGAATTTTCTTGACTATCAAAACCTTTAGGTTGTATCCAATACATCCTTAAGTGAGTTCCCGTTGAGGAACGCTTGTTTTGACATCATTTTGTCAAATTTCATATTCCAATTATGAACATGTGACTATGAAAATTCTAATAAGTTTCTTGCTACCCATGTAACATTTTTCTCCAAGAAAAGTCATTCATTTCCTTTGGTTTTAACACCTTAGGTTAGAATGATCAAGTTCCAAACTTGATTATTTTACATGAATTGCCTTTTAGATTTTATGACTCCAAGCCATTAATCTAAATGTGGAGTTGATATTGCATCTTTGATAGGTGGTAAATACTTCATTCTAAATGAACTTTACCTCAATACTTTCTATTTCGAAATATCCAATATTTCTACTAATAGATTGTATCCTATCATGTATCGCAAGTATTTGTATATCTTGAACAGACTTTTCACCACTCCTTGTGAAAACTTGTTCAACTTCCATCTTAGGTTAAAATATATTTTCTAGGTCTCGAACCATTCGAGATACATTTTACTCCCACTGATTCTTTTAGAGATAAATCATTTATCTAGAAAAGTATCATCATAATTAACAAACTATTTGTTTCTTATGAGTAAAATTATTATCCTCAAGTTTCCTTGGGATATCCCATGAAAATATATTTATTAGATTTAAATGTGAGTGTGTCCCAGACAACTCCTTTCAAAAAGGTCTCATCATCTTAAATCTTTATGAAAGACAAACCGAGTTTTCTTTCACCAATTAACCTCTTTTGATGGAATTCAAATTAGTGTAGTTACAGCGGTTTGTAATACATAACCCCAAAATTAATAATGGAAGATCAATTTGACTTTATCATCTAATGAACCATATCCAATAAGGTTATTGTACTTCCATGCAGACACATCATTTAAAATGATGTTCTTAGTGAAGTTAATTTGTGAAACCATTTCACAACTTTAATGATGACTGTCAAATTCTTGGTTCAATTATTCATCATCATGATCCAATCAGAGTCTTTGAATAGTTTTACCAAGTATATAAAAAATTTCTTTTAGCATTGCTTCTTAATGCACCATACACATCAAAATGTATTAGGTCAATTAAGATATTAGCCTTTTACCAATCATAGTAAAGGATGTCTTGGTCCAAGTAAATAAGATTTGCATAAATCATGTGATTCCAAATCATATGACTTAAAACTCCGTCCCATGGAATTTTAGATATGCATCTTTTATTTATTTGATCAAAACAATAATGCATAAAGAATTTTAATTATTTATGTTATAGCCTTTATTACTTTGTTCTTCAAGATTTAGGATATAAGATTTATTTATATGATAACACAATGAAGTAAATCATAATAAATAAAGCACTTTTCTTATTCCAAACAAGAAATTAATATCCTTCATTATCTTTTAACAAAATAATGTTTTCTACTTCATCAGTAAAGTCACTTTTACAAGTGTTCTACAAACAATGTTGCAACCATTGCATCATTACCGTTTGTAGATAAAACTTTACTATAAGTAGTCTTTCATTTTACTAATTATTCTGGTATCCAATACCCAATAATTAAATTTAGAAAGAATAATTTATAACATAAAATTCCCAAGTGGTAGTCCCACTACCATTCCTTTTATTGATCATCCAGAATTATGACTACAATTTTAGATGGTCAATCCAATTGCCACTTTATCAAATTGCATCAATTAGAGTTATAATTTTATTTAGCCATAATTATTTCCTTTAGTTTTGACAACGCTTGTCTTACCTTTTCTTTTGGCACTTGGCCTCCTTTTCCATCATGAACCATGAGCATTGGAGAACCTTTCTCCGATATCTTCATCTTCGCCGTTTTTTCAGCATGATAATGCAATTCGAAGAGATTCTTATTCATTCTAAGCATGTCATAGTTCATCACTAAGTGATCATAACATTTGAACAATGAATCAAGAATGAGATCCGTGGCTTGCTCCAATCCAATTGGATAACCAAGTTTCTCAAGATGCTCTACGTAGCCTTTATCTTAAGCATGTGAGGTTCCACTTATTGCCCTTTACTCCTTTTGCAAGAAGTGAATGCAATAATGGTTTTATACCTCTCTTGCCTAGATTTCTCTTTGAAACATGTGACTCAACTCCACGCCTATCTAATAGGCTTCCAAAGTTCCAAACTTTGTTGAAGTTTTGAGCACATAATCGCGAGCAAAGGACAACTCACATTCCTAGAATCATACTCATGATTCTTGTGATTGTCTATTCTGGCTTTGGGTTCTTTAGGAATAGGCCCATCAAGAATGTACAACCCATCTTCTTGCCTTAGAACCATTCTTAGGCTCAGGATCTAATCCATGAAGTTTGTACCATTCTTTTGAAGCTTTATCCTTAACAAGGATTAATCGCAACGATTTTAGTTGTCATCTACAACTTATGCAAAATTTCCAAAATTTTACAAGTACCAATCTCATTAAAGAGATAAATAATGTATTTTCCAAAAATACTCCCACTAAATTATATAACCTTCTTAGACATCCAATGTATAATATAATTTAAATGGGCTAAGATCCAACTTTAACTTAATTTTGAGTACGCTTTGGCGCACCGCTCAAAACTAAATTAATTAGGTAGACACCCTGTCAATCATATCTCATATGACTCTTAGATCTTTTCATGAGATTCTTTTGAAATTGTGCTAAGATCCAACTTTAATTTAACTTTGAGTCTACGGAGGTGGACCGCTCAAAATCAAATTAATTAGGTAGACAATTTCTTGTCAATCATATCTCATATGATTCTTAGGGATCCAATTTCGAAAGCATGTTTAATCTCATCTTTGCCTAAGGCCCAAAACTGTTTTGACGCCCAATTAAGTCTAACCATTTTAAACGCATGGTTGATGTCCCTCGCTAGGGCGTGCCCACATCATCCATCTTGCTCATACATAGATAAAGTTAATGCACCTCGCTAGGGCGAACCCACATTAAAATCACCCATGCACTAACAAGTGTTTTAATCATGGCGTGGCAAAAAGACTTAAAACTTTCTTTGAAGGTTCATTCCATATAGCATTCAACACATTTATGAGCACATAAGATAAACATGTTACGCATCAAGTTTAGCCACTAAATTAATCTCCATTAATTTAAGCACAATATTTATGTGTCATTAGTTTCTCTATAATTATGAGGATGAGACCTTTTTCAACTTTGGTCGTTATTTCCAAATCAAGACAACAAGAAGTGCGGTCGAACTAAGCCGTTAGGCAACCACAATCCCGCACTAATTCAAGAGACCAAGAAAGTAGTCCATGTGGCCGAAACTAAGCAATAGATGGTCTCGATGAACGTAGGTCAATTGCATTCACAATTCCACATGGATCTCCAAACTTTGAATCAAGAACTTTGTTTCTCAATTTTAGCAATTATGAACTCTTCATAATTCTAACTTCGTTTTATCTTTGAAACTTTGATTGCGATCAATTTTGGGAAACACAATCTCGATGAACGCAGATTAGCCATCCAAAACTTGAACCAATCTAGGAATCACAAGACTAAAACAAATAGGAAAATCAAACCCCAAGATCCACACTCAAACCAACTACCTAAAGCCCATTCCAGATCAGCAAGTCTGGTCTGGTTTTGTTACTGGTTCGGTTGGACCTCTCGAAAATTCCAAATTCCAATTTTAACCAAAATCAGAACAGAATCAGTGAACTGTGCGGCTGCCCAAACTCTCCTGTGCGGTTGCCCAAACATGTGCGGCCGCCCAAGGAGATTTGTGCGGTCGCCCAAACGCATCAGAAGGAATTTTTAAGTTCGAAAATTTGTCTCAAAATTGTCTTTCCCCGATTATTAAGACCATGATCCAATCAGAATTAATAATCAAACAATTCAGAATCCATCATAATATTTATTGCGATTGAATCGTGCGATTAAAGTTGTAAAACAATAAACCACATAAAATCACATAACACATAAACATCATATAATCCAATATTCATATCATGCTTGGCACATAAACAATTTATATACACACAACATGATCTAGTATTGAAATAATCAACATGAACGGGGCTCTGATACCACTGTTGGGTTTCGTAGTCACATGCGCAGCAGAATTAAGCATTTAAAATTTAATGAAACCCAAAGTCCATAGATCCATTCATATGATTAAGTCAAATACAACAATATGAATACTAGAATACTAACCCTTGATGCCTTTGATTTTGCAACCTTGAATTCGATGGAGGCTTTAAATCTTGATCACGAACAAAGCAAGAATCACGAACTATGAAGATGATAAGTTTCACCCTCTAGCGGTATCCACACCACGAACGAATATCAAGAACACTTGATCTTGGTTGCTAGACCAAATTATGAAACACGTTTTCATAATTAATATGAACTATATGGAATTTTCTTTGTGTATAATTTTGTTCTTCAATCTAGGATTTCTTAGAACAAAATAAACTCTCTCAAACTCTTTGGAGACTTGCACAAAATCTTAGGTTCAGTTCTTGGCCGAATTTTGATGTTTATATACAAGTTAGACCTATTCCAAATAGGAAACTTGTGTCTAAACCCGTCCAAAATTCCTTTCCGAATCAAATTAGGAATCTGCCCCCGACAGCACTGTGCGGCCGCCCAAACTGAGGTGTGCGGCCGCCCAATTTCTTGTGCGGTCGCCCAGCCCATTTGGGCGGTCGCCCAAAGGCCCAGTAAAATCCAATTTTTCCAAATTTCCAATATAGTCCTTATTTAGGATTCGTTCTATTGTGTGTGACCCTCTAGGATTATACTAAGTTGGCAATGGGTTCAAACATGAAACCATAAGATATGATTAGGTTCTAGCAAACCGTCATACCTACCCAAATAGTATAACTAGATACAAGTTCGCATTCCTTTTAGAACATGTCATAATCCCTTTGTCCATGATGTCATTGAACACAAGTCATGGTCAACAAGTCAACTTGTATTGTTCAATACTTTCTCGATTCCGAATATGTTGATAATCCAAATGACATTGATCCAATCAATCCATTTGAGTTTGGCCAAACATTTCATCAACATCATTCCTTCGAGGGGCCCAAGCTTGACATCTCTCCGAAGAGGGACAAATCCATTTAGCTTATTATTCTTCCCTACGTGAATCCGATTATGCCAATCATACCCTTTATAACTACCATGTTAAGGTAGCGTTTGAATAAGTCAAACATAATGTTCATCAAGTGGAAGACTATAATAACTTCATGTCTAAGGATTCAAATGACATAACTAATATGAGATTTATATATGACATCGACCATGACATAAATCTCATACCACGGGTCATGTCCAGTACCTTGTTCCAAACAAGTACCTATAAATCTAACATGATCATCCCATGATCATTTAGCCTTTATACTAGTGCTTAACAAGCTCTAGTGACGGAGATTATTATAAGCAAACATGAGCCATAATAATAATCTTATTATCTCTTTATCATTATGAATAAAATGATAACTTATACAACGTTTAAGAAACGTGCCTAGGGCACCAACACCAACAATAATAACCAGCTGGACTTTCAAATAAATGCTAGGTAATAAATACTAGCTCGATAAACAACCAAAGATTCCAAAGTAGGGAACCATACCAATTAATCACCATAACGATACAAACGATTACTCAAGAAGAGTTCAACAACAATAAATACAAGAAGTTTCTCATAAAAGAGTCCAACAACATTGTCCATTAAATCATGATAATTCCAAGATAAGGCACATACCAATCACATCTTAAAGATGATACTCACAAGTCACTCATAAAGAGTACAACCCAAACGGTCGCTCACAAATAGTATAATAACTATTACCGAGACGAACCTAAACTTCTACTCGTAAAGAGTACTATGACCAAGGACTCAATCATCTCTTACACTTGGAATTCCAACTAGGAAAACCGAATCAATATAACTTAAGACAAATCAACACCGTAGGTACCCAACCACCAATTTACATCTTACATCCGTTCATCAACGAACCAATTCTTAACACTCGAACGAACCCCAAAAGGTTACACCTATTCATACATGATCACAACGGACCAAATCCAACACTTTGGTGTTCTATAACAACCCTCTAGGTACTATAGGATATCACCTAAAACCTAGACTAAGTCTTATCCTAAAATCAATTAGATCAGTAAAATAACTTTCAATTAAAGGGTCTCAAAGTATGAAATCCTTACTTATATCACAAAGATGATCATAACAACTCAACAAAGTCACTCAATTTGATTTGCAAAACTTGATCACAATGGATCGACACAACTCCTCTTAACCTCAAACACCCAATAAAATCTCGAAGTATAAAACATAGAACTTAAATGAACAACCTATCCCATCTTGTAGTACTCGAGGATAGCTTCGAAACGACAGTTTACACGCCTAAAACGGAGTCCGGACGAAGAAGTTATGGCCTCCGGAAGATCGGCCTAAATTCTGGAAAAAGTGGGCGGGCGGGCGCGCGGAAGGGGCAGGCGGGCGCTCATTTGACCAGAAGGTTTGGCCGAGGGGAAAAAGGTCAGGCGGGCGGGCACCCAAAATGGGGCGGGCGGGCGCGCGGAAAGAGAGTCACGTGGGCGCTCCAGTGCGCAGAAGAAATGGTGGGGAATTCAATCGGGCGCGTAAGGGAAAGAGGGCACGCGCGCGCGGGTGGTCGCCCGGGCTTGAGAGGGCGGGCGCCCGGTCTGCCTTCAGGCCGGGAAACAGAGCTGGGTTTCACCATTTTCGAACCAAAACCAAATTTCTCACAAATCAACACTCCCAACTTGATCCCCAAAGTACCCAAACAACATCTAACTTAAAGGGGACCTAAATAACACCATTTATCAACCAAAACCAAGATTAAATCCCAACATTCATAACAATCACCATTTTTAACTAAAAACCCAAATAAATTCCAAATAATTTCCAAACTCAACCAAACATCAAATATAACAACTTAAGCATTATATAAACATGATATGAACATTTTAGCATAAAAATGGGGGAAAAGCAACTTACCTGAATTTATGAAAGATGACGGAATTCGAATATTCTTGGCTCTACACGATCCTATCGACGATCTAAGCATTTTTCATAAAATGAGCATTAAGAAATAATGGGAGGAAGATGGTCAAAATGAAGAGAGAAGGAGGAGAGAAACTTACCCTTTTCCCATGGAGGAGAGAGAGAGAAAAAGAGTGCTGGGAGGGAGAAAGATGAGGGGAGGGGAAGGAGGTGAGGGAGTAATTAAATTATTCAAAATGTTACACTTAGGCCCCTACCACTAGTTACCATTAACCCTTATAACTCTCCTCAACAACTAAGATCCAACACTCTACACTAGCACAATTAACAAATTAAATGCTAGGCACGAAAATATCATGAAACATAAAATGCACACATAATTATTTAAATAAATAAATAATTTAACTAAACAAATAAGCAATAAATAAATAATTAAATATTTATTTCTAAGAAAATAGAGGCGGGTGTTCGGGTCGTTACATGGTTTGCCTTGTTTGAAGAGTTGTTATACACCTGTACTGGTCACAAAGAATCCTAAGGATACCTTACAAAGGTTCTAATGAAATTGGGGGATCCTAAGTGTTAACAATGATTGGGATTAAGCAATTCTATGTCCTAAACATATATTTGAACAACAAGCAATATCCTCATCATGAGTGATTATAGGGATTGGTTCAACTTGAGGTCTGATATAGTTGCCTTTTCTGAGCTTGCTTCTTGCGCTTAGATCACATCTAGCAAATAACAATCCACCATCGATTTGAGCTGGAGTAAGACATCCTTGTTCAATGAGCTCATTGATGGTTGGTCCTTTCTTCTTTTTAGCTTCTTGAAAACCTGCAGATTTCTTGATAGGTTTATTCAAGGCATTCATATCAGGAACATCTTTGGAGTACTCATCATCAGAATCATAATCATTGACTTCATCATCCTTTGCCACCAAGCACACGAGTCCATCATCAGAATCTTTATCGCTTTCTTCCGAGTCTGTTTCAATCCATGTATTGCGCTCAGTAGATGGATATTCTTCTTCAGGAACCATTCCTTTATGACGATTGAATTTGTGAGTGTGGTTTCTCTTTTTCTGCATGTACTTGAACTTGGGAATTGGGCAGCTCGATGCAAAGTGTCCTGGTTTTCTGCAATTAAAACAAACAAGATCTTCTTTTTTTTTTTTTTAGAATCATTGCTCCTTGTGAACTTTGGAGGACCTCTACTTGAAGATCCTTGAACTTTGCTGAAAGAATTGAGTTTTGAGAATTTTCTGAACTTCTGAAATTTCTTCACAAATAAAGCGAAGTCTTCGTCATCCATTTCCAATAATTCAGAAGTAGAAATCTTGGGATCTGCGCTTTTCTCAACTTGCGCTGGCGCTTCCTCTCTATGCGCCACCATAGCAATGGATTTTGATTTTCCTTCAGTTTCACTTATACGCTGAAGTTTAAGTTCATAAACTTTGAGATTTTCATAAAGGTTTCTGAGTGTCCAAACATCTAAAGTTCCAGCGTCTTCAAGAGCGCTAGATTTATGCAGATATCTTGATCCAAATGCAGCGAGAAAATAAACATTCAATTCATTATTTGAGAACTTCTTTCCAAGTGAAATACAGAGATTAATGATTTCACAAAACCGTTCATAAGTCTGTCTTAAAGATTCACTGGGGAGTTGAGAGAAATTTTTGAATCTCTTTTGAACTTCCTATCTTTTGTTCTCCTTACACACAGTGTCTCTTTCGATGTGCTCTTCAATAGCATCCCATAATTCATTTGCGGTAGCACAATGCATGACTTGTTGTTTCATAGCTGTGCTTAGAGTACTAAGGAGAATATTTCTAGCTTTCCCATCATTTGCAACTCTTCTAGTTTCTTCATCATTCCATTCTTCCTTTGGCTTCAGAATAGAAGGTTGAGCAGCGTTTATGCGTGGAATTGGATTCGTTTTCATTGGGATGTAAGGTCCATAAACCACGGTGTCATGAAGCCTTTCATCGATTGAGGTGAGATGGGTCAGAATGCTGAATTTCCACACGTCGAAATGATCTTCATCAAAGACTGGAACATGTGAGTAGTTAGCAGTTGCCGAAGGTTTTGAGTTTGCCATATCGAATTGGCACCCAAACTGTTAAGCTTGAAAAACAAAAATGTTTTATAAAGGTGTTTGCTCTGATACCACTTGTTGGTCCCAAATGGGCAACAAGGGTATGAAAAATGCTAGAGGAGGGGGGGGGAATAGCATTTTAAAATTCTTTTCAAACCCTTTTGCAAATCAATGGCAAATATGCACGACTCTTAATTTTGGCTAAGTATAGCGCGCAGCAAGAGTGTGAAATGCACAGCGGAAGTTTAAAGCAATCACTTATGCGCAGGGAGATGCGCAGAAGTGGAAAATGCACGTGCTATGTTTTGGCTAAAGAGTGGCGCAAAGATGATACTAAGGCAGAAAGCACACAAACACAATTCAATCAATTTAATACAATCTACAAAGATAAAACAAAGCAATATATCAGAAAAGCTTAAATGTAGAAAGTAAAACACAATAAATTGACAAGCTATTTGGAGAGGTTCGATCGAGAAAAGATCTACGTCCTCTACCAAGATGGTTAGTCTTGGATTTCTAATGGATATCTTATTATGAGAGAGAGAGTTACAAGTTACAACGATTGAGAACAAACTAACTCATGGATCTATAATCTATGAAAGAACAAAATCCTTGACGATAAACGGTGTTTCTCAAGAAGTATGATCGATGAGATCAAAACCTCAAGAGGTGTGTGTGTGTGTCAGAAATTTGGGCTCTTTAAATCTATGAGATGGAGAGCACAAGATTCTGGTGTTACAAGGCTTATAGGATCTGGGCTTGGATTGAGTATGAAGGTATGAAGGTTGATCTTGAGAATTCTAGAAAATGCAAGCAATCTTCAAATCTTCAAAGTTTCTCTTTGGAAGCAAAAACTCAAGCAGCTTGGAAAATGAGGAAGTGATGGCTATTTATAGTGGAGCTTCAAAAACTAGCCGTTGGACCTCTGAGCAAGGACAATGTGCTGGCACAATGTGATAGGTGCGCAGGTGTCCTTTATAGCTGTTGAAGATAGAGCAAGTGGATGAGCTTCAAACTTCTCCTAGAAGGATGACAGTTGTCTTCAATTTGAATTTCAAATATGAGGCGCGTCTCTATCTACGTGTATGCTGAGTGTGCATATTTTATCGTTTGTCCACATCAGCACTTTGACTCATTCCAAAAAGCGTAGCTTGTCATGACGCTTTCCAAGCTTCATAAAGGTGAGGTCAGGAAATAAGAGAATTTACTAAGGCAGATCTGCGCGCGCATGAGAGCCATGCGCATTGAATGCGCAAATGGGGCGCTGCGCATGGGAGTCATGCGCATCCCACATAGCCAATTGCACTTGAGACCTCAAATCCAAAGCTTCAGCCCTAAACACTAAGCCTAGTCTATAAAGAGGACTTAGCTAAAAAATGAAGTTATAAAACTTCTTACATAGGGTCCTAAAGTCCTTAAAATAAACTTAGGTGATGGTATCAATCAATTCTAACATAAGTAGGAGTATTAAGTAATAAGCATACCCAACAAAATGACCAGGGGTGCCAAAACATAAATATAAACTTAAGGTATCTAAAGGGTACCCATATTTTTGGTTTTGCAATGCTTTAGTTTTAAACAAATTCATTAACTTGAGGGATGACAATGTACTATGAACTTGATAAAGTAAATAAAAAATTATTGACTCAGGGATTTTCAGTATTTGTGCGTTTTTTGGGAGATTCAGAATTTGATCACTATACTTAGACAAATTACCAAGTTTAACCTAACATGTATTAAGACCGGGATAGATAAATCAAGGCACATGATTTTTTTCATCGGCGATGTTCGGTTGCGGGAGCCCTAGCATTTGACGATCTTCGGTTGCGGAAGCCCCGGCGTTTGAATGACAAGCCCCTACATTTTCTCGGAGAGTAACCGGAGTAGAGCTTGATCAAAGTGACAAGGGGCTCTGTAGACACCCCGATCTCGCACCCCCTAAAACCAAACCCTTTAATTGGTCTAAACCCGATAATTGACCTAAAACCCTATATTTGACCGTTCGAGACTACCGAACGCCTTATCGGTGCATCGTATGCAAAAACCGAGTTCGGATTCATGATCAGGGCTCAAAACCAAGTAAACGGGCACATTCTAAAAAATCGCGCGCGGGGACCTCTGAACGGGTCTCGCACCCCTAAAAAGCCTTTTACTGGTCATCTTATGCATTTAAAATATTATTATGTCATTTCCCTGCTCATTAACATATTTTAGATATACCGGCGTGACCACAAAAATACTCCGAGCAACTTTCATGTTGGGCCCGCGGATAATCGGGACACCGGAGTGCGCACGATAGAGCAGTTGCGGAGCAAAAAGACGGAGCCGGAACGAAAGCTACTTATCTGGACGCATGGCTGGCAAAGAAGAAGAAGAAGAAGAAAAAAAAGGAGGAAAGTCAAAAATGGGAAGCATGGTTTCAACCATGCTTCCATTTCAAGCTTGGTGCATTTTTTTCTTCTTAGATTTTCAAAGAAAATGATGGTTTTACTCCATCACCTCCATCACCCATCAACCAAGAAAGTCTCCCCTCTCCTATACCCCTGCTAGGAGGGCATTTTGGTCCAAGAAAACCTACACCCCTTACCATTCACTACACAACTCTTACAATTCACCACACTTTCTCTCCAAGTTTTCTCTCAACTCTCTCTTCAAGTTGTTAGCTCCACCACTCCTCCACCACTACACCACCACATCTCCACCACTAAACCACCTTCAAAATACCCTCAAACAACCTCAATCCAACTTCAAACAACTTCAAACCAACTTCAAACAACAACAAAAAGTCTTCCCTTGGAAGCAAAGGAAGCACAAATCCCATTTTTATATGTAAGTATTACAATTTCATCTTTGGTGTTGTTTGGTTTGGGGTCTAGCTAGTTAAAGGCTTGACCTCCATATATGTAGATACAATGTTATTTTCATCTTGTTCTTTTATGTTTTTCTTCATGTCTCTCATCTTATTCATTTATATATTCTGAGTTTTATGGTTCTAAATGATGTATATGTTTGTATATGTTCATTTTCAAATGTTTACATGGTTAGATTTGAAGTTTAGAAGCATGAAGTAGGTGTTGCTCTTCAATGTCAACAATCTATCCACTTTTGCATCTTCCATGTCTATCTACGTTTTAACTTGTATTTTGTGCTAAGTATTACCTCTATTGTATAAATAACATGTTAGAGTTGGTGTATGTTAAATTTCATGTCCATATGTGTAGATACCCCGGGGGACCACGGCTTGGCTAGAGCGGTGAATTATCCTAGGATGTCTAATTGATTTTAAGAGTCGCCACCTATGTTTTAGAGGAACATAAGAAAAACCTAAAGAAAGCCAATTTTTGTACGAAAACCAGAGATTTGGGAGAGAAAGGGGTTCGGGGGTTAGGTGACGGAGTGGGAAGTACTTAAACACCCACTCCGCCCCGCTTACGCGGGTTTTGCTACTTTTGGTGTTCTAATGCTAAAATGTCCTTCTATTGATATTAAAATGTGCTAACAATTGAGATGAGAAGAAAAGGAGAAATAAAAAGAATGATTTTATTAATTAATTTATGCTAAAAGATTACATGTTTAATATGCTAAACAATTACATAAGAAATGAAATGGAATTTAATTAGTGTTTGGAATGTTGGAATGTAACCTTGACCAAACTTCAATAGTGAAGTGGCCTTTTGGTTGTATTCCTTTTATGGAGATTGCATACTAGTAAGACATAAATAAAAGAGAAAGAGAAAAGTTGTACCTTTAGAAAAGAGAACTTGAAACCTTGACTTGAAAGTGGTGTTGTTGTAGAGAAATGGTTGTGTAGAACTTTGTGTAGAGTTTTGTTGTTAAAACTCTTGTTGGGAGAATTTGTGTAGAGTTTGTGTAAAGAGAAAGTGTTCAAAGGTCAAGGTCCCTTTCTAAGGTAGAAGAAGATGGCTTTTATAGGTAAAAATAGGAGGGAAATTGGTCAATCCTTGTGAGATGGAATTGACCAATCACAAATAAGATAAATAAAATAATAAATAAATAAAGAGAAAATCAAATAATAATAAAAAATAATATTTTGTTTTTATGAAGAATGGCTAGAATAAAGGATTTGGGAGTTATGAAATAAGGGGGAATGAATGTGGATGTAAAAAGGAGGTGTTTGTGATCAAGAAGAGATTTTCTAAATAAGAAAAGGGAGGGAAAAATGGTGCTATCCGTTACTGCCAAAGTGGGAAGCGCGCGGGCCCGGCCTATTGGACCAAACGCGCGCGCGCCCCATGACTATTACGGAAGGCGCCCGCGGGTGAGAATAACAGAATGACAGAATGACTCTAAAAGTTAACTCTGTTATGCAGTTTAGTCCAAAACTAACGGAATCAGTTAGGAACTTAACGGAAGTAACAGAGATTAACAAAAACAAGTTAAATAAAAATACTATGTATGCAATCGGGGTGAGAGGTCCAAAGCGGGGTGTCTACAGAGCCCCTCGGTGACGTGGATTGCGAAGCAAAACGCGTCGACAAAAGAAAGACAACTGCCGAGGACATCGACAAGAGAAAACAAAGACTCGATAAAGCAGGAATTTGAAATTACAAAGGATAGGAGTGCGCTCCCTGTGTGAGCGGATTTCGCGGATGGAAAAAGTGTGGTGGCTTGAGGCGGCCCACCACGGCCACAAAATTTTAAAAAGGTGTGGTGGCTTGAGGCGGCCCACCACAGCCACAAAATTTTAAAAAGGTGTGGTGGCTTGAGGCTGCCCACCACGGCCGCAATTTAAAGAAAGAGGGGATTTTTGAAATTGTAAAAGATGGGGGTGCGCTCCCTGTGTGAGCGGCTTTATTGATATAGAAAGGATATGGAGGGATCCGTCTTGCTGAAGCGGGATCCGTTTGCTGGTGCGGGATCTGTTTGCTGGTGTGGGATCCGTTTGCTGATGCGGGATCCGTTTGCTGATGCGGGATCCGTTTGTTGGTGCGGGATCCGTTTGCTGAAGGCGGGATCCGTTTGCTAATGGCGGGATCCGTTTGCTGATTGCGGGATCCGTTTGCTAGTGCGGGATCCGTTTGTTGGTGCGGGATCCGTTTGCTGATTGCGGGATCCGTTTGCTGATTGCGGGATCCGTTTGCTGGTGCGGGATCCGTTTGCTGGTGCGGGATCCGTTTGCTGAATGCGGGATCACCGTGGACCAAATTGTTGTCTAGAGTTGCAGTTGTTGTTGACTTTATCGTGGGGATGCGGGCACGGTTGATTGTGTACCATTTTCTGTTGGGGATGAAGTGCCTTGAGTTACGGATGCTGTTGACTTCGTGGTGGTACCTGCTACGTGTGTGCTTGGCAGGTATATGTGTTTGTGCAAGAGAATGCATGAAGTGTGAAAGGAAGAGAGAAATTGTGCTCGTGGTGCAATGTGATTTTGAAAGCACTTTATATGAGAGAGAAGTAAAGTGATTCTGTGTGTGAAGTGATTTTTGAAAGCAGAGATTGCTTGAGATGAATGATGTTCATACCTTCACTTACCATTGCCGCTTGATTGGGGATGGATTGCTGAAGGATGCTGATGCTTTTGATGAAGAATGTCCATGCTTTGGATGGAGAATGATGATGATGAATTGTTCTAGCCTTTGAAGGAGTGTCGGTGAGATGGTATTCTGGGTGATGGGTTGGTCATGCCAAAAGGTTGCCTACGTATCCCTTGAAAGGAATCAGACCAGCGTAGTTCAAGGATGATGGAGAATGCTGGAGGAGAAGCTAGGAGTAAAGCAAAGTAAAGCACATACTTTTGCACATAGAAGGAGAAAAAGATTTTTTTTTTTATTTAGATTAGAAGGGAAAGAATATGCACACATGTGACAAAAAGATTTTTTTTAGTTCGTGGGTGAACCATTTTAACCATTGTGTGTTTGTAAAGCCAACCCAAGATCTAGTCATGTTCAATCGAAGTCCGGATTGCCTTGTTGAATTATGTCGTCGTTGCCGTGGTGTCCAACGAAATTGATGTCTATCCCCAAGAGATTTGTCGATTATGGGGCTTCAAAAGGGACTATTGATGTCGAGATGCCAAGGGGTTGCTGATTGTAAAGCCCCTCGAATGTTGAAATTTGAGTGGCTTATAAAGCCCCAAGATGAATCAACTCTTAGCCCATTCAAATAAACTGTCTTTCGTTGTTGACGTGGGCAAGCCCCAAGAGAAGATCATTGATACCAAGCTTTGAGAGATTGCTAAGCCCCAAATGTCATGGGCTTGTTGTTTACGAGCTTGTAGATGGCGGGATGTGAAGAACTTTCGGTGTGAAGCTCCAACTTATCTTGGCATTGTATTGAGAGCAGATGCACCATTGAGTAGAACTCATGAAAGTGATCTTCCTCTTTCTCTTGCTTGGTCTCATACAAGATGAGCGAAGGGAAGGCTGTGGGGCCTCATGTTCTGAAGATGAAGGCTCACTTTGAGCATCTAGAGAGGCTTGGCCATCCAATAGATGTTGAGTTGGCCACTGATTTTATTCTTAATTCATTGCCCAAAAGCTATAATAAGTTCGTCATGAACTTTAATATGCATGGGATGGATAAGTCCTTGTCTGAGTTGCATGGGATGCTTAAGACATCTGAAAAGAAAATCGGTAAAGAGGCCGCTCATGTGCTCATAGTGTCAAAGGAAGGAAAGGGCCATAAATCCAAAGGAAAGGGTAAGGCAAAAGTTATCAAACCCAACATTAGCAAGGCAACTGTTGCCAATGCTAATGTGGCTAAACCTGTTCCCCAAAAGGATGCAATTGGTTTCCATTGCAATGAGATTGGTCATTGGAAACGAAATTGCAAGGTTTACAAGGAAGAGTTATAGAAGAAGAATGGCAGTGGGACTGCTTCTACTTCAGGTATCTATGTTATAGATGTTCTTCTTTCTACTTCTAGTTCCTGGGTATTAGATACCGGATGTGGATCTCACATTTGTTTAAATGTGCAGGTACTAAGGAATAGAAGGTTACTTAAAGATGGCGAAGTGGACCTACGTGTGGGGAATGGAGCAAGAGTTGCTGCATTGGCCGTAGGAACATATGATGTCATTTTACCGAGCGGATTAATTCGTGTTGTGAACAATTGTTATTACGTTCCGGATTTAAGTAGAAATATTATTTCAATTTATTGTTTGGATAATGAAGGTTTTAAGTTTCTTATTGAAAATAAGAAGTTTTCTATTTATTTAAATGATATGCTTTATTGTACTGCATGTTCATTTAATGGCCTTTATGTTCTTGACGTTGAGAATGTGAATAATGAAGATATCTATAATGTAAATAATAAATCGAAACCTAATGTTGTAAATCATACTTATTTGTGGCATTGCCGTCTTGGTCATATTAATGAGAAGCGTATCTCAAAACTCTATGGGGACGGACTTTTAGATTCACATGATTTTGAATCATATGAAACTTGTGAGTCTTGTTTACTTGGAAAGATGACTAAGGCACCTTTTACTAAGAGTAGTGAAAGGGCTAGTGACTTATTGGCACTAATACATACTGATGTGTATGGACCAATGAGCTGCAATGCTAGGGGAGGATATCAATACTTCATAACTTTTACTGATGATTTTAGTAGATATGGCTATGTCTACTTAATGAAACATAAAAGTGAATCTTTTAAGATATTTAGAATATTTCAAAATGAAGTACAAAATCAAATTGGCAAAACTATTAAAGCACTTCGATCTGATCGTGGTGGAGAATATTTAAGCCAAAAATTTGACAATCATCTTAAAGATTGTGGAATTGTTTCACAATTAACTCCACCCGGAACACCACAATGGAATGGTGTGTCTGAGCGGAGAAATAGGACCTTATTGGATATAGTCCGTTCTATGATGAGTCAAGTTGATCTTCCTTTATCATTTTGGGGACAAGCACTAGAAACTGCCGCTCTAACACTAAATAATGTTCCAACAAAATCTGTTCCAAAGACCCCAAATGAGATGTGGACTGGAAGAAAACCTAGTTTGTCTTTCATGAAGATTTAGGGTTGTGAAGCTTTTGTCAAGAAACTCATATCTGACAAACTTACACCTAAATCTGATAAATGTTTTTTCGTTGGTTACCCTAAGGAAACTAAGGGTTATTACTTTTACAACCGTGCGGAAAACAAAGTGTTTGTTGCACGTCATGGTACCTTTCTAGAGAAAGAGTTTCTCTCCAAAGGAGTTAGTGGGAGTAAAATTAATCTTGAAGAGGTTAAAGAACCCGAAAACTACATGGAACAAAATGTTGGATCTGAACAAGTTACACAAGGAGTTGTGGAACCTATTCAGAATACTCAAGTTCCTCGCAGAACTGGTAGGGTGCGATCCGAACCTGAGAGATATGAATTTCTCATGACGGATAGCAATGAAGTGGAATTCATAGTTGATGATGAACCTACTTCCTACCAAGAAGCGATGTCCGCTCCTGATTCAGATTAATGGCTTGGAGCCATGGAATCTGAAATTAAGTCCATGTATGATAATCAAGTTTGGAACTTGATTGATGCGTCCGAAGGTGTAAAAACCATAGGATGCAGTGGGTTTTCAAAAAGAAAACTGACATGGATGGAAAGGTGCATACTTATAAAGCTAGACTTGTAGCGAAAGGCTATAGGCAGATTCATGGAATCGACTATGATGAAACCTTCTCGCCCGTAGCAATGATCAAGTCTATAAGAATTTTACTTGCCATAGCCGCATATTTTGACTATGAGATATGGCAAATGGATGTCAAAACAACGTTCCTTAACGGGAACTTACTTGAGGATGTTTATATGACACAACCTGAAGGTTTTGTAATTCTAGAAAATTCTAATAAAGTATGCAAGTTGCAAAGATCCATTTATGGATTGAAGCAAGATCCAAGGAGTTGGAATCTTCGATTTGATGAATTGGTCAAAGAGTTTGGCTTCATCAAGAATGAAGATGAACCTTGTGTTTACAAGAAGATTAGTGGGATCGTAGTATTATTTCTAGTACTATATGTTGATGACATATTGCTAATTTAAAACGACATTCCTACACTACAGTCTATAAAGACTTAGTTAGGAAAGTGTTTTTCGATGAAAGATATGGGAGAAGCCGCGTATATCCTTGGAATTAGGATCTATCGGGATAGATCCAAGAAATTGATTGGTTTAAGTCAAGATACATATATTGACAAAGTTCTTAAGAGATTCCGCATGGAAAAATCTAAGAGAGGAAATTTGCCAGTAGGCCATGGCATAACTCTTAGCAAGAATCAGTGTCCCAAGACGACTGATGAGCGCGAGAGAATGATTGGGATTCTATATGCTTCTGCAATTGGATAAATCATATATGCCATGATATGTACTAGACCCGATGTCTCGTATGCTTTGAGCATGACGAGCAGATACCAATCAGATCCTGGTGAAAGTCACTGGATTTCAGTCAAGACGATTCTTAAGTACTTGAGAAGGACTAAAGATTCGTTCTTGGTGTATAGAGGTGTGGAAGATGATCTAGTTGTAAGTGGTTACACAGATGCAAGCTTCCAAACCGACAAGGATGATTCAAGATCGCAATCTGGATTTGTATTTTTTCTCAATGGAGGTGCTGTTAGCTGGAAGAGTTCTAAGCAAAGTACCGTCGCATATTCTTCAAATGAAGCTGAGTATATTGCTGCATCTGATGCTACAAAAGAGGCTGTTTGGATCAAGAAGTTCATTGGTGAACTTGAGGTGGTTCCTGGCATTGATAATCCAATAGACCTTTATTGTGATAATAATGGTGCTATTGCTCAAGCAAAGGAACCAAGATCACATCAGAAATCCAAACACATACTTAGGCGTTTTCATATCATTCGAGAGATCGTTGATAGAGGAGACATAAATATATGCAGAGTACCGACTGATGATAACATTGCCGACCCATTGATAAAGGGTCTTCCATAAGCAAAGCATGATGGTCATGTTAGGTCTATGGGTATTCGATACATTAATTAGGCCTAGTGAAAGTGGGAGATTGTTGGTGTTGTATGCTCTAGGCACGTTATGAGAATGATTAATGTTATCTATTGATTATGTATTAATGAAGATATTGAATGTTTGATTATTATATCCTTTGCATGTTTATTATAATAATCCCCGTCCCTGATAATTATGATTAATTGTTAGTATAAGTTTAATAGATAATCATATGACGATTATGGTGTATGGGATACAATTAAACTTATGGGTATTTGTTGGAGAACTAATACTGGACTGACCCTTATGAGATTTATGTCATGGTCACAATGTCATAATTAAATCTCATATAGTTATATTACTTGAATCTTTAGACCTGAGATTATTACAGTCTTCCACTTGATGAACATTATGTTTGACATATTCAAACGTTACCCCTAACCGGGTAGTTATAAAGAATATGATTGGCGTAATCAGAATCATGTAGGGAAGAGTAATAAGTCAAGATGGCTCGTCAAGAGAGATGTCAAGCTTTGGCCACTCGATGAATGGTATTGATGAAATGCATGGCCGTGCTCAAGTAAGATTTATTGTATCAATACATTCGGGATCGAGAAAGCATTAAACTATGTAAGTTGACCATTGACCATGGCTTACGTTCAATAGACATCGTGAAACAAAGAGATTGTAATATGTTCTATTAAAGAATACGAACTTATATAGTTATACTAATTGGGTAGGTATGACGGTTTGCTAGAACCTAATCATATCTTATGGGTTTATGCCCATTGCCAACTTAGTATAATCCTAAAGTGTTACACACATTAGAACGAATCTTAAAAGGACTTAATTGGAATTAAGGGTCGAAGGGCCTTTAAGGAATATTAGGAATTTAGAGGAGAAAACTGAAAAAGGGATAGGTCTGGTCGGACCTTGTAAAGGACCCGGCCGGACCACAGACAAACCCGGGAGGACCAATGTTGACACCCGGTCAGACCAACTTGTGCACCCAGGTGGACCTTTTGTCCTGGTTTGACTAGGATTTTCCCAATACGTTTTCTTGCGGGTTTAATCACTTGTTACCTATTTGGAATATGTTTAACAAGTATATAAACAGCCTAATCAGTGCTATTGCTTTGTGACAACTTTCAAAGAGTTTTGAGAGGTTTTATTCTTGTTCTAAGATCCTAAAAGTGAAAAACAAGAGATCACATATTGATTCCATATAGTTCATTGTGAAAGCTTGTTTCACAAATTGGTCTAGCAACCAAGATCAAGTGTTTCTTATTATTCGTTCGTGGTGTGGATACCGTTAGAGGGTGACGCTTATCATCTTCAAGTTCGTGATCTTGCTCGTGATTGTGTTCGGGATCAAGTTTCGAAAAGCTCCACCGAATTCAAGGTTGTTAATCAAACGCTTCAAGGGTTAGTATTCTTGTATTCATTGTAGATGTATTTAATATAATCATATGAATGGATCTATAGGCTTTGGGTTTCATAAATTTTAAATGCTATATTCCGCTGCGCATGTTGCCTCGAAACCCAAAACCCTCTATATATATATTCCCCTTGTGTACACACCCACTGTGTGCACCCTCCATATGTATTCCCCTCGTGTACACTCACTGTGTGCACCCTCCATATATTCCCCTCGTGTACACCCACTGTGTACACCATCTATATATACACCCCTCGTGTACACCCACTGTGTGCACCCTCCATATATATATCCCTCGTGTACATCCACTGAGTGTACCTTCCACATATTCACCCTGTGTACACCCACCTAAATACTCCTCATATACACTTCCATCTTCCCATGAAGAAGACCGACTACAGAGCGGCTCACCATCGAAGAAGCGTCCGCACAATCATAGATGTCAACGAAATGCAAAGGGCTGTTCATACCCCCTCCACGACTTCTACCTCCTAAAGGCGAAAGCGAACTAGGGGCTCATCTTGCCCCCACGTTTCAATATGTAAATGTTTATATATAAAAAAAAGAGGCTCGCTAGGTCGAAACCCACAACGGGCGGCTTAGGCAAAAATCAGAGCAAAAGCACAAAAAAAGAAGCCCGCTAGGTTGAAAACCCGCAAGGGCAGCCTAGGCAAAAATAAGGGTGTGCGAAAAAATAAATAAAACAAAGAAAAATAGAAGGGGCTATCATCATAGGAAAAGTAAAAGTCCCAATTTCTTTTCACTTCATATTTTTCTATTTTTCTTTCTTTCCAAAGAAGTTCAACAACTCAACTCGACGGCAGCGGTCCAAAGCAACAAGCAACAATGGAGCAACCACCACTCAAACCCGGTATCATCATCAACCGGATCATCCTCGAACTACGCAGACCTGAGCCTCTCACACCAAGAGGAACGTAGGCAACCTCATGGTCCGGTCCACAAAATATACACAACCCACCTCGAGTCAACTTTCATTCTTTTCTCTCTTCCCCATACACTACAATTTCTATTCTCTTTCTTGATTAATCAAGGCGTTTATTATTTCAAGACTACTTGTATAAAACATTACACTAAGATACGTAACTAATCAACGAGGTCCATTCTCGAGCAATCAAAAGACAAATATGAATAAAACAATCTTCAAATGTCTCGACAAGTCTTCTATTCTACAATCTAGGAAAGAGCTAAACACTTAATTTCTGTCAAGCGGGGGCTTCCTTCCTTTTGTACATATATACACATACTTCTCATAAGGTCTAAATGTGAGAACTCCCTCTTTCATTCTCTCTCTCTCTCTCTCTCTCTCTCTTTTCTCTCACCAAAACAAAAAGGCTCCTGCAAGTCGTCTGTACATTTCTGTCATTTTTCTTTATTTTTGAGTCGACTGAAATAAAAAAAAAAAAAAAAAAAAAAAAAAAAAAAACGACGCTAAAAGAATATACCCACCTAGATTGAAAATCTGCAAGGGTGGTCTAGAGAAAAATAAGGGTGCGTCTAAAGGAGGTAGCGTTCCCCGCCTTTTGCCCTCACCAAACTGGGGCTACCCTAGCGGAATTGAGCCGAGTACTGATACTCCAACAAGATCATTCCCCGCAGAAAGTCATCTCTCTCCATCGAAGCTCAACATAGATGACCTCTTTCTAATACCCTCACCAAACTGGGGCTGTCCCAATGGACTTGGACCGACTACCGATGCGCCAACAGGATCACTCTCCATGAAAGGTTATCTCTCCTCCAAAGTTTAACATGGTTAACTTCCTCCAAGAGCCCCCATCAAAATGGGGCTTCCCCAAAAGAAATTAGGTCAACTGCCTGGCTACTCAGAAATCACCGGCAACCCGATGAAATCTTACTCAACCGAAAAGCTACCCTAATCAACAAACCCAACGAAGGACAAGTACTTGAATTAATTAGGCTGTAATTAAACATAAGGCATCTTTATAAAGTCGTTACTTTTAAAAAAAATGTTTTCTATCACGACACATTGTTTATAAATCCGCACACTCGGTCTCTACCAATTTATAAATTGTCTTTTGTCTCATCCCCGTGATGTCCTAACTGACTCGGTCCTACACCTTAGGCTACCCTTGAGTCCTGCATCCCATAGGTCAAAAGCCCTAAATATCCTTTAGGCAACTCGCACCAATAGAAGTCAAATAGTTTATGAGCCCAACTAGGATACCCTCCATACCTTTAGGTCCTGCACTCTAAGACTCCATACATACTATTTACGTGCTACTTGCTATCTACGTGCTATTTGCTACTCTACGTGCTACTTGCTACTGTACATATTACATAATATAAATGTTTATATAGTCATCCATAAATATGTGCTATGCTATTGTATTTGCTCTACGCTAACAAACTGCCGATCTAAGAAGCCGATCCACTGACATCGCCTCGAATCCTCTTCCAAGGGCGTCCGCCTAAAGCACCACTGTCGTCACTAGAAAGAAGAGAACCGCCACATTCTGCCACCTAGCAAAGGCCCTTCACCACCTTCCTGTGCAATTTTCGGATCACCGCCCGCAAGCCCGACTCGCGGCAAGCCATGACCTCATATGTCTAATTAGTCACCTAAGACAAAAGCAGCACAAGTATGTCTAAGCGAGTCCGAACAAGGGAATGATTAAAGACATGAAAAGGGATGGACAAAAGAAGGGGTAAAAGTACATACACTGACACGACCTGCCGGGATCCGAAACTCCGAAACTATCTCACCCTCCTCATAATGCACCTACTGAGGGTTACCGTGGTCATCTGTATAGTCATACAAAGGAGCTCCAAAAAACCCTATCAGAGGAAGGACCTGCCGGGCCTGATGCCACCGACTCAACATGCCTCTGCCCCATCTCCGCAGTTTGTCCTCTATCACAGCGCGTGAGCCCCAAAGCATGTCCCAACAAAGTCATCATACGAGGCTCCCTCTACAAACATACTGTCTAAGCATCAAGGCCCTCGGTCAACCAAACCCAGTCATGCAGAGACACTAGATCAGTCATGAACCAAGGAGGATTCACCCGACTAGGAAGACACTTACTGCCCCACACTAAGGACACACCTTCTCACTCAAAGTACTGGGCATCTCCGCCATATCCAATCAACAACCTCCGCTGGCCCGTTACCTCAAGCACAACTAAGACCGATAACTCCGATTTAAAGAACGGTACAATTCTGCCAAGCCAGCAGCACCCCAAGCAATCCCCCTCGCGGCATCCAAGTCCACCAAACATCCTAACAAAGGGATCATCGACGTGGTACCGGCGTTAGCAAAAATAGTCTGTGACAACCCATACCAGACAAAGACCCAAGCAGTCGCCTCCGCATCACCTCCACCGGCCTCCAGATCGGCCAACATCCCCTCATACTGCCTCTTAAGGCCACCCAAACGTACACCATACCCGCTCCGAAGTCCATCCGCACTCCCATCGGCAAGCAAGGTATCATCACTCCAAACTAGGGCTACCTGTGAACCGCAACCCGGTAAGAGCCGTGAAGTCCGAAGGAGCCACCATAACCTCTCCCTAAACAAAGTGGAATGTATGGGTGGTATCCCACAAATGCTCCCGCAGTGCCATGAACAAATCGGTACTCTTGGTCAACTCTCCTTGACCAGACAAGCTCCTAAAGAATAAACCCAAGCTGGTAGCCCGCACCTTGCTCTGAACAGTCTCTGACATCTCCTCTCCCACAAGCTATGCACAATGCTACACGAGCCCCTCGATTTCAAAGGGGGCAATACAACCAACAATCACAAGCAGGTATACACAACAAAGGTATGTGATTAACCTAGCAGTTTAATTTCATAAACATGTGTAAATATAAACGGTTGCATTAGGAGAATCCCCAAAATTCCCAATGACTACTATAATTATCTCACAATCAAAACCCTAGTCTACCTAGGACAAGACAAGTCAACTCCAAACAAGTCCGAAAACATTTCAATAATTAACAGACAAAAATATGACTTCACACAAAGTAAGCTTTCTCAACGAAACACTAATGTACATTACACTCTAACAAAAGTCAAACGACACAAAAAAGCACTTTTAACAAAGTCAACCAAGTCAAAGATTGGTCAAAGATTACAACATTTTCGGACCAAAATTTACTTAACACAAAAATTGTGCTTTTTAACAAAACCACCAAAATCAATACATTATACATACTACAGATAAATCAATCAATTTGGGTCTAAATCTACAAGTTTCATGAAAACCCCAATATAAGGTCTTTAAGCCCTAAAGTACAAAATTAATCAACCAAACCCCGTAACTTTGGGTAAATGGCAATTAAACCCCTCATTCAAAACAACTTACAAAGTCCCTTGTATTCTACATTTAATTCACTCAAACATTCTCGTTCGAAGTAATTAACAATCAAACCTTCTCGTTCAAAGTAATTAATAATCAAACCCTTCATTCAAGGTAAATTACAGTCAAATCCCTCGTGTTTAACGTTAACATATTCAAATCCCCGACCTTGGGTAATTTACAATCAAAACCCCATACCTTAGGTAATTTACAATCAAAATCCCAAACCTTGGGTAATCCACAACAAAATTAACAATAATCTATTTAAACCCCAACCTTGAGTAAATTGCTATAAAGCCCCTCACTAAAAATGATTTACAATCAAATCCTCTATGTTTAAACATTAACATACTTAAACCCCAAACAAGGGAAATTACAAAAAAATAACCATTTAAAACCCCAAAGCTTGGGTAAATCACAATCAAAATCTTGACACTCAAAGTAAGATGTAAATAAACCCCGAATTTGGGTAATCTACAAATTAAAACTCTTTGCAATCTACATAAGATTCATTTAGACCCCAAACTATGGGTAAAATACAACTAAATCTCTACAAAATTCACTTAAAACCCCACACATTAGGAAATTCACATCCAAAACATCTCTAAACTCAAACAATCAAAGCTCAAACCGTAGTCTATAGGTAATTTCACTCAAACTTCTCAATGCTTAAAACCTAAACAATAGGTATCTTTACATCTACAAGTCTCCAAACTTTACGCACTCTTTACTTCGATCCCTCAAACTCGCAATTACTCACAAATGCTCATACTAAAACTCTAAAAGTGTTACAGTCATACACTTATACTAAAACATATTGCAAAACAACCGCAACCTTTAGGACTTGTCCTTAGTCCGTTCCTTCGGTCCAAAAGACCCCTATAAATTTAATAAATCTTCGGTCCGGAAGACCACGTAAACTACCAAATTAGGTCCGGAAGACCGCGTAAACTACCAAATCTGGTCTGGAAGACCGCGTAAATTACCAAGCTTAATGAAAAGGGTCCGGAAGACCGCGTAAATCACCATCCGGTCCGGAAGACCGCGTAAATCACCATCCTTGGTCCGGAAGACCACGTAAATCACCAGCCTTGGTCCGAAAGACCGCGTAAGTTACTAAAACAATCTATAATTAGAGGTCGGAAACGTCCATAATCCCTAAGATTATAATTGGAGGTGGGAAACGTCCATAAACTCGAAGGCGGATTAAGGAAACTGTCATAAAATCCTTTAATAACCAAATCAATTTATAATTGGAGGTCGGAAATGTCTTTAAACCCTAAAGATTATAATGGAATGCTGGGAATGTCCTTAAACCCTTCCTATTTGATAAAGTTATTTGGCGTAACCCGTGTGAGCTCTAGACAATCTACATTACCGGTTGCCGGATTCTGCGATATTGAGGACTATACCTCTCTAAGTATCGTAGTCTATCGAGAAATTATTCGATTACGCTCGCTCTATAGGAAGTTAGAATCCATCCCTAATTATGTTCTCGATTATTTAAAACTTCTTATCGTACCGTGCGTAGGGCCTTTCCTCTTTCCTCAATAGAGTCCATTTGCAACGACTTTATTGCTCTATGATATTTCGTTTCTATTTCTTTTCTCCCCAGTAGGGTCCACGCGACTTTATTTCTTAACGAATGTTTGTCTATCCCCAGCGAAAGACAATGTCTCATTTCTTTCTCCCCCAGTTCTCGAACTACGACCGGCTTGATTCCATTTGGATACGTAGGTAGCCTGACATAGGTTCAGCCGCCTGACCAACCGGTCACTTTCTCACCCTTCTCTCCCTCGATTTGAAACTTATGTTTCAGATCGGTTCCTTTCTTAATCGATGACCCTCCATGCCTTACAAGAAGCGTCGCCGAGGGGCTACTGTTAGTACCCAATCTCAAGATTTAGGACTTCCTAGACCTTTAGATATCTCTAAGGACCTTTTAGGCAATAAAAAACTGACAGGGACATATCCGACAGCTTTCCAAGGTTCTAGATTGACGAAATCAGTTATAGGTCGAAATCTATCAGGATATTGACCTGATCCCGAGAACAAAGTGATGAGATTTCATTGAGATCTAGATAACCACGCGATCCGGAAACACTGGCCACACGGCCAGTGTGGGAGTTTGTCGCGTGGCCACTCCTTCCAACTCCTATTCCCTATAAATAGGTGCCTCCAGCTCCAGAGATCGATAACGAATTAATTCTGCGAGTTTCAGAGCCAAAACTGACGGAGAAACTCTAAGTTTAAGCCTTTCTGGCAACCTCGAAGCCTCTTCGAATCTTCAAGATGCTTCAATCATAGTTCTTGCCGATCAAGGTTAGTCCTCTTACTTTTCTTATTATGTTCTTAGGCTAAATCTATTTTATGCATGTTTTCATTATGTTTATGCATCCATATTCATATGTTCTTCATATGTTCTTTATGTTCTTAGTCTAGATCCATAATATATGCCATGTTTAGGGTAGCGATCTTCATGTTTATGTGTTCATTCATATGTATTCATGATGTTCTTATTATAATGCTAGATTTGCGACTTATCATACATCATATGTTAGATCTTAGATTGTAATCCCTATCTATGTGCACATGCCATAGCCAATGATGATCCTAAGGTTTCATCAAACCCTAATATGATGTAGGAACTACTTCTAACCCTAATTTCCCCCCTCTATATGAATGATCCCTCTTAATCTCTCTCCATTATAATTCATCAATGAACTACACCGACATGAGCTTCTCATGATGAGAAGAATGTAGGCAATCTTCGGATCTGGTCTCAAACACTAACACACACACACATTGGTCATGATAGAAAGACCGATTCGTCGGGCAATAGGATTGATCACGTTATATTCTTCTTCTATTGTAATTTAACCCCCGAACCCTATTATCCTCATAAATGGTTTTCTCAATGTTTTAACAACAAATAAAACAACGTGGCGACTGTCAATTTTCTTAACGGGCGTATTCACAAAACTGTTTTTGGCACATAATATAAAATGTGTTATCTTCAAGTTTCATGTTTTTAGTTTCCTCAAATTCTCATGTTTTAATAGTGTAAATTTCAAATCAAAATGAGATGTGCTTTGCTTTCTGATTCTGGACAGTTTTTACACCTGTATTCTTGGCATGATTTGAGATGCAAATACTATTCCATAAATTCAACAAAAAAAATCACATTTTATATCTAACATGTTGGGAGAAAATACCAAGTTATTTCTATGGATTTGGATAGGTTTTGGGCAGGTACATTGGCTTTGGAATAGAGGGCAGTACCAGAATCTGAACACCAACACTTGGCCTTGGACATTTATTTCAAATGGGATTTGTTTTCCACCTTTATTATATATTTGCATGACATGTACATAATCCCCTCTCCCTATTATATGTTCTTACTTGTCTAAATGATTCAAAACCATTTTCAAAAACCAATAGAGAAATCCACCCAAACCGATTTCCGGTTGTGACTCAAATAAACCGACCTAGACTAGCAGACACCCTTGTATATAAACACACATCTTTTTCAAAGTTAAGGAATAAAAGACATTTTCAAAAAGGCACATTAAAATCAATCGTAGGCGGAAGCATGCTAGAGACCGTAAGGGCGAGTGGAGTGCTGCTAATCACCTTCTCTACTCGTAACTTAGCCCCCGAACCCACTTCAAATTCAAAAAAAGGTTTTATCATTATTTTCCTAAATAAAATGAGGTGGTGACTCTCTATTTTCAAAAAAAAAGGAGGGTAACCATTATGAGAAACCGAAGTTCGATTAGGTTCGGGCGCGGACTCTCACAGTGGCGACTCTGCTGGGGAACTTTTCTAAGTGGGCTAGACTTAATGTGTGTGCTTCCGCCATTTTGTATTTTTCTTGCCTTATATGTATATGTGTGCCTTAACATTTGTTTTGCAGGTTTATCTATTTCTTCCTTATTTATGTGTGAATAAAAGGAAATAAAAATTAAAAAAAAAATGTGTTCTTTTCTTTCTCTTTCAATTTTTTTTTTCAAAAATTAGATACCTCACCCACATCAGGATTGCGAACTTATACCGTCATTATTACCATACAAACCTTTAGGGACTTGGAGCCTGAGGGTGACGGGGATCTCTTTCTCCCTCGATTTGATACCCGCGGTTGCCTTTCCCGACTCGAGGCCGTGTCTCACTGCCGTGGTTAAGAGGTTAAGCCTTCATGCCAGTCAGCCATCTAAAAGCCACGTCTGAGACCTTATTTTCAAAAATTTACACGTCCTTGACTTTAAGCCGGTTTTTGTCCGAGTCAATTCCCAGTCAATCCTATTCACTCCAAAACGATCGTAAAATGATTTCAAAATTTGGATATTCAAATGGGATGTCTAGGATTGACTCGAAATTGTCAAAGACTCACACTTAGACCGTAACGAGAATGGTGGATCCCCGAAAGGGTATGGGCCCTTTGCTAGGGGCTTATGACGGCCACAGTTACAGGTGAAAAACAATGGTCCCAGACTCGCGAGAAGGAATCCACTATTCCAGGAATTGAATCAAAGACAAGGTGTCAAAACTAAGCAATGTGCTTGTCCGGCTTCCCTATGATTTTTGGGCGTTGCTTGTGTTTCAAGTTTTTAAATCAAAATAAAAGCATTTCGTTCTTTCAATTTTGAATACAATCATTCTTTCGCACATAAAATCTCAATCTTTCAAAATCGAAACAATTTTCTTAATGCTATAGAGGGAGAATCTCATTTGTTTTCTAGCAAGACATTCGAGATCAATTCCAAGCACCGCTTTGATAAAGCTCTACTCTGGTTACTCTCCGAGAAAATGCAGGGGCTTGTCATTCAAACGCCAGATCTTCCAAAACCGAAGATCATCAAATGCCAGGGTTTCCGCAATTGAGGATCGCCAAATGCTTGGGCTTCCGCAACCGAAGATCGCTGATGAAGAAAATCATGTGCCTTGATTTATCTAACCCGGTCTTAATACGTGTTAGGTTGATCTTAGTAATTTACCTAAGTATCGTGGTCAAATTGTGAATCTCCCAAAAAGCGCACCTATACTGAAAATTCTCGAGTCAATAATTTATGATTTAATTTATCAAGTCCATAGTACGCTGTCATACTTTGAGTTAATGGATTTGTTTACAAATAAAGCATTTCAAAACCTAAAATATGGGTACCCATTAGATACCTGAAGTTATATTTATATGTTGGCACCCCTGGTCATTTTTTTAAAAAAAACAAATAATAAAAAATAATAAAATATGGAATTGATGACTTAAGGGAAAATAGGGAGAAATGGAAAATTCTAATTGCAATGTTGCTTTGGTCACTTCCAGATGTGTAGGTTAGCCGGGTAGGGGCTATCCTAGCTTAACCATGTTCCTGGGTACGCAGCAGCATTATGGAGGAAGAGCTTTCCTGCCGCGATGGTCCGTTCCAAGCTCGAAACCCGAAGTGAAGGCCAACCCCCCCCCACTTATGTTCATCATGCTTTGGTATCTGTAGATACCCCGGGAGAGCCCACGGCTTGGCTAGAGTGGTGGAAGGATCCTAGGATGTCTAATTGATTTTATTTTGTAGAGTCGCCACATATGTTTTTAAAGGAACATAAGAAAAACCTAGAAGTAGCCTATTTTTTAATGTTACGAAACCAAAGATTCGGGAAGAGAAGGGTTCGGGGGTTAGGTGACGGAGTGGGAAGTACTTAAACACCCACTCCGCCCCGCTTACGCGGGTCTTGCTACAATTGGTGTTCTAATGCTAAAAAGTCCTTCTATTTATCAATATGAAAATTTGCTAACGATTACAAGGGAGAGGAAAGGGAAATAAAAAGAGAATTGTTTTATTTATTGATTTATGCTAAGAATTACATGTTGAATTATTGCTAAATCATTACATTAAGAAATGATCAATGATTGAAATAGAGATTGGGATGTTGGGATGTAACCTTGGCCAAACTTCAATAGTGAAGTGGCCTTTTGGTTGTATCCCTTTTTATGGAGATTGCATACTCATTAGAGAAGTGAGAGATGAAGAAAACAAGTAAAGAGTTTTGACAAAGAGAATTAAAAGAGTTTAGAAGGAGAAAGTGAGAGTTGTACCTTGTGCTTGAATGGGGAAGAACCAAATTGTCTATAGTGACCACCCTTTGAAAATGGATTTTATGTGTTTTAAAGTGTTTTTGATTCAAGAATTCCTCCTCCCTTTCCATGGTGGAATGAAGATGTATTTATAGGTGTTTAGGGAAGTGTTTGTGGTCACAAAGATGGCCCTTCCCCGGATCAAGCCAAGACATAATGGATTTGGGGGTTACAAATCAGAAGAGGAGGGAAATTTGGCAAAATCTGGGATCCTGGAGGTGGGAAGCGCGCACGTCCCACCCCCCCCCTATGGGAGGCGCGCTCGTCCCACAAAGAAGGCCAAAGGAGAGCTCGTCCCACCTTCAGGAAATCCATATTTTAGCCCAAAAGTTAACCCCGTTATGCAGTTAAGTCCCAAAACTAACGAGATCAGTTAGAAACTTAACGAACACCACGAAAGTTAACAAAAACAAAGTAAACAAAGACTCAAGGTTGACTTTGTCACTTAGTCAAATCCAAGACTAACGGAGTAAGTCAAGAACTTAACGGAAAGTAACAAAACATAACAGAAGAGAGGAAGATAGAGAATGTGTATGCAATCGGGACATGATAAGTCCAAGGCGGGGTGTCTACAGATCCCCTCGGCGACGTGTATTACAAAGCAAAACGCGTCGACGAATGTAAAAACACCCGCCGAGGACATCGACAAAGAAAAAAGGAAGAAAAGAAAACAAAGACTCGATAAAAGTAGGAATTTGAAATTGCGATAGATAGAGGTGCGCTCCCTGCATGAGAAAATTTTGCTGGAGTGTTGTATTGGAGCTCATGGGAGCTTGTCTCGATATGTACCGAGTTGTTGAGTTGGGGCTTATGGAAGCTTGTCTCGTTATGGACCGAGTTGCCGACTTGGAGCTCATGGGAGCTTGTCTCGATATGGACCGAGTTGCCGACTTGGAGCTCATGGGAGCTTGTCGACCGAGTTGCCGACTTGGAGCTTATGGGAGCTTGTCTCGATATGGACCGAGTTGCCGACTTGGAGCCGCATCTGCTTATGTTGTTGACTTTGTGGGGTGTGGGCACGGTTGACCACTTTCTGGTGGGGATGAAGTGCCTTGAGTAGCGGATGCTGTTGACTTCGTGGTGGTACCTGTTCTGTGTGTGCTTGACAGGTATATGTGTTCTTGCAAGAAGATGCATGAAGTGTGAAATAAAGAGAGAGAAATTGTGCTCGTGGTGTGATGGGATTTTGGAACACCCTTGCAATGAGAGAGAAGTAAGAATGTAGAGAGTGATCTTGTGTGCGGTGTGATTTTGAGGAAAGCATTGGATGTATTCATACCTTCACTTACCATTGCCGCTTGAGTGGAGATGGATTTCTGATGTCCGCGGAGGATGCTTTGATGGAGAATGTCCATTCTTTAGATGTTGATGAGAGAACTCTCTTGATGATGGGTTGGCGAGATGGTACTCTGGATGATGGGTTGGTCGTGCCAAAGGCTGCCTACGTATCCCTTGAAGGGAATCAGACCAGCGTAGTTCAAGGATGATGGAGAACTCTGGGGAAGAAGCTATGGAGCAAGGTAAAGTAAAGCACATACTTTTGAACATAGAAGGAGAAAAAGATTTTTTTTTTTTTTTTTTTTTTTTTTTAGATTAGAAGGGAAAGAATATGCACACATGTGAGGAAAAGATTTTTTTTTTTAGTTCGTGGGTGAACCATTTTAACCATTGTGTGCTTGTGAAGCCAAACCAAGATCAAGTCGTGTTCAATCGAAGTCCGGATTGCCTTGTTGAATTCTGTCGTTGTTGCTGTGGTGTCCAACGAAATTGATGTCTAGCCCCAAGAGATTTGTCGATTATGGGGCTCCAAAAGGCATTTGATACCGAGATAAGGGGTTGCTGATTGTAAAGCTCCTAGAATGCCTTTGATGCCAAACTTTGAGTGGCTTGCATAGCCCCAAGATAAATCAGTTCTTGGCCCATTCAAATAAATCGCCTTTTGTTGTTGGCGTGAGAAAATCCAAAGAGTAGATTATTGATACCAAGCCTCGAGAGATTGCAAAGCCCCAAATGTCATGGACTTCTTGTTTGCGAGCTTCAAGACGATGGAGTGTGAAGACCTTTCGATGTAAAGCCCCAAATTATCTTGTGATCAGTTCGGCATTGAGAGTGGATGTACCGTTTGGTAGAATTTTTGATAGATATCTCCTTCTTGCTCTTACTGGGGAGATGAATGGCCTCATTGTGGTCGATACCCAAATGGCTGAGGGCTTATGTCAAAAGATGCAGTGATGTCTTGCGGTGCCGTCGAAGTCGCGGAGGATAAGGTCTTGGTGTGATAAAGTCCCAAATGAGTATGCTTGCTTGACTCTTCTTGAGTTGAACTAATGACGGATCTTCGGATGCAACTAATGCTGTGGCCCAACTTTATCTGAGCTGCACCTTGTGATTTTGATCTTGGAGAAGTGAGTGTTGAACTGCAGAAACATTGGGATTGGCCGTGGCATTTCCCGCTATAACCCTGTTTTGATTAGAGTTTAGCATATTGAATCTTTTTCCTTTTCTCTAAGACTTCCTTCAAAATCTCGCTGTGAGTTCTAACAAAAATCATCAACTTCATTCATAACATCGGAGTCTTCATTTAAAACCAAGAGGCCTTTGACCCTTTGAAGCTTGATCCCTTTCATGGAGACTGCTTCCAAATTGCGTTGCTCGAGTATTGTTTCCCAAAAGACTGTCGGTCGCGAAGCCCCAATATTACCCTTTGCTCGGATTACTATAATGCCGTAGCCCAAAAGATTGTAGATTGCGAAGCCCCTTGAGACCTTCGGTGCCGAATTGAGGAAGCTTCCAATGTTGCACATGACTCGGCTGGGGATACTGCTGGGGAGTTAATTGCTCTTTGCCGAGGGAGCCTTTAAGACTTGACCATAGCCCTTAGAGTGCTATCATTGATTGCGAGAAAGGTCCATCCTTGATTGGGGGAACGAGCACGGGCACACGCGACAAGAGGGCTTTTTGACATCCCTTTTGGGAGACTTTGAGGATAGTCTCACACATCTTTCTTGAACATAGCCTCTAGGGCGTATTGATTGTCAAGTGAAGCGAAAGAAGTCCTTGTCCTTGAGTCACATAGCCCCTAGGGCGTCACCATTTGTTGAGCAAAGCCAGAGTGACTCATCCTCGTACGAGGGAACAAACATGAGAGGACATGGCAAGAGCTACTCCATTTCTCGGGAGCCTTTCGGCGTACTTTAGAAGCACATACTTGAAGAAGCTTTGAAAACTGAGACACATGTTGTTGCTATTTGTTGCCCAAGCCAATTGACTAGCTAGGGATTATTTGTGCAACCTCGTGCCCTTTTATGATGGGCTCGTTCTCGGATGGGTCTTGGCTACCACGGGCCTTCTTTACATGAACCCAAAAATGCACACTGCTGGAGAATGATGCCAATAACCCAAAACAACCTTTGATGGTGCCATATCTTGTCGAGCCTTTTGCAATCCCAAAGTTGACTCGGTGGGGAATTGACTTGCTGAGGAGATCCAATGTAGAGCTCGTGAAGTTGTCTTCTTTAGAGGCCGGAGATCTCCATTTCTCTTTCCCTTCTCTCTCTCACTCTCTCATTTTTTTTATGACGCACCCTGTTTTTTGCCTAGACCGCCCTTTCGGGTTTTCAATCTAGCGGGCATCTCTTTTGCGTCTTCATTTTGACTCGATTAATGAGGGAGTGTGCATTGACTCTAGCTGAGGAGATAAGACATGTGATTTTGCGGTGGAGACCTCTTGTCACTAAAGGTGAGTGACATTGACTTGATTAGGGAAGTGTCCCTAGTATTGACTTCATGTATTTGACCGTTTTTTGAATGACTCATGAAGGCAAGTAAGTCATTAAGAGAGAAGAGAAGGAAAGCCCCAATTTGATTGCGAGAAATTGGGAGTATGCAGAAAGAATAGAAGTCCCTAGACTCGACAAGGAACGCGAAATGGTTCCAAATCTAAGAAAGTTGTTCAATCTTTTTGGTGATTAATTCATTGGCAAATGAATCGTACAAAAATGTCTTGACAAGTTCGAGATGAAGGACGATCACCATAACGCGTTAGGGCTAAACATATCTTCTTTCTTGCATGAGACCGGACCCGCAGGTTGCCTACGTTCCTCCAGTGTAGAGGCTCAGGTCACCGTAGTTCTTGTGTGATTTTCCATTATTTGTGATGGAATTGTTGTTTCGTAGCTTCGTCCTTTGTCGGTGGATGATGATGTTGATCTTCTTTGATTGAGGGGGATTTTTTTTTTGTGCTCTAACTTTTGCCTAGGTTGATTTGATGATTTCAACCTAGCGAGCTTTTTTTTTTTTTTTTTTGATCCCCCTTTGAAAACTTTGCTTGATTTTTCTCCATGCTTGATGTCTTGGATTCGCCGTTGTTGTTGATGTCGTTGCCTTCGTCACGATGTTTAGCCCCTAGGCGTTCAAGCGATGGCCTTCGTTCTAAAACTTGTTTAGACATCTTTTCATCATTTTGCCAAGAATTAGATTAAACAACTTGGAATTGTGTATGAGGACAAGAACGACTTTTATTTGATAAGATCGACTCAAACAGAGAAGGAAGAAAATTTAATGCACACAAAAGAGGACTTTGACTTTTTTTTTTTTTTATTCCTACTACTAGGTAGAGAAAGAGAAACGGAGATTGCTGTCGTCGTCTTTGCCGTTGTAGTCTCCTTGCGGCATGATCTCTTGTTGAAGGCCCATTTCAAAACCAAGCTTTTTCCTTGATGGGTTCTTGCATGTTGCCATTCTCTAGCGGTTGCTTTTCACCCACAGTAAATTCGCCGTTGTCGATCAAATCTTGGATGATGTTTCGGAGAAGGAAGCACCCTTCGGTAGTATGGCCACTATGCTTGTGGTAGCCGCACCATTCACTATGTGCATGATTCTTGCCACCAAAGTTTCAAATGCCTCGGCTTGGGTTACTCCTAGGAGAGGAGTGAAAACTCGGTTGTTGGTGGTACCTTTGTAGCTTTTGAGGGTCGGGCCACTTGAGCATGCTTTACCATTGAACTTTGCTTTGCCGTCGGTGAGCTCTTGCAAACAGGCTTTGAGTTCGGAAACCTCTTCCTCGTGAATTCTTCTTTCATAATCAAGACGGGCCTTGAGTTCGAAAACCTCTTCTTTGTGAATCCTCTTGTCGATATCGAAACGGGCTTGCCACAAATTGTCTTTACGGTGGGCATCCTCGACAATCCTATCCATTTGTTCCGCCATTGATTTCATTATGTTGAGTAACCCTTCGTTGGACACGAAATCATTTCCACCGTTGTTGTTGTTGCCGTTGGAAGCCATTGGACCTATTGGAAGAACACGGTTGATCTTAGGTTGGCCCCACAAACACCTTTTGAGTAATATGATTAAACCCACAAACAAGGAAAAAGACTCAACCACATAGAGAAAAATGACTAATTTTTTTTTTTTTTTTTACAAAGTTGGAAGGACGGAGTCCTTTTTGGGGTTTCTAGAAAAATAGTGGAATCGTCACACTAGTATATAGACCTTCTCGCGGTCCCATATACTCATCGGATTCCACCACGCTTGTGATACCTACATGTGACGGGATTAAACTAAATTAATGTAGTAAATCATACATGCGGGGACGGATTTTTTATTTTCGTCCAAGATAGCCACTTTTGGGGACGGAGTTTTATTTCGTCCATTGCAACAAATTGGCATGTATGATTTGAAGACATTAGTTTAGGGAAATCTCGGTACATGAAAACCGACTTGAGTCACGGAGTGTTAGACCCTAGACTAGAATTGTGTGGCTTGTGCTCGGCTAAAGAGAGGCTTAAAGGTCACCCCCGGCATGTAGTCTTGAACTACGCCACGGGCTGAGGTTGACCGCTTCGAAAGAGTCAAGGTCGGGTGGAGCTTGAAACTTTCTAGGACGGGCCTCGACGGGTTTGGGGTTAAACATTGTGCGACTCGATAGTGAGCAATTGATAAGAATATGTGCATGTAGTGTGAGGTCTAACATGTGACAAAACATTTTTTTTTTCAAAAGAAATAAAAAAGACAAAAAAAAAAAAAAAAAAAAAAAAAAAATAAGCACATAATTACACCTTTCGAATCACCCGTGTGACCGATAAAACAAACAGAAAATAAAAGAAGTTCTGTGCAGGCCCGGTGCCCACACATTGTCATTCTGCTCTGTTCTGTTTTCTGTGCACTGTTCTGTTCTGGGAATGCGCCCAGAAGCGCGCGCATTGGGTGGCCTATGCGGAAGGCGCGCGCGGTAGACAAAGAGGGGTAGAGGCGCCCGATTCTGGGCAGTACCTGCGAATCAGTGGGTTCAAGGGATTGCCTTGACCCTAAATAAAAAATTCTTTCCCCTGCAGTAATTGTTAGCACAGAAACATGGAATTGAAGGACAAGAAAGGAGGCGGGCGATTCTGGTAATTGGGGTCGGACGCGCGCGCTTTAGGCCAAGAAGGCCAGAGGCGCGCGCTTCCCACCCTTTTTACCAGAATGCCCAGAAAACAGTAATAAGAACACCAAAAGTTAAGAACGCAAGTTTAACCCTCTAATAAGTCCCCAGCGGAGTCGCCACTGTAGATACCCCGGGAGAGCCCACGGCTTGGCTAGAGCGGTGGAAGGATCCTAGGATGTCTAATTGATTTTATTTTGTAGAGTCGCCACCTATGTTTTTAAAGGAACATAAGAAAAACCTAGAAATAGCCTATTTTTTAATGTTACGAAACCAAAGATTCGGGAAGACAAGGGTTCGGGGGTTAGGTGACGGAGTGGGAAGTACTTAAACACCCACTCCGCCCCGCTTACGCGGGTCTTGCTACAATTGGTGTTCTAATGCTAAAAAGTCCTTCTATTTATTAATATGAAAATGTGCTAACGATTACAAGGGAAAGAAAAGGGAAAAAAAAAGAGAATTGTTTTATTTATTGATTTATGCTAAGAATTACATGTTGAATTATTGCTAAATCATTACATTAAGAAATGATCAATGATTGAAATAGAGATTGGGATGTTGGGAAGTAACCTTGGCCAAACTTCAATAGTGAAGTGGCCTTTTGGTTGTATCCCTTTTTATGGAGATTGCATACTCATTAGAGAAGTGAGAGATGAAGAAAACAAGTAAAGAGTTTTGACAAAGAGAATTAAAAGAGTTTAGAAGGAGTAAGTGAGAGTTGTACCTTGTGCTTGAATGGGGAAGAACCAAATTGTCTATAGTGACCACCCTTTGAAAATGGATTTTATGTGTTTTAAAGTGTTTTTGATTCAAGAATTCCTCCTCCCTTTCCATGGTGGAATGAAGAGGTATTTATAGGTGTTTAGGGAAGTGTTTGTGGTCACAAAGATGGCCCTTCCCCGGATCAAGCCAAGACATAATGGCTTTGGGGGTTACAAATCAGAAGGGGAGGGAAATTTGGCAAAATCTGGGATCCTGGAGGTGGGAAGCGTGCACGTCCCACCCCCCCTATGGGAGGCGCGCTCGTCCCACAAAGAAGGCCAAAGGCGCGCTCGTCCCACCTTCAGGAAATCCATATTTTAGCCCAAAAGTTAACCCCGTTCTGCAGTTAAGTCCCAAAACTAACGAGATCAGTTAGAAACTTAACGAACACCACGAAGTCAACAAAAACAAAGTAAACAAAGACTCAAGGTTGACTTTGTCACTTAGTCAAATCCAAGACTAACGGAGTAAGTCAAGAACTTAACGGAAAGTAACAAAAGTTAACTGAAAGTAACAAAACATAACAGAAGAGAGGAAGATAGAGAATGTGTATGCAATCGGGACATGAGAGGTCCAAGGCGGGGTGTCTACAGTATCACTTCTAGACGTGTAGGTTAGCCGGGTAGGGGCTATCCTAGCTTAAACAGATTTCTGGGTACGCAGCGGCGTTATAGAGGAAGAGATTTCCCGCTGCTATGGTCCGTCCCAAGCTCGAATCCGAAGCAAGGGGCTTCCTCACCCCTTTTAATTTAATCATAATCTTGTGCATGAGAAATTTCAATGAGAAAATTTTGGGGGTGCCTTTTGTGCGTTAAGAATCAATTGCTAAATGGTACTCATATTTTGCTTTCTATAAATGCCTTATTTAATGGACAAAGTCAATAAAATAAGGGATGACTGGTGTACTCGACTTTATAAACTAAACCAAGTTCGAAAACAAAAGGGAGAGTCAGTATTCACACACACTGAGATTCACCACTTGATCATGATGCGTACGCAAATTAACAAAATTAACGTCAACACAAATTAACACTTGCATAGATAGATCGAGGGCTGAAGCACCTAATCTACGACCAACATCTGAATGAAGCACACTGGGGCTGCGACAACCGATAACTAGGGCTGATCTGGGCATTCCATCCTGAGAGGCACCATCGAGAAGATTTGATCAAACGGGTGTCGGGAATCGACCTTTGAGTCTTCACGCTAAACTTTTTATCAAATACCTCGCAATGAATTCCATTCCTAAAAAAAAAAAAAAAAAAAAAAAAAAAATTCTTCTTTGATTCTCCCTCTTTACACATACACATTTTTTATCATCTTATTCAAAGTGAAGTTTGAAATGCGAGCAATGCACACGTGCAAAAAAAAAAAAAAAAAAAAGATAAAAAAAATCATCATTTAAAGATCATCAAAATCAAAGCTGTCCAAAGGAAGAGAATGCGTTCTTTATCCCTCCAAATCTCTAAATCATGTATGCTCTTGTTGCACGTGTATGACACTTCCAAGCACATAAATGTCACGATATATCTGTATGCTTGTGAAAGTCTTATACAGGTACTCAAGTTCAATCTCCAAGGTCGTGCTCATCCAAGTCAGGTCCCCTCAAAAGAATATGTTTTTTCAAGTTTTTCTCAAAAACTCGAACTACGGAGGTCTGATTCCCGAAAGGGATACGTAGGCAGCCATTCACCTCAGGCGCGACCACACACGCATCGAAACGTTGCAAAGGAGAAGACAGCCCCACTATGCAAGAATCAAAGCATGATTGAGGGAACTCGAGACAGCCCCGCACATCCAACTGTGTCTTGCACAACAAGAATCAAAAACCTCATCACACAACAACTTCGAGGCAAGGATTCAAGCTCCTCTCAAATGCAACAGCGTACAATGATCCTCCCATCATCAACAGCAAGTTGCAACGTATCCTTGAAATATACACATGCTATCTCGTTGTTGCTTTTATTTGCAATTGAACTGCTAGGCATGAGAAAATTTAGGTCTCGCCTTCCTCAAAATTTTATTCGTCCTTAGGCTTGAGAAATTTTAGGTCTCGCCTTCCTCAAAACTTTAGACGTTAGGCTTGAGAAAATTTAGGTCTCACCTTCCTCAAAACTTTAGAAAACCCTTAGGCTCGAGAAAATTTAGGTCTCGCCCTCCAAAAAATCATCATTTTAGGATCAAAAAACTCCTCCCAAAAGTCCCACCCTCAAATCTCTTTGACTGATAGGCCGATGAACCCCCTAGAAGTCCTTCAAATCCCTTTGACTTATAGGCCTACTAACCCCCTAGAAGTCACGGTACCCTCAAAATCATTCTAGGCTCGAGACGCCTCCCAAAAATCTCGCGCCTCGAATTTTAGTTAGTCTGGTCCACTCCGAAGCCGGAGTTGGATGTCTCAAAAAAGTAGTTAGTCGCTGGTCCACACTGAAGCCAGAGTTGGATGTCTCAAAAGTTTAGTTACCTTGGTCTATTCGGTCACCTCGAATTTGACCCCCCTCGAATATTTGGTTACTCTCCTGGTCCGCTCTGAAGCCAGAGTTGGATGTCTCAAGTATTGGTTACCCCGGTCTGTTTGGCGACCCCTAATTCGACCCCTCTAATGTTTCTTAGCTACTCCTCTGGTCCACTCAAGCGCTCGGGTTCGACCTCCCTCAGAACTATGCCCCGACTTGATTCCCGCAAGGGATACGTAGGCAGCTTGAATAGGAGCTCAGTCACCGGTTTTCTCAAATTCTAATCATGTTACCTCAATTCCCAGTAACGAGAATTCGTTTCTCAATGCTCCTCCGGCTCGGAGATGTATGTGATCTCACCAACCCATAAGTCGTTCATCTATTCTATTGCCCCATAAACTTTCCTCCATTCTATTGCCCAGCAACGAGAATTCGAGTTCTCAATGCTTTCCTCGGCTCAGAGATATTGTGATCTCACCCACCCATAAGCCGTTCATCTATTCTATTGCCCCATAAACAATCCCTCCATTCTATTGCCCAGCAACGAGAATTCGACTTCTCAATGCTTCCCTCGGCTCAGAGATATATGTGATCTATCCAACCCATAAGCCGTTCATCCATTCTATTGCCCCATAATCATTCCTCCATTCCAATCCCCAGCAACGAGAATTCGTTTCTCAATGCTCCCTCGGCTCAGAGATGTATGTGATCTCGCCAATTCACCAAGCCATTCATCCATTCCATTGCCCCGCCAGAGAAGTTAACTTCTCAAATTTCATCCCCAGCGTCTAGCCGAACTACGATTGGTTAAATTCTTGCAAGAGATACGTAGGAAACTTGGGAATCCAGGTTCGACCATACGTTTTCTTGATTATTTGCTTGAGTAGAAATACGGAGGCTTGATTCCCGCAAGGGATACGTAGGAAGCCCTACCTTGGGCTCAGCCGTTAAACCCGAGACGAGATCGGTTGTCTCTTAGTGATCGTCGAATCATCTTTACTTCATAAGTGAATTAGACGAGGGGCTCTGTAGACACCCCGATCTCGCACCCCCTAAAACCTACCTTTTATTTGGTCTAAACGCGATAATCGACCTAAAACCCCCCAGATTTGGCTGTTCGGGACTACCAAACGCTTTATCGGTGCATCGGATGAAAAAACCGAGTCCGGATTCATGATCAGGGCTCAAAACCGAGTAAATAGACATATCCTCAAAAAATCGCGCGAGCGGACCCTTTAGCGGGTCCCACACTGCTCAAAAAGCCTTTTACCGGTCATCTTATGCATTTAAAATATTATTTATGTTTTTCCTTGATTATTAACATATTTTAGATATAACGGCGGAACCAGAAAAATATACCGAGCAACTTTCCTGTTGGGCCCGCGGACAACCGGGACACCGGAGCGCGCACGACGGAGCAGTTGCGGAGCGGAAAGCCGGAGCTGGAGCAAATGTGCACAAAGACACGCTTGGAACAGCCCCAAGGTGCCACTTGGCGTCATGTGATTGGTCAAGGAGAAAAAGAATTAAAAAAATCAAGATTGTGCACCAAGACAGGTGAACGGTCGTGCTCTTTAAATGGCACGGCCGTGCACCCCTATTTCCAGCCATTCTCAGCTTTTTTCCATTTTTCAACCTATATCATCATAATCTTCTTCCATTTTTTCTCCACCACCCCATCACCCATTAACCCTAGCCGACTCCCCCTCCTCTACCCCTACCTTAGGGGTAGTTTAGTCCAAAAAACTACCTCCCTCCTCCCTCAAAAACCCCTCCTAAAAGATGGCCTAAGGAGAACACTACACAACTCTCACCACTCACAACACTTTCTCCCCAAGTTTTTCTCTCAACTCTCTCTTCTAGTTCTTAGCTCTACCATATCCCCACCACTCAGCCACCACTCAACCACCACCAAACACCACCCTTACAACACTCAAACACCCCAAAACAATCCAATCAAACACATCTCCAACTCAAAACTAAAGCAATCCTCAAGCATTTCCAACCTTCAAACTCAAACAAAAAAAGAAGTCTTCCCTTGGCAAGACAAAGGAAGCACACCTCCCCCTATTAACTAGGTAATCTCTCCCTTGTAACTCTTAAATCTTCAAATATGTAAGTGATTTAGATGTTTGTATAAGGGTCTAGCCACTAGTTGGCTAGACTCCCATATTTCTTGATATATCCATGTAAAGAACTTGAAATATAGTCATGTAAATGATGTTATAAATGTTTGGATCTGAATTTTATCATGTTTATATGCATGTGTGATGGTCATGTGTCCTTTTCTTGGCCAAGTTTTGAGTCATTGATGCATAAATCTACTCCTTTCCTTCAAAAGATATGAATCTGTCCTCTTTTCCCTTTCTCATTCATATTCACATTTCGATTAGCATTTGATGCAAAATATCTCTGGGATAATGTTCTTAACATGCTAAAGTTTTGACCCCATGAGTTTCAAAGCTTAGTTTTGAGTTTAAGTCATGTCTTGAGATCCATTTTTGTGCCTTAAGCACACAGTCCATACAATCTGTTCAAATGAATGATTTTCATGTGCTTAGAACCCCATCTTAAATTGATTTCTGGACTTGGTTCAAAATATTAAGTTTTTCCTTATATATCAAAATTGATGATCGTAAAGTTTCATGTTCATATTCCATGTTTAGATTAGGGTTTCATGCATATTTTTGGGTCCCAGATGTGCTGTCCATCCTGTCTTTCTCGGTACCATACTGTGTTCTTGTATTTAAAACTCCATCAAAAATGGTTTTTGGACTTAAGTCAAAACATGAATTTTTCTCTCAATAAACTCAGGAAATTGTACATATTTTTTAAATAATTTTTAGATCTATAAAATTTCCCATTTTTCCTTCTTGTTCAAACCTCCTTGTTCCAGAATCTGCACTTTCAGCTTCTGACACCAAAATATCCGAGCTTGTTTGAACCACTTAAACTCATCTTCTGAACTTAAAATTTGGGGTACTTCATGTCTCGAATGTGGTCCTCAACTTTCATTCTTTGTGTTATGCAAGATTCATGAGTTTTAGTATGGTAAATTGATGCTGAATGTATGAAGATCATGACTTTTCTGTGCTGATTATTTTTTGTGATTATTGTTCTTATTATCATTTGAGTCTAAATAACTAATCCAAAAATTCTACAAAAAGTCATCAATGATATCTAATAGGGATGGCCAACGCCGGTTCCGGTTCCGAACCGGCGGTTCCGGTTCGGCATATAGGTGAACCTTAACCGGCCCTTGCTTACAACGGATCCGATTCCGGTTACCACAATCCGGTTCTGGTACGATTCCGGTTCCGGTACGGTTCCGGTCAGTTCCAGTCAATAATGAATAAACATGTTAAAAATTATTGAAAAACAAGGGATTTCCGATCCGGTTCCGGTCCGGTTCGCCATTTATGTGAACCTTAACCGGCCCGGATGACTGGCGGTTCTGGTTACTCCGGTTCCGATTTATTCGCCGGTTTGCTCCGGTTCCGGGCTTCTCCGGTCCGGTTTGGCCATCCCTAATCTCTAACCTTCTGGGATTAAGTCCCAATTTCTAGTTTTGGATTTGGATTAATTTAGGACAGGTACATTAGCTCGGGGACGGAAAATGATGCCGAACCCATGGCGCGGACGCTTATTCTTTTAATGGATTTGTATCCCTTTTGTATATAATGTATTTAACCCCCTTCCCCTTATATGTTTTCTTATCTTGATATGTTCAAAACCCTTTTTTGAAAATCGATACGAAAATCCACCCAAACCGATTTCTGATCGTGATCAAAATGAACATTCCTAGACTAGGAGACACCTTGTATATAAATACATATTTTTCAAGTTAAGGCATAAAAATCAACTTTCAAAATAAGGCATTAAAATGAAGCGTATGCGGAAGCATGCTAGAGACTGTAAGGGCGAGTGGAGTGCTGCTAATCACCTTCTCTACTCGTAACTTAGCCCCCGAACCCACTTCTCTAAACAAAAAATGTTTTATCTCTATTTTCCCTAATAAAATGAGGTGGCGACTCTTCAAAACCAAAGTAGGGAAACCATTATGAGGACACGAGTGCGGATTACGGTTCGGGCACGGGCTCTCACAGGTAATGACTGCAATAATCCTGCCAGTCTCTGGTGTTCACTCTTCACTTGTTGACACGCCAAGCATTTCAATACAAACTCAGCTACATTCCTTTCATGTTGTTCCACCAAAACGATTCTCTTAATTTTCTATACATCTTCGTACTTCCAAGATGTACGGAAAATCTCGAACAGTGAGTTTCCTTCAGAATCTCTCTCTTAATATCTTCATTGTATGGAACCCATATCCTTGATCGGTACCTCATGATTCCATCCCCTCCCACACGGAAATCCTTTGTTTTTCCTTAGTCATACTCTCGTGCACTTTTAATACTTCTTTATCGACTCCTTACGCTTATTTAATTCTATCCATAAATGTTGGCTGAACACTCATTTGAGCCAAATAACCCTTAACTTGTACTTCCATGCTTGAAATTTCAATGCGGTTCCACGCACTTTCCTCCTTAGAAATTAACGTCGATAACCTTCCACGATTCTTCCGACTCAATGCATCTGCCACCTTATTAGCTTTTCCAGGGTGGTACAAAATCGTACAATCATAATCTTTTAACAATTCCAGTCGTCTCCTTTGCCTCATATTAAGCTCCTTCTGGGTGAAAATGTACTTAAGACTCTTATGATCCGTATAAACTGACATGTCACCCCATAAAAGTAGTGCCTCCATATCTTCAAGGCAAATACCACTGCAGCTAACTCTAAATCATACGTTGGGTAATTCTTCTAATGATTCTTCTCATGCGTTGGGTAATTCTTCTCATGATTCTTCAATTGCCTAGATGCATAAGCTATAACCTTATCATTCTTCTCATGCGTTAGGTAATTCTTCTCATAATCCTTTAAGCGAAGCATCACTATAGATCACAAATCCATCTGATCCTGATCGTAAAGCAAGAACTGGTGCGGACACCAACCATCGCTTTAACTCTTTGAAGCTCTTCTTACATTCTTTTGACCAAACAAACTTAGCTCCCTTCTGAGTCAATTTCGTTAATGGCACTGACAACTTTGAGAAACCTTCTACGAATCTCCTATAGTAGCCAGCCAAACCTAAGAAAAGCCTTATTTCACTCACCGTGGTTGGTCTTTCCTAATTCACAATTGCTTATATTTTTGTTGGATCCACGGAAATTCCATCCTTTGACACCACATGTCCTAAAAATGCCACTTTCTCCAACCAAAACTCGCACTTCTTGAATTTAGCATATAACTTCTGCTCTCTCAAGATTTGCAGTACTAACCTCAAGTGCTCTTCATGCTCCTCCTTGGTCTTCGAATACACCAAGATGTCATCAATAAACACTATCACGCATTTATCCAAAAACTTCTGAAATATCCTATTCATAAGCTCCATAAATGCTGCCGGTGCGTTAGTTGTTACGTTAAATCCGCAAGTGCACGGGTTATTATAGTATAGATAGTGCAAGAGCGGGTCGATCCCACGAGGACAACTTACTTTTAAAAAAATTGTTTTGCTTTGAAAAAGAAGTAAAGAAAAGAAAATGATTGGGGGTATAGAATTTGTTTGTCACTAACTAGAAATGATTGCAAAATACTCTTAACTTAGATTAAAAACTCTTTATATTTAATAAATTCTTGGGATTGGGACTTAAACTATCATACGTTCATCATTTTATTATGCTCTCTTTTAGAGTAACGGTTTCATTTTAAACAAGGGTGGTACGCTATGTTGTGTCAACTTCTTAATTAAGGCTTAAAACACATGTATTTTAATACTAATTATGCCCTATCTCTCGATGGCCCATAATTAATAAAAATCCGTTAAGTTCTTATAAAAATTCCACATACTTCCACTCAAGGAGCACCCCTAGGCCATTAATCTACTCTCGTGATTAATGAAACCCAGTCAATTCATATGGTTCCGTTAATCGAGATTCACCGCTTGGTCCTTCTCTCGATTAACTGAGATTCATACAAAACATGGAGCTCATCATGGTTGTAGGCGTTTTCATACAATATGAAAGGATTGTTTAAGATGAAGAGAAGAAGAAAGAAAGCATAAATAAAAGTGATGAACAAATGATCTAAAGTATCCAATCCCAAGGAAAAAGAGGATTACTCACTAGTCATTTTATGTAAAATAAGAACAAGCATTAAAATAAGGATAAAGGAAGAAATACTTATTCAGATTTGATATGGAAATATAAGGAAAGTTGAAGAAAACCTCGAGAACTTTTATTACTTCACCTTTTGAATGTATTGAAACACTTTTGTGAATGAAAAATAACAATATAATGAGACTAAAATTTGCTAGAGTAATATTACAATTATTTCTGGATCCCTAAAACTACTGATATCTATCTCTATATATAGGCCTTGGACCAAGGGAAGTGATTATTCCCGGATGCCTCCTTGAAAAGGTGCCTTTTGGAGAAGTCTGGAAAATTGCTGAACAGGGGGTGCTCGGCCGAGTCAAGGAAGGTGCTCGGCCGAGCAAGCCTTCAAAAATGACTTCTGCCTTTCTGATGCCTATGCTCGGCCGAGTCAAGGGTGGTGCTCGGCCGAGCAACTGCTGGAACACTTTTATTCTTCAATTCTCTTTGTCCAGTAATTTGCTCCTTATTTATTTGTTTCACCTTCCTCCAAGAGATGTCCAAAGCTCATAATAATGCTCCAAAACCTGTATTATATATAAACATACTACCAAGTGCATTATATCCGCATAATGAGATAAAATCAAATAGTTTAAGCTAATAATTACTTAAAATAAGGTAAATAAACTATATTTTTGGACCTTAAATGACTATAAAATAGTCATTTATCAACTCCCCCACACTTGGATCTTGGTTGTCCTCGAGCAAGTTTAAACATTTGAAAATAGAGGAGTGAAAACGACAATAGTAAGAAAAACAAAGAAGGTCATCAATGCTCCCTCAGAATATTGTTATATAAGGTATTGCCTTCATAAAATTTCGTCCTTTTAAGTTTTTCATCCCAAGAAATTTGTGAAGAAGAATGTAGGATGATATTGAAGAGTAAATAGAAAAGTTTGAATGTTAATATAACATGAATAAATTCTATTGAATAAGAGCATATAGAAAAAAAACAAATGAATTTGCGGGACATAAGTATGAATTAAGAATTATATTCACTCTTTTAGAGTGCTTTGTGAATAAATTTTTCATGCTTGAATATACATTTCTTAAACTATGATCTTTATTCTTTAACAAAGATGTCCATATGTCGTTATGCATTTTGAATCACAAAAATTGATGAAAGGCGGAGGATGATAGTGGAATAAGGTTTGAGATTTGATTAATTAGACGTGGCAATTGAGTTTCTTGCATATATTCATTTAGATATTTGAGTGGACAATCAAAACAAGAATATATTGATTAATTAGCCTTTTAAAAGTGGGAATGGAAAGATGGATTAAAGTGAAAATTTTTGTGATTCATAAGCATAACAAAGATGAAAAACCTTTGAAAAAGAGTAGAAATGAAAGTTTTTGAGATGCATATACAAGAATGTTTTAAAAGTTTCACAAGTATGTTGTATCCAAACTTAATGCCCACAAACTCATTAATAATGTAATGCTTCTATTCAATAGGATTTAAAAGTTCATATTAATTTTGAAATTTTTTTATTTACCATCCAATACAATCCTATGTTGTTATTATCAAATTTCTTAAGAAGTAGAAGTTAGAAAGGTAAAAATTTTACTTTAGACAAATGATAATAGAGATAACATTCTCATCAACGAGAGCATTGGCTAAATATATATTTTTTTTTTTTTTTTGAAGAAAGTTATTACCCCCCACACTTAAATGAAACATTGTCCTCAATGTTTTAAAATAGGACAATTTTTAAAGAAAAACCTTGAGGAGGAGAAAAATGAGAAGATCAAAATGACAATATATAAAACAAAAATAATCCATCGGTTACCATCCCGATGATGCTTGTTTAAGGTCATTAGCTCGACCCCTTTCTTATAACTGGAATGGGCAAGGAATGGTATTGTAATGGCCTATTGTCCTTGACAATCCGCCATTCCATGCCCATTGGAATGATTGAGCTTCTGCGGTCGATACACGCACGCCACCCCGGTTTGCTTCCCTTCTTTGGTACCTTACCCTTCGGTATGGATTTTTCAATTTTATCTCTAGTAGGGCACTTATTTTTAATTTCACATTCCTTGCTCATAGATTCTAACATGTTAACACCGGAGCAAGGGTTCTTAAGATTTGGATTTTTTATTAATTTAAATCCTACTTTCTCATTCCCTACGTTTAAAGAAAGTTTACCATTTTTAACATCAATGATTGCCCCTGCGGTGGCAAGAAATGGTCTACCTAAGATAACGGGAATGTTATTGTCTTCTTCCATCTCAAGAACTAAAAAGTCGACCGGGATGTTTAATTTCCCGACCCGACAAGGAATGTCTTCCATAATACCCACCGGAGTCTTAATGGAACGGTCCGCTAATTGTAAAGTTATTGTGGTGGGTTTGATTTCCCCCACACCTATTTTTTACTAACCGATAGCGGAATGAGGCTAACACTTGCCCCAAGATCGAGTAATCCGTTCTCAACATTGAAATTACCTATGTTGCAAGGGATAGAGAAAGTGCCGGGATCTTTTAATTTTGGAGGTAATTTTCTTTGTAAAACGGCACTTACCTCTTCTGTTAGGGCAACAGACTCAAACTCCTCAAGTCTCCTCTTATTTGAAAGAATTTCTTTTAAAAATTTTGTGTAAGAGGGCATTTGTTTTAAAACATCAATAAAAGGAACATTGATGTAAATTGATTTTAAAACTTCTAAAAATTTTGAAAATTGTTTATCAAGATTTGCCCTCGCCAATTTTTGAGGATAAGGTATTGGCGGATCAAAATTTCTAGAAGGTATTGGGGAGTCCGTCCCCTTTTCAACTTCCTTATTAGTTTTAAAAATTTGAGGAGTTTGACTATAGTTATTCTCGCTAAGGTTTTTTTCTTTTCCACTCCCGCTAGTTATTACATTAGCGTGCTCATCTGGCCTTTGCGTTTGACCGGGAAGGCTCCCTTGTGGTCTAGATGAAGCATTGGATTGTTGAGAAATTTTGGTTCTCTAGCATTTTACTATGTGCGGCTAGATTATCGAACCTGCTATTTAATGCCTTTAAACTTTCCATAACTTCATTGTTGATCTTATCTTGTGTATTTTTATTTTCGACCATGAAGTCCATTATAAGATCTAACTTTGATTTAGGGGGAGGGAAAGAATTATTGTTGAAATTTGATGTGAATCCCGGTGGTTGATTAGAAGGTTGAGGGTTCAAAACATTATTGCTCGTATAGGAAAAATTGGGGTGATTTTTCCATTCGGGATTATATGTATTTGAATACATACCCCCATTTTTCCCATAAGAGTTTACAAAATTTTCTTGCTCACTAGGGGTAGTGTCAAGCAATTCACAACCTTGGGTACTATGTGAGTTAGACCCACATAGTTCACAAAAAACGTTTACATTGGCCACAGGATTCACATTTAGATTTTCAAACTTTTTTAGAATCATGTCAACCTTAGATGAGAGGAGAGTAACAACATCGATAGTGTACTTACCTGGAGTTCCTTGTGGTTGCTCCCTTTCATTGGACCATTGATAATGGTTCAAATCTATATTCTAGATCAAGTCATAGGCTTCGTCCACCGTTTTATTCATTAATGCCCCTCCTGCTGCGGCATCTATGGTCTCCCTTGTCTTGAACATGAGACCGTTGTAGAATGTGTGCACGATCAACCACTTTTCAATCCCGTGATGTGGGCACATCCTTAAAAGCTCCTTGTATCGCTCCCAAGCATCATAGAGTGATTCGTTACTGTTTTGACTAAAGTTTGTGATCTTAGTCCGAATCTGAGCGGTCTTGGATGGTGGGAAGAAGCGTCCAAGAAACGCCTCCTGAACTTGGTCCCATGTTGTTAAAGAATTGTGAGGGACCGAGTTCAACCATTTCTTTGCCTTATCCCTCAAAGAGAAGGGGAAAAGGCGCATCCGTATTGCTTCGGGTGTGACACCGAGAACTCGGGTAGTGTTACAATACTCCAAAAAGGATTGGATGTGAAGGTGGGGATCTTCAAGTGCCGAACCTCCAAACTGGTTGTTCATAACCATGTGTAGGAGTTGAGGTTTGATCTCAAAGTGGGCTGCGTCGGCATTTGGTACTACTATGGGTGTCCTAGTTCCCGGGGTACTCGGGTTAACGAAGTCCCGTAGGGTTCTAGGTGGAGGTGTAGCGGGATCTCCTTCTCCGTTCTGTGCCATATTTTCTTTATGTACTTCTCTTAGTCTCCTCAACCTTTCATGAAAGGTTCTTTCTGATTCCGGATCAAACTCTTCAAGTATGATTCGGGCTCTTTTCATATACTCCGGGAGTACCTAATGAAATTTTCAAAGACACAAATTCTTCGAAGGGATGTTAAATAAACAAAAACAAAAACAAAAACAAAAACAGAAAATTAAAAAGCAAAAAAATTTAAAAAGTAAACCGTTAACCCCGGCAACGGTGCCAAAAACTTGTTACGTTAAATCCGCAAGTGCACGGGTTATTATAGTATAGATAGTGCAAGAGCGGGTCGATCCCACGAGGACAACTTACTTTTAAAAAAATTGTTTTGCTTTGAAAAAGAAGTAAAGAAAAGAAAATGATTGGGGGTATAGAATTTGTTTGTCACTAACTAGAAATGATTGCAAAATACTCTTAACTTAGATTAAAAACTCTTTATATTTAATAAATTCCTGTGATTGGGACTTAAACTATCATACGTTCATCATTTTATTATGCTCTCTTTTAGAGTAAAGGTTTCATTTTAAACAAGGGTGGTACGCTATGTTGTGTCAACTTCTTAATTAAGGCTTAAAACACATGTATTTTAATACTAATTATGCCCTATCTCTTGATGGCCCATAATTAATAAAAATCCGTTAAGTTCTTATAAAAATTCCACGTACTTCCACTCAAGGAGCACCCCTAGGCTATTAATCTACTCTCGTGATTAATGAAACCCAGTCAATTCATATGGTTCCGTTAATCGAGATTCACCGCTAGGTCCTTCTCTCGATTAACTGAGATTCATACAAAACATGGAGCTCATCATGGTTGTAGGCGTTTTGATACAATATGAAAGGATTGTTTAAGATGAAGAGAAGAAGAAAGAAAGCATAAATAAAAGTGATGAACAAATGATGTAAAGTATCCAATCCCAAGGAAAAAGAGGATTACTCACTAGTCATTTTATGTAAAATAAGAACAAGCATTAAAATAAGGATAAAGGAAGAAATACTTATTCAGATTTGATATGGAAATATAAGGAAAGTTGAAGAAAACCTCGAGAACTTTTATTACTTCACCCTTTGAATGTATTGAAACACTTTTGTGAATGAAAAATAACAATATAATGAGACTAAAATTTGCTAGAGTAATATTACAATTATTTCTGGATCCCTAAAACTACTGATATCTATCTCTATATATAGGCCTTGGACCAAGGGAAGTGATTATTCCCGGATGCCTCCTTGAAAAGGTGCCTTTTGGAGAACTCCGGAAAATTGCTGAACAGGGGGTGCTCGGCCGAGTCAAGGAAGGTGCTCGGCCGAGCAAGCCTTCGAAAATGACTTCTGCCTTTCTGATGCCTATGCTCGGCCGAGTCAAGGGTGGTGCTCGGCCGAGCAACTGCTGGAACACTTTTATTCTTCAATTTTCTTTGTCCAGCTAATTTGCTCCTTATTTATTTGTTTCACCTTCCTCCAAGAGATGTCCAAAGCTCATAATAATGCTCCAAAACCTGTATTATATATAAACATACTACCAAGTACATTATATCCGCATAATGAGATAAAATCAAATAGTTTAAGCTAATAATTACTTAAAATAAGGTAAATAAACTATATTTTTGGACCTTAAATGACTATAAAATAGTCATTTATCATTAGTCAACCCAAACGGCATTACTACAAACTCAAAATTACCATACCTTGTTCTAAAGGCAGTCTTGGCTATATCATCCTTCTTTACTCTCAGTTGATGATAACCAGACCTCAAGTCTATCTTTGAGAAATAACACGCTCCACGAAGTTGGTCAAATAGATCATCTATTCTCGGCAACGGATATTGATTCCTTACCGTCACACGATTTAATTCACGATAGTCGATACATAACCTCATCGACCCATCCTTCTTCTTCACGAATAACACCGGTGAACCCCATGGTGACACACTCGGTCTAATTAAACCCTTATCCAACAACTCTTGGAGTTGTTCCTTCAATTCCTTCAGTTTTGACGGAGCCATTCTATATGACGCCTTCGATATTGGTGTAGTCTCCGGTACCAAATCGATAGAAAACTCTACTTCTCTTTTTGGTGGTATCCCCGGTAAATCCTTCGGAAACACATCCTTGAAGTCTCTAATCACGGAAAGTGATTCTATAGTTACTTCCTTCTTGTCCGTATCACCTATGTAAGCCAAAAATCCTTCACACCCTTTCTTCAACAACTTACGATCCTTCATTACCGATATAAGGTTCGATCGGGTTCTAGGTTTCGTCCCTTGAAAACGAAATTCTTCTCCATCTGACGTGGACTTCCTTCTTAAAACAATCTACATGGTATGCAGCTAACTAATCCATTCCCAAGATTACATCAAATTCTTTGATTTCTAAACTAATGAGATCAACCTCAAGCTCTTTCCCGTCCAATTTCAAAGGACACTTCCTATATATAGAGGTAATAGGGGTCGAATCTTTAATTAAGGTATCTAACACTAAAGAACTCTCTAACGCCTCAGGAATTAAGTTCATTCTCTTAGCTAAGCAAGCATTTATCACAGAATGCGTAGCACCAGTATCAATCAAAGCATGAACTTGCAGTACCATCCTTCTCCATGATCTTTGCCCTATCCAACACTTGTTCATAGGTTGGTAGCATTAATGGAGTGATTCTGTATCTAATCCGGTCACTCAAACCAGCTTCAAACTTTCGAGCCTTTTGCGCTTCATCATCGAAGAACGTTGGGCAAATTATAGCAATTCGGTGAATCTAGCACCATAGTCGTCCACCGCCATACTTCCTTGAGTTAGCATCATAAACTCAGCCACTCTGGCGTTTCGAACACTTGCCGGATAATATGATACTATCATTAGTATCATGAATACGAGACGTTTTCACGCACTCTCATACTATAGATCGTCTTTAACATTCAATTTATAGGTCATTCACTAGACCACTGGTCGTTTCAATAGACCATCACTATCTTCATTAGTCAACTTTACTACAGTTATTTAAATTGAAAGGTCGATTTACTAGACCCACTATCATTCACACTTGGTCGTTTCAATAAGCCCATTACTTTTACACTTGACCGTTTCAATAGATCGCTTTACTCTTGTTTCGATCGTTTCACTAGACCAAAACTAAATTCACTTGACCGTTTCAATAAGCCAATTTATACTCATGGTCTTTTCACTCGACCAACACTTTCTCGTTCTAGATTAGCTCACACGCTTTAACATTTAAGAACGAAAACAATAAACAAAGCCATTTGCTTAAAGTAAATCATAAACTTTTATTACGAGGATCTTCTTGGAATAAAAGTAAACAAAACAAAAATTCTAGTATTTTCTCTAACTAGAACTAACTATCCATACTATGAATGAAATAAATTCTATGTTCCACTTTTCAATCATGGATCAACACCTTCCTAGGCCTTCCCCTAGTCTTCCACTTGGCACCTTTAGAGTCTTCTTAGAGCCTATTGGTCTACCTCTGGACCTACAAATCGGTACCACTTCTTGTTCTATCTCTTCACCGTCATCAAGAATAATTGGGGCGGCTTTACTACCCTCAAGGATAATATCTATTTTCTCGACTTCATCTTCAGCTACCATTTTTTCTTCATTTGGCGCTTTATTTCCTACGAGTATTGTCGGTTCTGACTCTCTAGTTCTAGTTTCCTTCAAATCTTTCAATTCATAGTACCATTGTGTAAGTACCCCAATCTGAACTGAAACCAGCTTAGAGTAATCTTTAGGACTATTAAAACTGATAGGCTAGGACCTCACTAGAAAAAACCAAAACTCTAGGACTATCCTGGAATTAAAACTTAGAAAAATCCAGAAGCTCGCCAGGCTGAGCCGTACGGATAGTATGGGTACTAGAAGGGCCCAGCCGTACGGCTGGTTTGGGTTAGGGATGGGCAAAACCAGTTCTGGGCCCGGTTCCGGTTTGGAACCGCTGGTTCCGGTTCGGTAAAAGGGTGACCCTTAACCGGCCCACGCTTACCCCGGTTCCGGTTTCGCACAGTCCGATTCCGGTTCGGTCCGGTTCCGGTCCGGTTCCAGTCCCCCCCCCCACTTTAAAATTATTGAAAAACAAGGGATTTTCGATCTGGTTCCGATTCCGGTCTGGTTCGGCATATATGTGACCCTGAACCGGCCCGTATGCCTTGTGGTTCCGGTTCGTCCGGTTCCGGTTTCCTCCCCGGTTTGCTCCGGTTCCGGGCTTTTCTGGTCCGGTTCCGGTCCGATTTTCCGGTTCTGGTTCGGTTTGGCCATCCCTAGTTTGGGTGCCTTCAGTCCCTATAAATTGAGCCCTTGCTGATCATTTTAGGGGGGAGAAAAATAGTTTTGAGAGCAAAAACTCTGTTGAAAAACGAGCAGAAACACAATATTTGTGAGAATTGAGTGAAAGAGAGGAAGATAGGCTAGAATCAAACATTGGTGAGGCCTCCTTCTCCCCCACCTCTTCTTCACTTATTTTTTAGCTTGTTCATGTTCTTATCTATGCAATGTCTTTACATTTCTTGAGCTATTATTAAATATAACCAAGCCTTGAAGTGATTTATGGTGCCCTCATGCCTTGTGCATGATCAAGGGTTACAAACCAAAGATGATCAAGGCTTGTTATGATTAATGCAATTTACTTTTATGTCATTTACTTTTATGACATTTACTTTCATGTCATTTATATTAATGTTATTTAATTTAATGTATTTACTTTTGGCTTGGTGGTAAAGCCTTAATCTTTACCCTCCAAACATTGATCTAAGTCCTAATAATATCCCTTTGGATGATAAAGACTCAATCTTTATTCATCCAAAGGTTGATTTTTGATGTTTTAAGACTTTGTCTTGGATGAATCATTCATTTGGAAGGTTGAAGTCTCAATCTTTAACCATCCAAATAGTTGTTTTGGCTCAAAGGCCATGTTCATTAACTTTGTTTTCTTTCCCCAATTATTGCCTTGATTGTACCCAAAATCATGTGTTTTTGGTGTTTAATTGATGGTCAATGGCATAGGGATAATTGGTATACATGTTTTGGTACCCACAAAGTAACCTGAAAAGATCACATTCTGTCCAGTTTGAGCAGGATACTCTGTTTCTGCCTGGAACTGGACTGTTTTTGATAAATCTGTAGATTCCCCGGACAACCATCACCAAACGTATGGATGGTTTGTCCGGGGAATTTCTTTTCTCAGTTTTAATCCCATTCTGTCAAAATCTTTGCAAATAAACCCCTTTCTGTTAACTTTTTAACTGTTTTCTGTTAAAAGTCAGTTTCTCCCATTTTAAAATACACACACACACTTGCACGTTTTTGGTCAACAAACTTAGGGAGACTCAGTTTTTTCGAGGCGGATTGGGTGAACGATGAAAAGTTCTTCCCAAGACGTAACCCGACCTCCAAACTCATTTTCTCTAACCTTTTTCATTAAAATTGGGTTTAAAATTAATTTAACGTGGCGACTCCGTTTTCTTGAACATAAAGTGCCATGTTTGATTCTCAAGGGAACGTCTCCATTTTTCCCGCGGGTATCTTACAGTAGTGACTCCGCTGGGGATTAAGTTGTTTCCAAACTTCTTTTTAGAAACTTTGGGGGCATCTTTGTGTGGGTCAAACTCTCGTCCCCTTTTTGTTGACTTTGTGCATATCTTGTGTGTATTTTATGTTTTAGCTTTGATTTTTGGAAATGAGACTGTTCTGGAATCACAATAACTGGGGCTTGAAGAATCAAAAACTGGAAAATTGCAAAAAAATAATGGGACCTCTCCACTAGCCGTACGGCAGGTTTTCCCGTGCCCACAGAATGTTTCAAATTAATAATTTCTTACAGGGAAGAAACATTCTGATGGTCCCCTTTGCTTCTGCTTGTCCAGGTTCCAATTTTCAGCCTTTATTTGTGCACATATGCCTTTGTTTTCTTGAACCGAAACTTGTTTTCCAAAGACCAGTTACGCACAAATTTTGGACATAAAATCTTGGGTCTTCAAGGCCTCATTGTGCATAACCCTTTTCATGAAAAGTTTGGTTTTTAAAATCCTTTTTGTTGTGTACAATCTTCTTTGAGTAAATTTATTTTCAAAGGGCTTTGCTCCTCTTGCAAAAATTCCTTGGTTTTCAAAACCTTTGATTGTGCACAACCTTCTTCATGTACAAAATTTGATTTTTCAAGATTCTTACTTGTTCATAACCTTGTTTAATTACTTGTACAAATTACTTGTTTAAATTTCTTGTCCATATCTTGTATATACTCTTGTTCATGATGTTAAAACGCACCAAAAATCCCTATTTTAACTCAAAAGGGAACATGGAAGACTTCACACTACGCGCACTCGACCTTTTGCACGTCTCAAAAACCCGGGATGGATGCCACGATGCAGCTTGATTGGTGCTCTTTTGCCCTTCTCACGCGCACGGGTCCATTCCGCCTCCCCTTCCGAGCCGAGTCAACCACACATTGTCCGTGATACATAAATACCGTGACCATAGTTGATTTTTGGTCTAGCTCACGTCATCAAGTCCCTATTACATGTCCAAACGTTAATTATGGCCAAGTTAACGCCCAAGTTCACGACTCCTTATGAAAGCAAGTGTGACCAAGGTCATCTTTGACCCGGTCCTTGACCTATGCATTAATTCCAACCATAATTAACCAAAGTCATGTATTAAGGATAGGGTGACACCGTGTCGTTAAGTCCTAATGCTTGGCCTATCCTAATCATCCTTAAGCTCAAGGTTAAGGTCCAAAGTTCCTCATTTAAGAGAGGTCATGCTGAAATTTTGTCAAAGTGTTAAAGCAATTCTGACCTTGACTGCGGCTTAATCATGATAAGGATGGCACACGCATTGGAACCCTATGACGCACTAGACTCTAGGATCGGTTCTTTTGGTCGGTGGAAGCCGCATGCCCTATAGGAACCTCGCCCGGGATAGTCCGTCCTTAGGAGTGTGCAATACAGGTGAGAAACGAGGGGCTTATAGGCGTAGTGATGGCCTCCATTGATCCAGGATTTAGAATAGTTGCGAAAAAGAAGAGAAACTTTTCCAGCCATTTAGGAATAAAGTGACTGTTTTAAGTAAACTCAAACCAATAAAAACATGACTTTCAAATGGCGTGCTAACGTTTGTTCATGTGAAAAAAGATCATTCAATGATAAAAGAAAATAAAATACTTTTTTATAAAAATTGGTAAACTCACCAAAAACGCATAGCTTGGGTCTATCCCCAAAAACTCACTATTAGAGTCAGATTGGTTTTCCTCTATTGAGTCAAATCTCCCTGCGTCAAAGTATCCTTCTTGTTCAAAGCATGGCTTTTCCGAAAATCCCTCCAAAGTGTCCTTATGGTTTATTGGTTCGTCGTTTGATAGGGAAAAATGGAAGCTCTCCTAGAAATCGTTGAGAGAACCCTAGATGTCATGCAGTAAGTGATGAGAAGATTGGAATATGATCAAGGTCGTTTGCTTGGGATTGTTAATAGAATGCACGAGAGACAAACTCCGGATCTCGAAAAGGAAGCCGAGAGGATTGCCTCCGAAAACTTTTGAAAGACAGGAAGAACGATTGGAACCAAGAAAGGAAGAGCGTGAGGGATGAAATGGACTCACAAAGCCGCATCTATCAGGAAGACATGAAAAATGTCCAAACTTGCATTAACATGGTGTTGGCGCAATCCTAGATATCAGAGCCTATCTAAGAAATCACCCCCAACTCAAAAACCCTTCTGTTGGGCCTGTCTCGAACAACCCATTCGCCGTTACTTTCGTCAGCTCCCAAATGACCCTGAGTCACCAAGAAAGCCTACCTCCCCAATCGCAACCCCCAAGTGGAATTGTACCACAAAGAAATAGCCGACCCAGACCCGTTCTTCCTAAACCAACTCACCATCAAAGAGCCTCCCCGTATCGTATCTTCTGTGAATTGGGAACTCTGAGGACTCAGTTGCTTGATCAGTTGCTCAAGGATGGAAAAATCCAGTTGCTCGATCCAAATATGCTCTTGGCTGAACACTCCCACCAACGGTCTGATGAGACCCAGTTCTGCCTATACCATCAAGGGGTAGGACACCCCACCGGGGCTTGTGATGCTTTGAGAGGCAAAATCTAAGAGCTCATTGATGAGGGGATCATCACCAAGAAAGGCAACCGCTGGGTTTGAGCCCAAGAAAAGGGGATTTGGGGATGTGAGAAAGAAAGGAAGAAGAAAGAGAAGTAAGTAGGAGTGGTCTAGTCTCGTGACAAAGGGATCGAGAAAGCATTGGACAACCTAAGTTGACGTGGACCATGACTTATGTCCAATATGGTATCGCGTGACAAAGGGATTATGATATGTTCTATAAGGTAACTTTGGGCTTTCAAAGTTATACTATTTGGGTAGTCATAATGGCTTGCTAGAGTCCGCTTATGAGTTACGAGGTCTTCGGACTCGTTGCCAACATAGTATAATCCTATTGGGTCACACACGCAGAATGGATCTTACTTGGCACGAAAAAGGAGAAAAACTGGGAAGTGGAAAAACCAGCCGTACCGATAGTTTGGACTAGCCGTACGGATGGTTTGTCCGCTGACGAGTTTTTTGTCAGATTTGTTTCTGGGAAAGGAATACTTTAACCTAATGGAATTAGGTTTCTCCCAGTATATATTATGTGTTCTCTTCAGCCGAAAACTAAGCCTTAGGCATTGATTTTGGAAATCAACAAGAGTTTCTTGGAGAGAGAAAAACACATATTATACTTAGGTTATTGGGGTTTGATTTTTGCTCATCATCAAACCATAATAATCAAAGGGAGATTGAAGAATGGTTCTTCAATCATGTTTTTAAAGCCTAAGGATCTAGCAGTCAAATCAAGAAGCGTTCTTGAGTCCGTTCGATGTGTGTATACCGATAGAGGGTGTTTGCTTTAACACCTTAAAGTCCGTGTTCATGGATTCGATATTCAAGGGTATGTTTCTTTCATCTTGTATTTAATTTAATCAACATGCACGGATCCGGGCTCTTGGGTGTTTGATTTTATCTGTTTATTCCGCTCCGCATGATGTATCAAAATCCAACAGTGGTATCAGAGCCCCGTTCGTTGTTGATTATTTTAGTATATCATGTTGAAATTGTTTAATTCGATTATATAATATCTACATGATAATAAGATGAATGTGTGATTTGAGTTTTATATATGAGATATAAAGGTTTATGAGCATGACATGGGGATTATGTGATTATTATATTGATTTGATCTATTTGAATAATTGCATGTTGGGATTATCAATAAATAATTAGATTATGTGTATTGATAATTTAGATCTAATTTATATATATAATAAATTGTTTATTAATGATATTGATTAGATCTAATTAAATTCGTAATCTGTAAATTCATGTTTCTGTAATCTGATTATGTACAAACATGATATTGGATTTGGTCGAATTTCTGAAATTCTGAAAAAACTGGAAATCTGGGATCCTACCAATGGATCCGTACGGATGGTTTGGATGATGCCAAAATGATCCGTACGGCTAGTTTGGAAATTCTCAGATTTGATTTTGTTTTCTGGTGTTCAGATTATTCTGTAAATTGTTTACAGAATTCAAATCTGGAAACTGGAAACTGCTTTCAGACGGCTAGTTTTCGAAACCGTGTTTCCTGAAACAGTTTTCGGCCGAAGAATTCAAAAGGAATTGCAGAAATCAGAGTTCTAAAGAGTTTAGAACTGCTGTAATCTGTGAGATTAAGAGACAATGAAAGATCTTGAAACAAGTATCCAATCTATACGGGAATGTGGATACCTTTTGGCTTAGTTTCGATCGTATAGAGAAGTTGCTTGGTTTCTTGATCTTAGCACGGAAATGTGGATGCCTTTTGGCTTAGTTTCGGCCATGCGGTTTGTGCTTTCAATTTCAAGATGCTCTGCGGATACAGTTTCAGAATTCTGAAGAGTTCAGAGTTTATGTGACGTGTATGAAAGAGCTGTATGGATAAATCTGGATGCTTCCAGAAACATCCGTACGGATGGTTTGGGCATTACTGATTCTGATCTATTTCAGACGGCAAGTTTTGGAAACCGTGTTTCCTGAAACAGATTTCAGTTCATAAGTCCAGACAGTTACTGAGATCATAATCTTAAAGGAGTTTAAGGTTAGTGTAATCTCAAAGTTTCAGAATTTATCCCTATACAAAGTGCAAATAGTTTGCAGAGAAGGAAACTATATTTTGATTACTTCATTGCATGGACCAATGGCAGGCTCACGCCTTGTTTCTGGGAATACGAATGAAATATCCAATCTGTAAATTGTTTACAGATAATTTAGATTCCGTCCCCATTATGTTGCTTCATAATTAAATCACAAGATTTTGCTTCTGTTAATTAATTGTATTAGTTAACATCATTATGCAAAGACTATATTATATTATATTTGACATAATTAAATATATGATGCATATCTCTAAGAAAATAAACCTTCTTAAAACTTAAGTCATGTGCCAATCCATTATTAAAACATTTGTGAGTATACCGGGTATTTTTATGTGGGCTCTGCCAAAGCGAGGTGCATTAATTCTATCAGTGTATGAGCAAGATGAAGAATGAGAGTTTCTATACGTTTAACGTGGTTTGACTTAATTAGGCTATCAAAAGACAAAGTTTTGGGCCTAAGGCACAAGATGAGATTAAAACATGTCTGACATAAGATGTCTAACAAATCTCATAAAGGATCTAAGAATCATATATGATATGATTGACAAAGAGTTGTCTACCTAATTAATTTAATTTTGAGTAGTATCGCCAAAGCGGACTTGAAATTAAATTAAAGTTGGATCTTAGCCTACTTAAATTATATTTTACAATTGTTGTATATGAAGGTATATAATTTAGTGGGAGTATTTATGAAATACATTATATGTCTCTAAATGATAATGGTATGAAATATATGTGTATATTTATTTGCATATTTTGTAGAATGTCTTAAACTATAATCATGTATAATCACTGCAATAGACCCCACTTAAAAAGAATAAGATTAACTTCCTTGACCTAGTCATGAGCTTAAGAATTGCTCTAAATCAAGAACGGAAGTTATGAATTCTAAATAAATCCTATTCCTAAGAAACCTTATGCCTTAAGGGTGGACAAAGACATTGATTAGAAACATGTGGATGATTCTATAGATGTCAACTGTCCTACGACTTGCTATCATGTGTTTGGAACTTTAAAAGTATCTAAAACGTATGAATGCTTATGCGATAAGCAATCTCGTAGGAAACGTTCCTACAAGAAAGAGAGGCAAATAAAGTTTGAGATTGATTAGAGCCTAACATTCATGTGATGAATGAAAGGTATGTTAATAAGTTCTCGTGTTTTGAACATAGAGAAACATATTAATTACCTTAGATGGCTCGGTAATCAAGTTAGTTTGGAACTAACAACGGATTTGATATTGATTCATGAGCAACATTTGATGTTTAAAATGCTAAGTCTTAATATCAAATAGAAACATTCTCAAACTCTAAAGGTTAATAAGGATAAGGATTTAAGATAAAGGCAAGACAAAAGTTGTCAAGCCTAAAAGGAAATATTTGTGGCAAAACCTAAAAATCCAAAGAATGTAATTTGTACCTTGGCAATAGGATTGACCGTTGGTGAAATTACAATTTGAATTAAAAGATCAAAAGGAAGGGTAGTTGGAATACCACTTCAAGTATTTATGTTCAAATTCTACTTAAGGAAGGTAAAGATTAACCTATGTGGCAATAATGATGCAATGGTTGCAACATTATTCATAGGAACTTGCAAAGTGTCTTCACCTAATAAGTTCATATTTGTTTTGAACAAATGGTGCTATGTTTTATTTTAAGTAGAAATATTATTTTGGTTTCTTCATTAGAAGATTATGGATATCTCTTATTTCGAATAAAAAAGTGTTCCATTAAATATGATTTGCTTTATTGTATTGCTAATCATGTAAATTGGACTTTATATCCTTATCTTGGAAGAACAAAATAATGAGTATAAACGTAAATAAAGGAAATCTGAATCTAAGGATGTAAGCGTTGCATTCTTAAAGCATTGATGTCTATATTAATAATAAGAAACACATATCTAAAATTTCATGGGACGGAGTTTTAAATTCATATGATTTCGAATCATGTGATAGATGTGAATCTTAGAAATTGATCAAGATATTTTTTACTAATAGTAGTAAGAGGAAGTACTCTTTTGAACTTATACATTTTGATGTATGTAGTTTATTAAAGTAATAATGCTAGAAAGGATTTCAACACCTCATGGCAAAAGTATTGATGTACTCTGATTAGATCAAAGTAATGAATATTTGAGCCTTGGACTCGATGAGAATTCTGCAGAAAGTCTGCAATTTAAGAAAAACTGAATCTGGAAACAGCAGCCGTACGGATGATGTTCCAGAGGTTTACAGATTGTCTGTAAAACACAGTTTTTCATCTCATAATAAGTCAAACTGATCTTTAATTATCCTTCTGGATTTAGTGCTAGAAATAGTTGCGCTTACTCTAAATTGAGATTCGTCTAAGGAGGTTCGTTATATAAGATATGGAATGAAAGAAAACTTTGTTTGTCTTTCATAAAGATTTGTGATGTGATACTTTTGAGAAAAGTTTTGTCTTGGACAAAATCACACCTAAATCTAATAAATGTATTTTATGGGATATCTTAATGATATTAATTTTACACCCTTTAGAGTACAAATCGTTTGTTACTCTAAATAGCACTTTCTAGATAAATCGTTTATCTCTAAAGAACTAGTAGGAGTAAAATGTATCTCGAAGAGTTCGAGACCCAAAAATGACATGGAACCTAAGATGGAAGTTGAACAAATATTCACAAGGAGTTGTGGAAATTCGTTCAAGTATACACAAGAAATTTGCATAACTGATATGATACTATCTATAACAAGAAATATTGATTTCTCGTAATAGAAAGTAATAGGGAAGATATCATTGCGAATGATTGACCTATTACCTATCAAGATGCAAAGTTCGCTCCGGATTTAGATCAATGATTTGGAGTCATAAAATCTAAAAGTGTATATTGATTAAGCAAGACTAATTGAGAAAAGTTAATTCATAATGTCGATTATGATGAAACTTTATCACCTGTAGTCATGCTTAATATTATTAGAATTCTTATTGTCATGACTTCATATTTTGAATATGTAATATGACAGATGAATGTCAAAACTATATTCCTTAACAGGAACTTACATTAGGATGTGTTTGATACAACCTAAAAGTTTTGATTGATCCATAAGATTCTAATAAAATATGCAAGTTGCAGAAATTCATGAGATGGATTGAAACAAACTACTGGGAGTAAAATTTTATTTTGATGAAGTATTCAAAGAGTTTGAATTCATCAAATATGAGATTTGTGATTACAATAAATTTAGTGGGAGCGTAATTTTATTCATAGTCTAATATATATATGGTTGATATATAAATCATTTTTAAAGAGTTTCTAAATGAAAGACTTGGATAAAAGCCACCTATATCATTGGAATTTGGATTTATGAACATAAGTCTAAAACGTTGTTTGGTTAAAGTCAAAGTACTAATATTGACAATATAGTGAAAGGTTCACTATGCAAGACTCTTAGAGAGGTCACTTGCAAAAGTCTAATGGCATTAATCTTTGCAAGATTTAGTCTTAATTGAAGACTAATGAGCAAGAGTACATGATTAGGATTCCATATGCTTCGGCAATTGGATCTATCATGTAAGCCATGTTAATGTACTAAGACCGGATGTCTCATATACTTGGATTATGATGAGATAATACCAATCGAATCCTAGTGAAAATCACTAGTTAAGAAACGCTCTTATGTTCTCTAAAAGGAACTAAAGGATGCGTTCTTGATCTTTGATGGAATATAAAATGATCCTGTAAATAGTTACAAAGATGCATTCTTACAAACCATCAAAGATAAATATTGCAGTATAAATACATGTCTAAGTTTAATAATGGTGTTAGAAGAGTTCTAAGTATACCATTAATATTCTACAAAAGGTTACGTATCTAGTAGCATGAGATACAACTAGAAAAATGTTAAGATTAAGATTCTAATTAGTAAACTAGAAATCGTTTCTAGTGTCACTAATTTAATTTACCTTCATTGTGTCAATAATCATTATTACACAAGTCAAGTGACTAATATCTTATCTAAACATATACTCAGACGTTTCTATCTTACTCGAGAAATCGTTAAAGATGGGAGATGTCAAAATATGCAAAATACCTTATGACAATAACAAGGATAATTATCCTACGTAAGCTCGTTTGCAATTATGATGGAGATCATAACTAAGCTCAATGGGTATTGGATACACTTTGATTGGCCCTAGTGCAAGTGGGAGATTGTTGGATATTATGCCCTAGGCCCTTGAGAAAGGCCTATGCGTTATATCATAGCTTCATTGTTATAGAGATAACAAACCCGATTATTATATCTTTTGCATGTTTATTATAATAATCATTGTCCCTAGCACTTATGAAGGGCTAGCATGAGTTTGATGGATAATCATATGATGATTATAGCGCATAGGATGTAGATTAAACTTGTGGGTACATGTTGGAGAACAAGTATTGGATAGACCCGTTATGAGATTTATGTCATGGTCAAATGTCCTAATTAAATCTCATAATAGTTATATCATTCATCCTTAGACCTGAGATTATCATAGTCTTCCACATGATGAACATTATGTTTGACGTACTCAAACGCTACCCCTAACCGGGTGGTTATAAAGGCTACGATTGGCATAATCGGATTCCTGTAGGGAAGAATGATAAGTCAAGATGGGATTTGTCCCTCTCTCAAGAAAGATATCTGCTTGGCCACTCGATGAGTGAGATTGATAAAAGTGTACGGCTGTACCCAAATGAATTGAAGCGTTCAATGTTATTTGCTCATATAAATCTACTCGGGATCGAGAAAGCATTGGACAACATAAGTTGACGTGGACCATGACTTATGTCCAATATGGTATCACGTGACAAAGGGATTATGATATGTTCTATAAGGTAACTTTGGGCTTTCAAAGTTATACTATTTGGGTAGTCATAATGGCTTGCTAGAGTCCGCTTATGATTTACGAGGTCTTCGGACTCGTTGCCAACATAGTATAATCCTATTGGGTCACACACGCAGAACGGATCTTACTTGGCACGAAAAACGAGAAAAACTGGGAAGTGGAAAAACCAGCCGTACCGATAGTTTGGACTAGCCGTACGGATGGTTTGTCCGCTGACGAGTTTTTTGTCAGATTTGTTTCTGGGAAAGGAATCCTTTAACCTAATGGAATTAGGTTTCTCCCAGTATATATTCTGTGTTCTCTTCAGCCGAAAACTAAGCCTTAGGCATTGATTTTGGAAATCAACAAGAGTTTCTTGGAGAGAGAAAAACACATATTATACTTAGGTTATTGGGGTTTGATTTTTGCTCATCATCAAGCCATAATAATCAAAGGGAGATTGAAGAATGGTTCTTCAATCATGTTTTTAAAGCCTAAGGATCTAGCAGTCAAATCAAGAAGCGTTCTTGAGTCCGTTCGATGTGTGGATACCGATAGAGGGTGTTTGCTTTAACACCTTAAAGTCCGTGTTCATGGATTCGATATTCAAGGGTATGTTTCTTTCATCTTGTATTTAATTTAATCAACATGCACGGATCCGGGCTCTTGGGTGTTTGATTTTATCTGTTTATTCCGCTGCGCATGATGTATCAAAACCCAACAAAAGTCTCAATCTTTAACCATCTAAATGGTTGTTTTGGCTCAAAGGCCATGTTCATCAAATTTGTTTTCTTTCCCCAATTATTGCCTTGATCATACCCAAAATCATGTGTTTTTGGTGTTTAATTGATGGTCAATGGCATAGGGATGATTGGTATACATGTGTTGGTACCACAAAGTAACCTGAAAAGATCATATTCTGTCCAGTTTCAGCAGGATACTCTATTTCTGCTTGGAACTGGATTGTTTCTGATAAATCTGTAAATTCCCAGGACAACCATCACCAACCGTACGGATGGTTTGTCCTGGGAATTGCTTTTCTCAGTTTTAATCCCATTCTGTCAAAACCTTTGCAAATAAACCCCTTTCTGTTAACTTTTTAACTGTTTTCTGTTAAAAGTCAGTTTCTCCTATTTTAAAATACACACACACACTTGCACATTTTTTGTCAACAAACTTAGGGAGACTCGGTTTTTTCGAGGCGGATTGGGTGAACGATGAAAAGTTCTTCCCAAGACGTAACCTGACTTTCGAACTTATTTTCTCTAACCTTTTTCGTTAAAATTGGGTTTAAATTTAATTTAACGTGGCGACTCCGTTTTCTTGAACATAAAGTGCCGTGTTTGATTCTCGAGGGAACGTCTCCGTTTTTCCTGTGGGTATCTTACACATTGGTATGCTTGTTTTCGGGTTTCATGATAGTACTTTTCATTCTGATTCATGGTCTCCTTTACTTCTTTCAATTCCTTGCGAGTGTCTAGCAATGCCTTCCTATCTCGCATCCACTTCCCTAGTGTAAAGTTCACTCTTGTCTTTTGAACTTCCAATTCTTCATTTAGCTTTTCAATATTAAGTGTATACCTCTGAATCATTCTCTTCTTAATTGTTCTATGCTTCAAGTTCATCTTCATGTTTCTTTTAAGTCCGTCCATTTCCCACAATTAAGACATAACCATTATTAATACCATATAACTCAAAGGTATATGACTATAATCATCTTTTGCATAAGCAACTTAATAGAAATAACATTCTAGTGTAACCCTTCAAGTTTCACTCTCAAAGTGTTCACTTATATTCCTCATATCCCTCGAGGAATTCTTATCCTAGGTTCTTTCCTAAAATAGCAAGTTTCCATAACCGATTAATCGTCCTCAAGATTCTTAGTCTTTCTAATCCACTCAGATCAAACCTATTCAATATCAAAGTTCCTATCCCCTTCAATCTCTAATCCCAAAGCTCTAATACCAACTGTAACGACCCAAACTTTCCAATAATATAAATAGTCTTTAATTTAAATAATAACTATCCCAAAACCAGGGAAATCCTAAACGTCAAACATAATTCAAAATCCAACATTCAAAAATAACGGCTAGTATCATCTAACCACAATTCAAAATAATGCGGAAGCATAACTATCTTTGAACTTACCGGCTAGTACATCCCACTAGCTTAATCAACTAAAAAATTAAAGTAATAACTTCAGTCTTCTTAACTGCGCCGCCATCTTCACGACTATTCCTTCTCCTACTCTTTACCTGGGAGGGGAAATATATATAAAGAAGGGGTGAGCAAACAATGCTCAGTAAGTTCATACGGGATCTCTCCGAGTACTAAGAAGAGATGACCGAAAGAACGGAGCAAAACAAATATTCTCAATGAAAGGCTAATCATTAACAACTTAACTGTACACTTTCAAATTACATTTACAACACTTTAAAGAAGTTGTGGCACTATCACAAGTTCATCAATTCCAGAGTTTCAAACACCTTTTCAGGGTGTTACACTTTTTCAGGGTGTTCAGTAAATAAGAGACCTTACACCTTTTCAGGGTGCTCCCTTATTAGTTTAGATCATGATCATTAGGCTACTTCATCAAATAGCATATAAGTGTCTGATGGAGAAAATCTCCCTCTAATTAAATTACCTAGCAAGTGTACTAGTTACCGCTGTAGTAGTATGCACAAGTAAGGGTCGAATCCACAGAGACTAGATTGGAAAACAAGAATGTATATTAAAACTAGAAAAATAAATAAATGGGGTTTTGGTTTTGAGTAACTATTAAGAAATAACTAAAATTAAACTAAGAAAACAAATAAAAGCAAGATTAACAAATAGATTCACGGATTGAGTTCACAAATACTTTCACTCTATGCTATTCTCCAAATGACAAGATCAATCTCATTCTTGAGTTCGTTCACAAAAGTAAGAATTGTGACGGTTCGGTCGCCGGATTGCAATTCTAATATTCCTATCAAATTATACTTTTCTATCACGTCCATATAATTTTCAAGAATTCATGAAGTACTTAAAGTGAACCTAGATACTTTTGATTTCAATCATGGCCCCAATTGAATCTAATTATCAAAATAGTGGTTAATGTATCAATGCCCGAGAATAGATACCCAGAAATTCTAAAGCCAATTTATATCTTAACATATAATTGAAACTAAAGAATTTAGAATGAAGAATATTTTGATAAATAAGAATAAGAAAGAATGGAAGAATTAAATCTATAGCATAGAGTTTAGTATTTGTTACTAACAATTCATGAATCTAATAAATTAGCTACTAATAATAATAAAATCAAGAACAAGAAATAAATTAAAGAATATCAAAAACTGAATTAAATTGATGAATCGTTGTTACAATCTTGAATTCTTGACTAAAGGTATGTCTAAAATAAAGTGGATGAAGTGTTATATTTATATTAGGGCTAAGGAGGTGTAAAAATAGGAAAAACTCTAGGATTCCTTGTTGAAAAAGGAGAAAATTGAGTGCTGGCCGAAATTTCCCCAGGAGCCCCTAGGATTTTTGAGTTTCCAGAAAAGTCCTCCAAAAATTCCTTAAAGGTCCTCCAAAAGTTCTAGAAAAGCCCTTGTAATTTTAAAATTCCTCAAAAGCCCAACATATTTTTGAAATTCCTCAGAGGTCCCTGGAAAATTCCCCTAAGGTCTCTGGATATGTGTGCGGATGGAGAGTGCGGATGGAGTGTGCAATATTGCTGGAATTTCTGGGTTGTAGCATGGTGTTGTACCAGTTACTTCGCGGGTTGTACCTTTTACGAGCAAACTTCCGGAGGCCATAACTTCTTCATACGAACTCCGATTTGGACGTGTAAACTATCGTTGGAAAGTTATTTTCGAGTACTATCCAATGGACTTGATTTCTCAGTGGTCGCATCTCTTTATATTTATTTTATGGTCCGTTCTTTATCCTTCTTTTTCGCACTTTAACGTACATGAATCCGTGCATTCTTTCGCTCCTTCCCTATACTCATAAACACTCCAAAAACCATCAAAACACCCGAGGTTGAGCATCTAATAAGTAATAAAATTATATGATTTTGATGGGTAGAAACACATCCATCAAATACCCCCAAACTTATATTTTGCTTGTCCTCGAGTAAAACAAAACAAAAATAAAACTATAAAACTACAAAAACTAAAAACAAATAAAAACTAATATTTTTGGGATGTTCTCATTACACATGGAAGTCGTTAGCCAAAAGTCTCAAGGTCCTTCACAAAGTGCCATAAAATAGGTACAATCATAAAACCAAATTGCAACACATACACACTACTAACTCGTTTGATTTTCCACCACAGCGTGATAGGATGAGTGATGTTGGTGATCAATGCGACCAAAATAAGATTACTTTATAGTATCACTTAAGTTAATGCTCTTATTACACAAATTATGATGATGATACACGTAGTCCAATCAAGGACACTCATAATCATGTATACACAGTTGTCAACCCGGTTACCGATATTGAAAGAACATATGGCATAGAGTTTTAAGCACACAATTGTGCGAGGCTAGGTTCACGGTTACAAACGAAGGTAAGGACATACAAAGTTAAGAAAGTGGACTAAGAAGTTTTCTACAATGTGTACATCCTCACAATATATTAAACTCTCCGCTCACCCAATTCCCACACTGTCTCACCCCCAAACTTGAATTTTTATGTAATTACATGGGGTGAGATATGATTCCCTATTTCTATGGCAATTTTCCTTCCAATCATCACTTTAATATATTAAGGGAACAAGCTTTTTCTCATTTTATTTTATTTTTTATTTTTTGACTTTACATAAGATAAATGTGTGCTTATTTAATCACTTTGCACACTACTCAATGATCACAATATTTTTATGCTTGTCCCTTCTTTCTCATTACATAACTCCCTTTAAAACTTTGGCCACATCCAATGTTTCCCCAAATCATTCTCCCAATTCCGAACCATCAATTCCCATCATTCCCTAGTCCAATTCCTCGTCAAGGTGGGTCTAACCTATTCTTAGTGCAAAAGGGTATGAAATCGGGTATCAAAAGAAGGTGAACGGCGGTATTTAATATGCCATTCTTTAATTCATTATTAGGCTCAAAAGGGTGTTCTAGCGATGATTTTATTTAGTGACTAGATAGACAAAACAAGGCTAACAAAAGGGTTTAGAAAAAAATGCCATACATACCGAATAACCTATTGACTTGTTATTGACAACCATACAACGATGTTCTAGGGTCCCCAAGCATACACCAAGTGATCACATAAATTATTCCTAAGTTGGTAACATGGTCATGGAAGCAATGTAAGTGAGAGGTGGTGCAATCATGCCTTTAGTAGTGTTAATGCAGTCCCAACTCTAAGTTAAACAATAGCACCCATGATGGCTAATAAAAACAAACCCTCGGATCATCACCGACCATGGTCAACATCCCAAAATATAAAGAGAACAAATTTTTAAATTTTTTCTATTTTTTTAGGGTGACAACTGTATACACTCCCCTATAAACCCACAAACTCGGAGAGATGCCTACCCCCAAACTCAAAACATTCTATGTCCTCAAAGCATAAAGAACTAAAACATGCTTTGGGTTCAAAGGATGGCATGACACAACATTTTTTTTACAAAAACAAAAGCAAATAAAATGTTACCTCGTTGGGTTGCCTCCCAACAAGCACATTTGGTTAAGGTCGTTAGCCCGACCGTTGCTCGGTTTGGATTTCACCTTTCTTCCTTTGGCCCACTTTGCATTCTCGCGGGTCCTTACCTTTAGCTCGAGCCCCATGAATATTCCCCTTTTTATTTTATCATTTAGTTCCACAGGAAATTGTTGGCATCTTCGCTTCTTGGGCTCTTCCACTTGTGGCCTCTCACCACCTTTTCCACCATCACAAGAAGGACGGGTACCATAAGGATGACCAAGCTTCCATTGGGATTGCTAAGGGGTTGAAACTTCTCCTCCACATCATGCGCCTCCTCACTATCCCTTTTCCCACCACCATATAAAGCAAATTCGAGCTTCTCAATGGCTATCTCATGCCATGTTTTCTCCATATTATTTACCTTCTCCACACACCAACTTGAACTATCATAAGGTAGCCCATCCTTAGAGTCATCATGGGAAGTTTCATAAACAAAATATTCTGTTCCGTCCTCCAAAGGTTGCTTTTTCGGTTGTAGTTCATTTTTAGAGTCAGCATTGGAGATTTCATAGACAAAATTCTCCTTTTCATCCTCAAAAGATTTCTCTTCAAGTGGCTCACCCTTAGAGACAACATTAGAGATCTCATAGACAAAATTATCTTTTGCGTCCTCCACGGGTTGCTTTTCAAATTATGGTATTGGTGGATTACTGTAGTAATGTGGCTCTAGATTCGGGTCGAATACACACTCTTACCCTTCATCGTTTAAATACCAAATCAGAGTTGACGGTTGCTCTACCGGTGGTGGTGGTGGTGGATTATTAACAAAATATGGCTCACAAGTGGTATCATAAACTACCTCATCATTGCCCCATACCATGTCTGAATGATTTCCCCATGCTGGATTAAATGAGTTAGGAAAATAGTCGTATTGCGGTGACCATGGCGGGGCGAAATTCCTTTCTTGAACCTGTGGAGCATACTTAGGAAAATAGGTCCTAGACGGACAATCATTAGTAGCATGATAATAAACACCACAATTAGCACATCCATGTTAAACATTATAATTTACCGACTTTATCTTTGCAGACAAAAAATCTAATTTCTCAGATAATTTGGCTAATTGTCGGTCTAATTCTTGTTTCCCTAATTCATTGGTGCTTATTTCATACATCCCTCTATAGCAGTTCACACATAAATTTAGATAAACAAGAATTAACAACATAAATTAACTAACTAAAAAAAAACTATTTGCACTATCTACACAAACTTGTTAACCTAATCAAGTCCCCGGCAACGGCGCCAAAAACATGATGGAGAAAATCTCCCTCTAATTAAATTACCTAGCAAGTGTACTAGTTACCGCTGTAGTAGTATGCACAAGTAAGGGTCGAATCCACAGAGACTTGATTGGAAAACAAGAATGTATATTAAAACTAGAAAAATAAATAAATGGGGTTTTGGTTTTGACTAACTATTAAGAAATAACTAAAATTAAACTAAGAAAACAAATAAAAGCAAGATTAACAAATAGATTCACGGATTGAGTTCACAAATACTTTAACTCTATGCTATTCTCCAAATGACAAGATCAATCTCATTCTTGGGTTCGTTCACAAAAGTAAGAATTTGGACGGTTCGGTCACCGGATTGCAATTCTAATATTCCTATCAAATTATACTTTTCTATCACGTCCATATAATTTTCCAAGAATTCATGAAGCATGTTAGAGCAATGGAACAAGACTTGATAAGAAAATAAAGCAATCACAAGAACACAGATTTACGTGGTTCACCAACTTAGCTACGTCCATAGGGAGAGGAGAGAATATTATTATCACTGGATAAACAATTACACAAGATCACATTAATCTACTTTGCACGAATTTTGATCACAAAATTCCTGACTGTGCAAACCCTAGTTCTAGAATTATTGATCTCTCTGTGTAAAATGAGCAAACTGTGCAACTGCTGACTTGATTTGGGACAGAGGGAGTATATATTACGTATATGCATGTACGTATTCTCTAGTTCCCTAATTGATCCATTAAGTAGACTTTTAATCCTACTCTAATTAGGACTTCTAGTCCTTTTGTCAACACCAACACACCAAGTCAACGCCTAGCCAAACACCAACTGTTTGCCAAACATGTTCGGCCCACTTCAATTTCTTGGCCTGGATTCTTCTGTTTTTATGGCTAAGGCCTTGAGCCTTAGCCTAAAAATCACTCCGTCTCATTATACTCCTTCTGTCTCGGAATTACGAACTTGATAATTTAACCCACTAAATTAGGCGTCCCCAATTTCAAAGGCATTAAACTTAACAAATCTCCACCTTGACTTCGAATCTCCCAAATAAAAAATCTTTCCTCACCCCTCGCCTCTTCTGCTATCTAATAGCTGCGAACATTAAGCAAGTCCAAGCAATGTTGGAACTTGCTCCCAGTCACGGGTTTTGTGAACATATCTGCAGGGTTGTCTTCCATCCCTACCTTCTTCACATTTACCCGTTTCTCATTCCTTAAGAAATGATATCTGACATCAATGTGCTTGGTCCTCTCATGATGAACTTGATCCTTGGCCAAACAAATCGCGCTCAAACTATCGCAATAAATAATAGCCTGATCCTGATGTAACCCAAGATCGCTGATCAATCCCTTCAACCATATTCCTTCCTTAGCAGACTCTTTCAATGCCATGTATTCTGCCTCTGTTGTAGACAACGTCACTGTCGCCTGCAATGTAGCCTTCCAACTGACAACTGACCTACAAACTTGGTCTTCCTTGTCAGGAACTTGGAATCCTTTCGACTCTGTCATGTATATCTCTCCCTCTATTGCTAGAAAAACTCTGATCGAAGTTTGTCTGACCACTGGTGAGAAGATCCCATAGTAGTCCACCTCCTCTCTCTATGTGAAACCCCTTGCAACAACGCGAGCTTTATACTTAACCTCTTCTGCCGGTGATATCCCTTCCTTTTTCTTGAAGATCCACTTGCAAGTCACAATCTTTCTGCCTTCTGGCCTTATGGTCAACTTCCAAGTCTGATTCATGTGAAGAGACTCCATCTCACCACCCATAGCCGCATACCACTGAGATGACTCTGAACATGTAGCTGCTTTATTGAAAGTAGAAGGTTCCGTAAGAACGGGTTCCACTTCCTCAGCAACCAGCAGTGCATAAGACACCAAGTCTTCAAATCCATACCTCTCCAGAGGCTTCCCGAGATTAGCTCTTCTAGACCTTCCTTGTGCTAACCCATGTTCTTCAGGAACTAAACTTGAACTTTCTGGTGCTTCAGTATTTGTCTCTGTTGGTGGATCCTGATTAACATCTGACTGTGGGACAACTAAGTCTTCAAATCCATACCTCTCCAGAGGCTTCCCCAAGAGACCTTGGGATTTTTTGAGTTTCCAGAAAAGTCCTTGAAAAATTCCCCAAAGGTCCTCCAAAAATTCCAGAAAATCCCTTATAATTTTGGAAATTCCTCAAAAGCCCAACTTATTTTGGAAATTCCTCAGAGGTCCCTGGAAAATTCCCCTAAGTTCCCTGGCTATGTGCGCGGATGGAGTGTGCGGATGGAGGATCAGCAATATTGCTGGAATTTCTGGGTTGTGGCATGGTGTTGTACCAGTTGCTTCGCGGGTTGTACCTTTTACGCGCAAACTTCCGGAGGTCATAACTTCTTCATACGAACTCCGATTTGGACATGTAAACTATCGTTGGAAAGATTTTTTTAGTACTATCTAATGGATTTGATTTCTTAGTGGTGTAGATACCCCGGGGAACCACGGCTTGGCTAGAGCGGTGAATTATCCTAGGATGTCTAACTTGTTTTAGATTGTTTAGAGTCGCCACCTATGTTTTTAAAGGAACATAAGAAAAACTTAGAAATAGCCTAATTTATGTACAAAACCAGAGATTCGGGAGAGAAGGGTTCGGGGGTTAGGTGACGGAGTGGGAAGTACTTAAACACACACTCTGCCCCGCTTACGCGGGTCTTGCTACTATTGGTGTTCTAATATTTACATGTCCTTCAATTAATTAAATAGAAATGTGCTAACAATTGTGATGAGAAGAAAAGGGGAATAAAGGGGAAATAAAATAGAATTGTTTTATTTATTTAATGATAAAGATTACATGTAACAAGTAATGTTAAAGAATTACATTAAGAGATGGAGAGAAATTAACATGGTGAATTAAAGTTAAGATTAAAATGTAGGGAGATAACCTTAACTAACTTCAATATATGAAGTAGTCATATTGGTCATGTCCCATTAATGGGGATTGCATACTAGTAAGACTAGAATAAAAGAGAATAAAAGAAGAAGACTTGTACCTTTAGAAAGAAGACTTCAAACTTGGACTTGAAAATGATGTTGTTGTGTAGAGATTTGTGTAGAGTTTTGTTATGTAAAACTCTTGTTGGGAGAATTTGTGTATAATGTAGTTGGTGAATCAAGGTTGGAGTCCAAAAAGAAGTCCAAAAAGAGTCCAAAAAGAGTCCAAAAAGAGTCCTTTTCCAAGGTAGAAGATGATGGTTTTTATAGGTAAAAAAGAGAGGGAAATGATGGAGGGAAATTGGTCATCCATGTGAAATGGAATGGGCCAATCACAAATAAGATAAATGAATAAAAGAAAAATAAAAGAAATAAAAGAAATCAAATAATAAATGAAAGAAATATTAGTTTTTGGGAAAAGGCTTAGAATTTGGGATTGGGAGTTAATGAGAAAAGGGGGGATGAATGTGGATGTAAAAAGGGTTGTTTGTGATCAAGAAAAGATGTTTGTAAATAAGAAAAGGGAGGGAAATAAGGTGCAATCCGTTACTGCCAAAGTGGGAAGCGCGCGGGTCCGGCTTTTGGGGCGGGACGCGCGCGCGGCTCACTGGCAGTGCCGGAAGCGCCCGCGGGTGAAAAATGACAGAATGACAGAATGACCCAAAAAGTTAACTCTGTTATGCAGTTTAGTCCAAAACTAACGGAATCAGTTAGGAACTTAACCGAAGTAACAAAAATTAATGAAAATAAGTTAAATAAAAATACTTTGTATGCAATCGGGGTGAGAGGTCCAAGGTGGGGTGTCTACAGAGCCCCTCGGCGACGTGGATTGCAAAGCAAAACGCGTCGACGAAAGTAAAAAACACCCGCCGAGGAATCGACAAAGAAAAAGAAAGAAAAGAAAGCAAAGACTCGATGAAAGCAGGAATTTGAAATTACAAAGGATAGAAATGCGCTCCCTGTGTGAGCGACTTTTGCTGATGGAAGAGGTATGGTGATTTGAGCGGTCCACCATGGACCAAAATTGGTGCGCGGTGCGGCATATTCTGATGCGCTGTGTGGCGGTATGGTGATTTGAGCGGTCCACCATGGACCAAAATTGGTGCGCGGTGCGGCATATTCTGATGCGCTGTGCGGTGGTATGGTGATTTGAGCGGTCCACCATGGACCAAAATTGGTGCGCGGTGCGGCATATTCTGTTGCGTTGTGCGGCGGTATGGTGATTTGAGCGGTCCACCACGGACCAAAACTGGTGCTCTGTGCGGCACCTGGTGCTCTGTGCAGCACCGGTTGATGGAAGAGGTATGGTGATTTTAATGGTCCACCATGGACCGAAATTGGTGCTCTGTGCGGCACCTGGTGCTCTGTGCGGCACCTGTTGATTCTGGTACTCTGTGCGGTACCTGGTGCTCTGTGCGGCACCTGTTGATTCTGGTACTCTGTGCGGCACCTGGTGCTCTGTGCGGCACCTGTTATGTGTATGCTTTGCAGATATATGTGCTTGTGTGAGATGTGAAATAGGAATTGCGAGAGAAAATTGTGATTGTGGTGTGACATGTGATTTGAAAGCACCTTTGTAATGAGACAGAAGTAAGAATGTAGAAAGTGATCTTGTGTGCGGTGTGATTTTGAGGAAAGCATTGGATGTATTTATACCTTCACTTACCATTGCCGCTTGAGTGGAGATGGATTTCTGATGTCCGCGGAGGATGCTTTGATGGAGAATGTCCATTCTTTGGATGTTGATGAGAGAATGCTCTTGATGATGGGTTGGCGAGATGGTACTCTGGATGATGGGTTGGTCGTGCCAAAGGCTGCCTACGTATCCCTTTAAGAGAATCAGACCAGCGTAGTTCAAGGATGATGGAGAACGCTGGAGGAGAGGCTAGGAGAAAAGTAAAGTAAAGCACATAATTTTGCACATAGAAGGAGGAAAAGAAAGAAAAAATCCTTTTTTTTTTTTTTTTTTTTAAAGATTAGAAAGGAAAGAATATGCACACATGTGAGGAAAAGATTTTTTTTTTTAGTTCGTGGGTGAACCATTTTAATCATTGTGTGCTTGTGAAGCCAACCCAAGATCAAGTCATGTTCAGTCGAAGTCCGGATTGCCTCGCTTGAATTCTGTTGTCGCCGGTGTGCCCAACGAAGATTGATGTCTAGCCCCAAGAGATTTGTCGATTATGGGGCTTCAAAAGGCTTTTGATGCCGAGATGAGGGGTTGCTGATTGTGAAGCCCCTAGAATGCCTTTGATGCCAAATTTTGGGGGACTTGCATAGCTCCAAGATAAATCAGCTCTTGGCCCATTCGAGTAAATCGCCCTTTGTTGTTGTAGTGAGCAAGCCCCTAGAGGAGATCGTTGATGCCAAGCTTCGAGAGATTGCAAAGCCCCAAGTGTCATGGGCTTGTAGATGGCGGGATGTGAAGACCTTTCATTGTAAAGCCCCAAATTATCTCGTGATTGGCTCGGCATTGAGAGCGGATGTACTGTTTGGTAGAATTCTTGATAGAGATCTCCTTCTTGCTCTTACTGGGGAGATGAATGGCCTCATTGTGGTCGATACCCAAATGGCTGAGGGCTTATGTCAAAGGATTCAGTAATGTCTTGTGGTGCCGTCGAGGTAGCGGAGGATAAGGTCTTGGCGTGATAAAGTCTCAAATGAGTATGCTTGCTTGACTCTTCTTGAGTTGAACTAATGACGGATCTTCGGATGCAACTAGTGCTGTGGCCCAACTTTATCTGAGCTGCACCTTGTGCTTTTGATCTTGGAGAAGGGGTGCTGAATTGCAGAAACATTGGGATTGGTCGTGGCATTTCCCACTATAACCCTGTTTTGATTAGAGTTTAGCATATTGAATCTTTTTCCTTTTCTCTAAGACTTCCTTCAAAATCTCGCTGTGAGTTCTAACAAAAATCATCAACTTCATTCATAACATCGGAGTCTTCATTTAAAACCAAGAGGCCTTTTACTTGAAGTGTTGAGAGACCTTTGAAGCTTGATCTCTTTCATGGAGCTATAAGACTACTCCACATTGCACTTGCTCGAGTATTGTTGCCCAAAAGACTGTCGGTCGCGGAGCCCTAATACTGCCCTTTGCTTGAATTACTGTAATGCCGTAGCCCAAAAGATTGTAGATTGCGAAGCCCCTTGAGACCTTCGGTGCCGAATTGAGGAAGCTTCCAATGTTGCACATGACTTGGCTGGGGATACTGCTGGGGAGTTAATTGATCTTTGCCGAGGGAGCCTTTAAGACTTGACCGTAGCCCCTAGAGTGCCATCATTGATTGCGAGAAAGGTCCATCCTTGATTGGGGGAACGAGCACGGACACACGCGGCAAGAGGGCTTTTTGACATCCCTTTTGGGAGACTTTGAGGATAGTCTCACACATCTTTCTCGAAAATAGCCTCTAGGGTGTATTGATTGTCAAGTGAAGCAAAAGAATCCCTTGTTCTTGAGTCACATAGCCCCTAGGGCGTCACCATTTGTTGAGCAAAGCAAGAGTGACTCATCCTCGTGCGAGGGAACAAACATGAGAGGATATGGCAAGAGCTACACCATTTCTCGGGAGCCTTTCGGCGTACTTTAGAAGCACATACTTGAAGAAGCCTTGAAAACTGAGACACATGTTGTTGCTATTTGCTGCCCAAGCCAATTGACTAGCTAGGGATTATTTGTGCAACCTCGTGCCCTTTTATGATGGGCTTGTTCTCGGATGGATCTTGGTAACCACGGGCCTTCTTTTCATGAACCCAAAAATGCACACTGCTGGAGAATGATGCCGATAACCCAAGACAACCTTTGATGGTGCTATATCTTGTCGAGCCTTTTGCAATCCCAAAGTTGACTCGGTGGGGAATTGACTTGCTGAGGAGATTCAATGTAGAACTTATCTTCTTTAGAGGCCGGGGATCTCCATTTCTCTTTCCCTTCTCTCTCTCACTCTCTCATTTTTTTTATGACGCACCCTGTTTTTTGCCTAGACTGCCCTTTCGGGTTTTCAATCTAGCGGGCATCTCTTTTGCGTCTTCATCACTTTTTTTTTTTTTTACTCAATTGATGAGGAAGTGTGCATTGACTCTAGCTGAGGATGAGAGACATGTGATTTTGCGGTGAAAACCTTTTGTCACTAAAGATGAGTGACATTGACTCGACTAGGGAAGTGTCCCTAGTATTGACATGTATATTTTTTTTATTGAATTGAATGACTCACGAAGGCAAGTAAGTCATTAAGAGAGAAGAGAAGGAAAGCCCCAATTTGATTGCAAGAAATTGGGAGTATGCAGAAATAATAGAAATCCTTAGACTCGACAAGGAGCGCGAAATGATTCCAAATCTAAGAAAGTTGTTCAATCTTTTTGGTGATTAATTCATTGGCAAATGAATCGTACAAAGATGTCTTGACAAGTTCGAGATGAAGGCCGATCACCATAACGCGCTAGGGCTAAACATATCTTCTTTCTTGCATGAGACCGGACCCGCAGGTTGCCTACGTTCCTCCAGTGTAGAGGCTCAGGTCACCGTAGTTCTTGTGGATTCTCCATTCTTCGTGATGAATTGTTGCTTCATCCTTCGTTGGTGGATGATGATGATGATCTTGATGTGAACTTCTTTGATTGAGGGGGATTTTTTTTTTTTTTTTTTTTTTTTGTGCTCTAACTTTTGCCTAGGTTGATTTGAAGAGTTCAACCTAGCGAGCATTTTTTTTTTTTTTTTTTTTTTTTTTTTTTAATCCCCCCTTTGAAACATTGCTTGATTTTTCTCCATGGTTGTTGCTTCACCCTTGATGTCTTGGCTTTGTCTTCGTCGTTGATGATGTTGCCTTCGTCACAATGTTTAGCCCCTAGGAGTTCAAGTGATGGCCTTCATTCCAAAACTCGTTTAGACATCTTTTCATCATTTTGTCAAGAATTAGATCGAACAACTTGGAAGAGTGTATAAGGACAAGAACGACTTTTATTTGATAAGAAGACTCGACACTTAACATGGGACGAGAGAAAACATTAATGCACACAAAAGAGGACTTTTGACTCTTTTTTTTTTTTTTTTTATTCCTACTACTAGGTAGAGAAAGAGAAACGGAGATTGTTGTTGTAGTCCCCATTGTCGTTGTAGTCTCCTTGTGGCATGATTTCTTGTAGAAGCCCCATTTCGAAACCAAATCATTCTTCTTTGATGAGTTCTTGCATGTTGGCACTCTCTAAAGGTCGCTCTTCACCCACAGTAAATTCGCCGTTGTCGAACAAATCTTGGATGATGTTTCGGAGAAGGAAGCACCCTTCGGTAGTATGGCCACTATGCTTGTGGTAGCCGCACCATTCACCATGTGCATGATTCTTCGGTATCGTCTTCGGCTTGTACCCCTCTAAAGGCTTGACCTTTCCACTTGCCACCAAAGTTTCAAATGCTTCGGCTTGGGTTACTCCTAGGAGAGGAGTGAAAACTCGGTTGTTGGCGGTACCTTTGTAGCTTTTGAGGGACGGGCCACTTGAGCATGATTTACCCTTAAACTTTGCTTTGCCGTCGGTGAGCTCTTGCAAACGGGCTTTGAGTTCGGAAACCTCTTCCTCGTGAATTCTTCTTTCATAATCAAGACGAGCCTTGAGTTCGGAAACCTCTTCTTTGTGAATCCTCTTGTCGATATCGAAACGGGCTTGCCACAAATTGTCTTTACGGCGGGCATCCTCGACAATCCTATCCATTTGTTCCCCCATTGATTTCATTATGTTGAGTAACCCTTCGTTGGACACGAAATCATTTCTACCGTTGTTGTTGTTGCCGTTGGAAGCCATTGGACCTATTGGAAGAGCACGGTTGATCTTAGATTGGCCCCACAAACACCTTTTGGATAAAATGAATTAACCCACAAACAAAGAAAAAGACTCAACCACATAAGGAAAAACGACTCTTTTTTTTTTTTTTTTTTTTTTTTTTATTTACAAAGTCGGAAGGACGTGGTCCTTTTTGGGGTTTCTAGGAAAATAGTGGAATCGTCACACTAGTATATAGACCATCTCGCGGTCCCATATACTCATCGGATTCCACCACGCTTGTGAATCCTACATGTGTCGGGATTAAACTAAATTAATGTAGTAAATCATACATGCGGGACGGATTTTTATTTTCGTCCAAAATAACCACTTTTGGGGACGGAGTTTTATTTCGTCCATTGCAACAAGTTGGCATGTATGATTTGAAGACATTAGTTTAGGGAAATCTCGGCACATGAAAAACCGACTTGGTCACGGAGTGTTAGACCCTAGACTAGAATTGTGTGGTTTGTGCTCGGCTTGAATATGAGGCTCAAAGGTCACCCCCGGCATGTAGTCATGAACTACGCCACGGGCTGAGGTTTACCGCTTCGAAAGAGCCAAGGTCGAGTGGAGCTTGAAACTTTCTAGGACGGGCCTCGACGGGTTTGGGGTTGGACTTGTGCGACTCGATAGTGAGCAGTTGATAAGAATATGTGCATGTAGTGTGAGGTCTAACATGTGACAAAACATTTTTTTTTTCAAAAGAAATAAATAAAAAAACAAATAAGCACATAATTACAACTTTCGAATCACCCGTGTGACCGATAAAAATAAACAGAAAGTAAAAGAAATTGTATGCAGGCCCGGTGCCCACACACTGTCATTCTGTTCTGTTTCTCTGCACTGTTCTGTTCCGGGAATGCGCCCAGAAGCGCGCGCATTGAGTTGCCTATGCGGAAGGCGCGCGCGTGAGAGGAAGCAGGGCAGAGGCGCCCGCTTCTGGGTGAGAACCTGCAAATCAGTGGGTTCAAGGGATTGCCTTGACCCTTAATTAAGAAAACTTTCCCCTGCAGAATTTGTTAGCACAGAAACATGGAATTGAAGGACATGAAAGGAGGCGGGCGATTCTGGTAATAAGGGTCGGACGCGCGCGCTTTAGGCCAAGAAGGCCGGAGGCGCCCGCTTCCTACCCTTTTTACCAGAATGCCCAGAAAACAGAATAAAAGAACACCAAAAATGAAAACGCAAGTTTAACCCTCTATCGTCCCCAGCAGAGTCGCCACTGTAGATACCCCGGGGAACCACGGCTTGGCTAGAGCGGTGAATTATCCTAGGATGTCTAACTTGTTTTAGATTGTTTAGAGTCGCCACCTATGTTTTTAAAGGAACATAAGAAAAACTTAGAAATAGCCTAATTTATGTACAAAACCAGAGATTCGGGAGAGAAGGGTTCGGGGGTTAGGTGACGGAGTGGGAAGTACTTAAACACCCACTCCTCCCCGCTTACGCGGGTCTTGCTACTATTGGTGTTCTAATATTTACATGTCCTTCAATTAATTAAATAGAAATGTGCTAACAATTGTGATGAGAAGAAAAGGGGAAAATAAAGGGGAAATAAAATGAAATTGTTTTATTTATTTAATGATAAAGATTACATGTAACAAGTAATGTTAAAGAATTACATTAAGAGATGGAGAGAAATTAACATGGTGAATTAAACTTAAGATTAAAATGTAGGGAGATAACCTTAACTAACTTCAATATATGAAGTAGTCATGTTGGTCATGTCCCATTAATGGGGATTGCATACTAGTAAGACTAGAATAAAAGAGAATAAAAGAAGAAGACTTGTACCTTTAGAAAGAAGACTTCAAACTTGGACTTGAAAATGATGTTGTTGTGTAGAGATTTGTGTAGAGTTTTGTTATGTAAAACTCTTGTTGGGAGAATTTGTGTATAATGTAGTTGGTGAATCAAGGTTGGAGTCCAAAAAGAGTCCAAAAAGAGTCCAAAAAGAGTCATTTTCCAAGGTAGAAGATGATGGTTTTTATAGGTAAAAGAGAGAGGGAAATGATGGAGGGAAATTGGTCATCCATGTGAAATGGAATGGGCCAATCACAAATAAGATAAATGAATAAAAGAAAAATAAAAGAAATAAAAGAAATCAAATAATAAATGAAAGAAATATTAGTTTTTGGGAAAAGGCTTAGAATTTGGGATTGGGAGTTAATGAGAAAAGGGGGGATGAATGTGGATGTAAAAAGGGTTGTTTGTGATCAAGAAAAGATGTTTGTAAATAAGAAAAGGGAGGGAAATAAGGTGCAATCCGTTACTGCCAAAGTGGGAAGCGCGCGGGTCCGGCTTTTGGGGCGGGACGCACGCGCGGCTCACTGGCAGTGCCGGAAGCGCCCGCGGGTGAAAAATGACAGAATGACAGAATGACCCTAAAAATTAACTCTGTTATGCAGTTTAGTCCAAAACTAACGGAATCAGTTAGGAACTTAACCGAAGTAACAGAAATTAATGAAAATAAGTTAAATAAAAATACTTTGTATGCAATCGGGGTGAGAGGTCCAAGGCGGGGTGTCTACAAGTGGTCACATCTATTTATATTTATTTTCTGGTCTGTTCTTTATCCTTCTTTTTCGCAATTTAACGTACATGAATCCGTGCATTCTTTCGCTCCTTCCCTATACTCATAAACACTCCAAAAATAATCAAAACACCCAAGGTTGAGCATCTAATAAGTCATAAAAGTATATGATTTGGATGGGTAGAAACACATCCATCAGTGTCTAAGTTCTTTTCAATCAAACTAGAGAGTTTTCATTTAGCCCTTTTCAATCAGACTAATTCCTGCTAAGTCATTTTCAATCAGAAAAAGTTAACTGCACCTGTTTCATTTAGATATAGCAATATTCATTTAAGTGTTCAAAGGTACAAGAACACATAATAAAATTCAAATCACTTTAGATACCCATTGAACAAGCACATATCAAGGGTAAGATCATTTCAAAAGACGTTCATGTCACAGGAGTTCAAATACTACCTGCCACTTGGTAGCTACACTTTCGAAAGAATATGAGGATCCTATTTCAAAGGATGAAACTCAAAATATACTAGGAACATAATCCCTTACCTTGGCTTACGTACTTCTCTTTGCAAAACCACGCGCACGAATCTACAATCATGCAAATAATACTCTTAGATAAAAGTAAAACTATTTACTTCCGTCCCGAAAGTACTTTACTTCTTTCATTATCTTATGAGTTAATCCCTTTCTTCTAGGGTTAACTACCGTTCTAGGGTTTCACATATTACCCCATTATTTTACCAAATTGTCCCTAGGGGTTTACCCAAAATATACCTAGGGTTTCACATCTTTAATTCTCATCTTTATTTTCTAATACACAAATCCACACTCTAGATTCACTATTCACAGCACGTACCAACACACACACACGCGTCGCATACACACACACACACACTGTGCACATCATGCGCACACACACATACACCGCTGCACACACACACACAACACAGCACGCACACGCACGCACGCATACACTGCCACATGAACACACACACACTGCCATCATCATCTTCTTCATTAAACCCTAAGCAACTCAAACCCTAGTTGATCACAATTATTCTTAGGGTTTCATAATCATAATTCTCAATAATTAATGTTACAAAGATGAGGAGAAAAGGTTTAAGGGTTCTAGTTTTACCTTCGAAGAACACCTTCACTTTCCCGAGCTTTCTCTCACTCGGTTTCTCTCTCTGTCCACCTCTCTCTCTCTCTCTGTGTGGCTCCTTTCTCGCTTTTTCTGCCGTCTCTCTCTCTTTTCTTTCCCTTGATTTTCTTTTCTTGGTTTACAATAAAGAGAGACTAGGATTCTAGAGAGGATATATAAATAAATAAAAAGGGTTTTCAACTTCAAAACCAAAAAGGATTCCTTCTCCTCTTAATTAAAGACTTGGGCTTTTCTATTTTAACTTAATAACTAAAGCCCAATACTTATCATAATTACTTGGCCCAATTAAAATAAAAGAGTTCAAAATAAAATAATTAGGGGGGGGGGGAATCCGGGTATTACACCTTTTTCCATGCAATTGATCATTCGTGGACTGGAGCAGTAGAAAAATGGATATCGGAGCCGGGGAAGAGGGGTCATGAGAAAAGGGACGGTGGAGGGAGGTGGGGATGAGGAGGGAGATGCGGAGGTAGAGTGAGGAAGGACAACCGTTGATGGTACACAGTGGGGATGGTTTAGTTTCGACGGCGGCGTAGTACAAAGAAACAATAGAGACGAAGTGGGAGCAGATCGATGAACTGAATTAGTGGTTTTTTAATTCTAGGGTTGGATTTGGGGGTTTCTTGGTTGAGATAAAAAAGAGTAGAAGTGAGAGAGGAAGAGAGAAGAGATGGCGGTGGGTAGGGTGGGATGCTGGTGGTTTGATTCATGAAATGATTGAAGAAGAAGAGAGATGTAGAGAGAGGGTCGGAGGAGGCAGAAGATGAAGAAACTGAGTGAGAGAGAGAGAGAGAGAGAGAGAGAGAGAGAGTTAAAAGGTGAGATTTTATTTAAGCTCTTTGAATTTATGGGAATATGTTTTGTAGGACTACAGTTTAAATTTTAGCATTATGACCCTTATAAATCCAAATATTCAATCCACAAATTTTATTGTTTAAAACATCCTCCGTTAAGTTACATGTGACTCGCACGTGATTATTTAATGAATTTTTCTAACAAACCTGGTTAAAAAAACCTAACATGCTAACAAAATGTCAAGTTTGGGGCCTAAAATGTAAATAGTAAGGTCTGACTTGGGAACACTCCCTAAACTTTGGGGCCTAAAATGCAATTCGCCCTAAAAAATAAAGCATAAAAACTTCTTTCACCCTAAGTTACTATGTCGTTAGACGTGTCTACATTTTCTTTCTTGTTTTATACACAACTTGTTTTGTGTTAAGCAAAAATAAAAGGGTTAATGATAATTTAGACCCTAAAGTGACATACCACCCTCCCAAACGGACCCTGATTTTTTTTCTCGCTAGATCAGGGCTTGATGTGTAAACTTCTCGTCAGTTAAGGCCTTTTTGACGGAATTCGTTAAAAAGTCAGTTAAAAAGCATGTGCCATGCACGTGACAAACAGAATTAAGTAGTTTGAAGTTGATATTTCTATTAAAGGGCTTAATGAAAATTCCAAACTTAATAAGGGTGAAAAATAAAAATAATTATTTAAATATTAAATAAAACTTAAAAAAAATATCATCTATTATCAATTTTCATATATATATATATATATATATATATATATATATATATATATATATATAAAAGGTAAAAAAAAAAAAACAATAAATATTTTTTTAGCATGTGCACCAATTAAAAGGTTTGAAAAAGGTAAATTTCTTTCTCGAATTATAGATTAATTTTCTATTTAAAAATGAATTATTATAATAATTTCAAAAATGAAACAATTTTTTTTAATTATATATGGAGTACTTCTTTGTGAGGATAAGTAAATTTTTTCCAATTTTTTTATTAAAATATATTTATATTAACTAAGAAAATAGGTTACAGGAGTACACATTTACAAGTTAACCATAACATTTATATTAGGATTAGGACGGAGGTGAGGCCGGCCTTTGAAGACTGTCGGCCAATTGAGCTTTATACGACCCCGAAGAGTCAGAAGGAATTGATATGGGGTGTGTGGAAGACGCTTGAAATAGGATGGCGTGGGGGGTGAGGGCGGTGAGGTAAGGGGAGGAAACTATGGGGTAAAGGGAGGAGCGGGTGGGAAGGGAAAGGGCGGCGGGTAGGTTAGACGCTACGTGAGTTTGAAAGCGATGGAAGTGAAGGGGATAAAAAAATTGTTCACCCTCTCTCATGTTTAAATTATGTTATTTTAACCCCTTAAATGTTTTGAAAATTCAAACTACTCAATTCTGTTAGTCACGTGCATGACACATGCTTTTTAACTGATTTTTTAACGAATTCCATCAAAAAGGCCTTAACTGGCGAGAAATTTACACATCAAGGCCTGATCTGGCGAAAAAAAAAACATCAGGATCCGTTTAGGAGGGTGATATATCACTTTAGGGTCTAAATTGTCATTAACCCAAAATAAAATTGGTGACATTTATTTTGGTTCAAATGGAGTATTTGGTTTGAGGGTAGAATGCAAATGTGCCACATTCCAGACTATACTCCCTCCGTCTCATACAATCATTTCATTTAAAGGATAGAGAAAGTGGGTACAGAATTGTAGGTAGAAAATTGTTTTGAGTACGATACGTGACATCTAAAATAGTAAAATGAGTCATTTATTATGGGATGGAAGAAGTATAGGGCAAATGGTGGGATATGCCTGTGCTTGTGCTTTGGTTCAAGCCACAAGTAATTGAGTTTTGCTCTTTCTTTCTTCACTTTGCCCATGCTCATAGACTGTTTGACAAAACGACCAAGAGAATAAACAAGAATAGTCACTAATAATCAAATGAGACCTTTTCATCTAGAAGCTTTCCGTGTGTCAAGAGTGTGGGGCTCAATCCCAATCTGGTGGTGCTGAGATATTTGTATCAGCAGGTGCTTGAGGTACCTCATATTTTCAATCACCCATTCTTCCTTTCTTTGGCCTAGACAGTAGAAAATTACAAGTCGTTGGAGATATTTGTCACAATATATCAACAGTTTCTTACCAAAAAACAAAATCTAGGTAAAATGTTGTAAGTGTAGCTTTAGGGATCCAATGAATTGACGATGTTGAATTAAACATTCTGCACATTTTTCTTCTTCTTCATCAATTAAACAAACACTCGAGAGGATCAAGCTTCAGGCCACGTACGTACAAAGAATTGGCTCTGCCTTTTTCCCTGTTTCTTCCTCGATGGAGCTTTCTTTGCCCTTTGTGGTCATTTTAGGAACTTTCGGGATTCTTCTCCAAAACTCACTTCTATTCAAAGGCCACATACGAACACAAAATCCTAAGATTCGCAGCGCAGAGAGCACAAAAAATACTTCTGAAATTGGGAAGAAGTTAAAATCTGAATTAATGGATCTACATTCCACACATCAAACATAAAAATAAGTTAAAAGTCAGTACCACAAACTGATCCATCAATTCAGAGCAACATAAAAAATTCAAACAACATAGCTGTGATATCTAATATCAAATGTTTCCGTGTACAAGAATTAACAAGTAGGAGAATGAAATACTTTCATAATCTGATTGCACGGAGGAATATTTTTTATTTATATAAAGCAGCTGAACCGACTAAAAAATTGGAATCGGCTGCCTACGTACCCCTAATCCAGATGCATGGGGGGATCAAGCTGCACATACGTAGTTCTTGTTCAGTGTATTACATACATCATTCATGATGTTTGAATTAAACTAAACAAACATATTAGGATCAAGTTTCAACTGACTACTTTGCCTTCTGTTCTGTAGCTTCCTTGCCGGGGGAACTTTCTTTTGCCTTTGCCCATTTAGTTGAGGTTTCTGAGGGTCTATTACTTGGATGCGTCTCCTTTTCTTCGCACTCTCAATCGCGTCATATTGGTTCTTCATCTTTCTCCCAGAGCACTCTATCTTCTTGTCTTCGTCATCTTTCTTGGTAAGACAGGTTGAAACGCAAACACTTTTAATCATACAAGAATGGTCTTTCTTGGTTATAGTGGTTGGAATATAAGCTCTCTTCTTGGAAGAAGTTGTTTTCACCGGAATAACACAAGCATGGTCGACAAGGTCTTTCAACAATGGAGGTAGCTTCGACCCAAACTTCTTTCCAACCTCTTTTGATCCATGATCATCCTTTAACAGCTTGCTGCAGCACCCGACAAGGTCAGTACCATCTTTCTTGCTGGTTATAATAGTAGTTGGAAAATAAGCTCTTTTCTTGGAAGAAGATGTAGTCTGCTGAATAATACGAGAAGCATGGTCGACAAGGTCTTTCGACAATGGAGGTAGTTTTGACCCTGACCCTGACTTGTTCTCTCCTGCAGGGATCCTCCCAACAACTTGTGATCCATCATCATCTTTAAAAAACTTTCCGCAGCCCTCGAGTTTGTTGGTAAGACAGTTTGGAGCTGATTTAAACATTGACCCCGACCTCTTCTCTTCTGATCCATCATATACATCCTTGAACAAGAGGTTCGCACGACGACACTCGATTACCTTCTTCTCAGGAATCTTACCTGACTTGTTGTCATCAACCTTGTGGGGATCGATCCAAGGCCTGGTAAGAATATGATCAACTATATCTTGTTTGGCAGTATTACCATCCTTGCTCTTGATTCTTGATTCATCTTCCTTAAACAAGTTGCCATGACACCCCACTCCCTTCTTGAACGTAGCTGCAGCATGATGAATGGATGATGGCCTATCAAGAATCTCATGTTGAAGATCTGCATTACTGCACCTTTTCTTGATTGCTGGAGAACGAGTAGGGCTTGAAAATTCCTCCAATTTGACGCTCCCAACCTCAAAAGTATCCAGGTAATAGCCTCCATTCAGCTGTCTGATTAGTTCATCAAACGGTAGTGAGTTAGCATTCTTGAATATCAACTCTATCGCCATCCCTCTCAATTAACTATTCTATCTGTTTGCTTGCTCTCAGTGTGAGTGTGAGTGTGAGAAGAAAGATGATGATATACGGAGTATATATATATATATATGAATGAAATTTGCTTATGGGTAAAGCTACTGGTTGTCTTAATTAATAACAACTCATGAGAAGCTTAATTAAAACATAATCCTCCTTTTGTTTCCTAAAATATGTTTCATTTTTAACAAAAAAAGTAAAATAAAATAAAAAAAGACGCTATCTAACTCTTAAATATTCACCAAGTAAGGTTGCCTCAACTGAATCCTAATTCCATTATATTTAGGATTCTTCAAACATTTGTGGTTTTCACATTTTATCCCCGTTATTCTTTTTCCGTCCATTATACGATTAAAGTATTATTTGTAAAAACATCAATAAATATATTTTTGTACTCCCTCTGTCCCGAAAGATGGTCCACTTTTGACTTTTGATAGTCAATACAAGTGAACTTTGACTAAATATAAATGTCAATCTAACATTCCTTGTGAAATTTTAAAACTTGTTATTGATTAATCAATAAGTGATTTATCAATTATTTTAAAATTTCATTGGGATGATTAGATTAATAATAATCTTCGATCAAAGTTCATATGTGTTTGACCGTCAAAAATCCAAAGTGGACTATCTTTCTGGGACAGGAGGAGTCTTAACTAATTCTCAACAATTGTACTCCGCATTTCCAAAATGAATTGAAAGTCTATTTTATGTTTAACTGTGTTTTCAAAAACATTTACTAACTTTATAACATACAATATTCATAAATATTCTCTTATTCCCTTACAGGTAATCTACATTTTAGTGTTTAATATGACTGATTTTTGATCAAAATTTAGGAAAAAATTATTATTCAAATAATTTTAAACCATGTTATTGATATACCATTAAAAGTGCTAATATTATTGATTTTTAAATTTTCATTAAAAATATTGGTCAAAAAAATATTGGTCAAAGTTCAAACAAAATCATCCTTAAAAATTGAGACTATCTTTATGCCTTTATGCTATGGTAGGAGTATTCTTGTCATTTAAATGACAAAGTTGTTATAAACTCAATGGCATTATTCATCAATATTCTTGTTATTAAATATCTAAACTCGATCTTGCAAGTATAAATAGTGAACAGTTTGAAATATTGGTTTAAATCATTTAGAGACACAATTTAAAAATTAAAAAAATTTTAGAAACTCATTCAGAAACAAGTTTTGCATAAAATAAAATGGACATTTATTTTCAGGTAGACGGAGTATCTTAAATTTTATGTTTATTTACTTGTAGTCAATGTTATTTTCCTAAAATATTATATTCAGTGGCGAGGCAAGAAAATTTTATTAAAGGAATGATTGGTGAAAAAATATTAAATAGATTTAATATACAGAAATTTAACATAAATGGGGGTTAAAAAATATTATAGTACAAATTTTACATATAATCAAGGGGGTCAAAATTATTTTATTAAAGAAAAAGAAGATGTTATTTTTCAAGTACTTTTTATGCCTCATTTAAGGGATTTTTACCAATAAGTCCCTTGGGGAAGATGGTATTTGCCAATAAAACCACAACATTTCATAATCTACCTTAGAGTCCTTGGGTTGAAATCAATTTTACCAATAAATCCCTCACCCTTTTTAAATGGAAAAAATACCCCTAGCCCAAACAAAATCCTATTACACCTTTAACCATTGACCACCTACTAGACCTTTGACTTTGACTGAGGTCCGCCACCTACCGCCGCCACCAGCCGCCACCACCTGCTGCCGCCACAGGACCTCCACCCGCCGCCATCATCCGCCACCTGCTGCCGCCGCCGGACCTCACCCACTACCGCCGCCACCAGCTGCCGCCGGACCTCCACCCGCTGCCGTCAGCCGCCACCGGACCACCACCGTCAGCCGCCACCTGCTGCTGCCGCCGGCGGACCTCACCCACTGCCGCCACAACCATCTGCAACCCCAAGTATTATAAATAAAAATTATTTGGTCTTGGGGGGTTTGAACACAAGACCTCTTGGTCTTGACTAAGACTCCTAACAACTATGCCAAGCTTCTCACTTGTTCAATTAGTAGACTATTATATATTTAACACTACAACCTCACATTTGTTGTTGTTGTTTTTTTTTTAGTTGAGAAATGAATATCCCATTTATTATTATATTAAAAACAGAGAAAAATTGATAACTAAGAAATGAATGTACCAGTTCTTATACTCAAATTCATATGTGAATAACTGAGAAATGAATGTAGCAATTCTTCTACTCAAATTCATTTGAATAACTGAGAAATGAATGTACCAGTTCTTGTACTCAAATTCATATGTGTATAACTGAGAAATGAATGTCTCATTTATTATATAATTAAACTAATAAATTCAGTCATCAATTGTGAAAAATGAGAGGTGATTTTATTAGTTTTTATTCAATTATGAATAACTGTTAAATGAATGTCTCAGTTATTATATTCAAATTCATGTGTGAACAACTGTGAAATGCATGTCTCAGTTATTATAATGATTGTGAAAAAATTGAGATATGAATTTATCAGTTTTTAAAAATGAAAAATGAAAAAATGACACAACTGTGAAATCAGTTGAAAATAATTTTACAATTGAAAAATGATTTTTTTCCCTAAAATTGTGAAATTAATTGAGAAATGAAAAATGATTTTCTCAAATTTTTACTCGTGAAAAATGAGATTTTTATTTCTAAAATTTGAATTATGTGTTGAGTGTACTTGTTTGATTCGTTTTGACGACACAATTAAAACGGTGTTCTCGGATTATTTTTTTAATTTTTAGATTTTGAGATATTACCTTTTAAAATTTGAGGGAAAAAAAAAGAAAAGAGAGAAAAAGTAGGGAGGGAAGAGAGAGATGAGAGAAGGCGCAGTAACATGTTGCGCTTAACGTGTTTTTTTTTTGTCTGCTGCCTGGCTCACGTGCAATAGGGAATTGAGGGGCATTTTTGTCCAGCGAAAATCCAAAGGACTTTTTGGTGAGTTTCCATAATACATGTCCTTATTGGTCGTTTTCATTTGGATGAGGGACTTATTGGTCAAAGCCTCATTATTTAAAGTGCTAAACTATCATATTCGAAAATTAAAGAGGTCGATTAACCACTTAGCTAAAAGGTAGCCTTGCCAATGGCTATATCATCTGTTAGAAATCGGTGGAAAGGAGTGTGATAATAATGTGTTTAATCCATCTCAAGAAATTATAACGGCATAAGTCTCTATTTATACACAAACCTAAAACCCTAATACTTATACTTAAGGAATAATTCTCTTAATATTATCCTAAAATAAATATCGTAATTTAGGTAACAAAATATCTCTTTGAGATATGCACAATCTCCTTATTCCATTCAACTTGATCTCATTCATATATCGGTTCGGCTTAATCTCGATAAGCAACATTGATCACACAAGTGTCCGAACAACTTAACACACAAACAGTGATTGATGCAATTCATGCGGCCATATTTCTTAAACTCAAGGTGCTATTCACGTAGCTCAGCTTTCTTCCACACAAGCTACTCTAATGATCGTCCATAGAAAATCCACGCCATCTGGTACTCTTTATGCCATAGACGTCCCGCGCCATCTGGTAGTTCACTTTCCATTGACGCCCCATGCCATTTGAATCCGTGCCACGCAGAAGCATATTTGGTCTTCATGAACGGGTCCCTCCTCAACGCATTTGTCGTGCACATCCCGTGCCACGAAGAGGCTTCCATGGGCTCCTCCCATCATTTGCTCGGCTTCGTCATATTGCAGATCATGTCAATGACGGGAATTCATTGTGGAAGCATATTGGTTAATCAGGCCCCCAAATCAGAGGCTTTGATACCATGTCAGAAACCGGTGGAGAGGAGTGTGATAATAATATGTGTTTATTCCATCTCAAGAAATTACAATGACATAAGCCTTTATTTATATACAAACCTAAAACCCTAATACTTGAGGAATACTCCTTTTAATAATATCCGAAAATAAATTTCCTAATTTAAGTAACATAATGTCTCCAGAACATCTCTTTGAGATATCCACAATCTCTTTATTCCATTCAGCTTGATCTTGTTCATATCTTTGGTTCCGCTCAATCTCGATCACGCACATCTTTGACTTGGTTCAGCTCGACCTCGATCCATCTTATTCTCCAACTTCATCCATATAAAATTTTCTGCTCTCACCATCCCATCAGTTGACTTGTCCATGGAATAATTGAATTAAAATTATTCTCCTATTTAACAACACTAGTGAATAGCCCGTCGAAATTCGACGGGAATAATAAAGCTAATTAATTAAGAAAAATTGTTGCAAAAATTTTTCATACCGAAAGAGAAAGAGAAAGTTAGTGTTAAAATTATATGAATATTTACATAAAGTAGCAAACTAAAACAGCAGCTTCCTCTTCATTCCATCTTCCATCCCGAAAAACCCAAAACAACATTTAAAATAAGATCAACATTACTCTACCCATGAATTTCCTGTTCTTTGGAAATATACATGGACATATAAATTCAACCAATGTATAACTTATATAACTATAAATTGTATTAAAATGGAAAGCATAGAAATACATTTACATAAATTTAACACCTTAGCCTTTGGAGCGATACGGGCGAGCCCGCAGCATTACCCACATTGTTCTATTCAATAAAACTGATTGTTGAGTTATTATTTTTTTTAAGAAACCAGGGCGGCACCTGGGAGGATTTTATTACTAAAAAATAAAATTACAAGAGGGGGATAACCACCCGACTTATTGCCGGATATTGAGCCGGACTTTGAAATCCAAAATATTAATAAAGTCCTCAAAAGGTAAAACCATCTAAAAAAATAAAATCCTAAAAAAAAAATTAAATCATAGAATAATCCTATTAAAACTTTTTGTAGCCCAGTTTGAAGTCCTCATTAACCATTAATAATCCAACCCATCCTCCCTATCCTCAGTCCAAGAACCCGCAAATGAAGCCCAAAAATAAGTCCAAAGTGTACCCTTTAAGGCCCAACCGAGCCCAAGCAAAAAAAGACAGGACCCGACCGGGCTCAGGAGCAAACCGACTGCACCTAGAAAATGTCCAACTGGACCAGCCCAAGTACCTTACCGGACCATGCCAATCTGCTCGACCGAGCAAAGCTAGTGACTCAGCCGTGCACTTACTGCTTGAAAATCCCTTTTTCGACATTAGTAGCACGACTGTTCCCAAAATAAAAGATGACCGTGCTGATCGGCCGAGCATCTAAAGAAGAGCGGTCGTGCATAAGCGGCTTCAATGACCAAACTCTTTGTCATCCCCCCTCGGCCGCGTCAAGAAATCCACTCGTCCGACCAAAATAGCCCTGCTCGGCCGAGCATGGGAAAGAGCTCGGCCGAGCAACCCCTGTTGGGTTTTGTAGTAACATGCGCAGCGGAATATAGCATTTAAATTTTATGAAACCCAAAGCCTATAGTTCCATTCATATGATTAAGACAAATACATCTACAATGAATGCAAGAATACTAACCCTTGATGCGTTAATTCTTTTTCTCTTGATCTTGAATCTTGGATCTTCGCGCTTGTCCAAATCACGAACGCAGGAACACGAACAGAAAGATGATAAAGGAATCACCCTCTATGGATATCCACACGCGAACGAATATTAAGAACTCTTTCTTAATCTTGACTGCTAGATCAAAAAGGGACTATATGATTTTATGAATTATTGATCTTGATTCTCAATCTTAATCAATAATAATGTTTCTCCAAACAAGTGAATCAATCATATACAATGGATGGTGAAGAGGTGTTTATTTAGGTCTAAGTCCTTAACCCTTAAGGACTTAGGAAACCCAAATCCCGTCACAATTTGCTCTGCAAGATTTCCTGGCCGACAGCTCTGGCACGGTCGTGCCCTAAAACTGGCACGGTCGTGCCAATCACTTCGAGCCTTCCTTCCCAGCCGCCAATATTGGCACGGTCGTGCGTTGTATCTGGAACGGTCGTGCTTTATACTTGGCACGGTCGTGCCAAGTGGTGCGCCAGTCCCTTTCCTTTGGTCGATTTATGGCACGGTCATGCCAGACCAAAAATCTACCATTTTTCCCTTTTAACAATTCGTTCCCTTGTGTGTGACCCCATAGGATTATATGAAGTTGGCAATGAGCCCAAACACACTTTGTCTCATAAATCATAAGCGGACCCTAGCAGCCTATCATGATTACCCAAATGATATAACTTGTTAAAGTTCGTTAATCCATTATAGAACATATCATAATCTCTTTGTTCACGATGTCATTGAACGTAAGCCATGGTCAATGGTCAACTTACAATGTTCAATACTTTCTCGATTTCGAATATATTGATAGTAGAAATCATATTTGAGCACGGCCATGCATTTGATCAATACTATTTATCGAGTGGCCAAAGCTTGACATCTCTTCTTGACGAGGAACAAATTCCATCTTGACTTATTACTCTTCTTATTGAACGTAAGCCATGGTCAATGGTCAACTTACAATGTTCAATACTTTCTCGATTCCGAATATATTGATAGTACAAATCTTATTTGAGCACGGCCATGCATTTCATCAATACTATTTATCGAGTGGCCAAAGCTTGACATCTCTTCTTGACGAGGAACAAATTCCATCTTGACTTATTACTCTTCCCAACATGAATCCGATTATGCCAATCACATTCTTTATAGCTACCCATTTAAGGGTAACGTTTGAATGTGTCAAACGTAATGTTCATCAGGTGGAAGACTGTAATAATCTCAGGTCTAAGGATTCAATGATATAACTATATGAGACTTAATTATGACATTGTGACCATGACATAAATCTCATACGGGTCAGTCCAGTATTCGTTCTCCAACAAATACCATAAGTTTAATTGTATCCCATACACCATAATCTTCATATGATTATCTATTAAACTTATACTAACAATTAATCATAATTATCAGGGATGGGGATTATTATAATAAACATGCAAAGGATATAATAATCAAATATTCAATATCTTTATTAAAACATAATGAATAGATAATATTAATCGTTCACATAACGTGCCTAGAGCATACAACACCAACAATCTCCCACTTGCACTAGGCCTAATTAATGTATCGAATACCCATAGATTTAACATGACCATCATGCTTTGCTTGTGGAAGACCCTTTGTCAATGGGTCGGCAATGTTATCATTAGTCGGTACTCTGCATATATTAACGTCTCCTCTATCAACGATCTCTCGAATGATATGAAAATGCCAAGTATGTGTTTGGATTTCTAATGTGATCTTGGTTCCTTTGCTTGAGAAATAGCACCATTATTATCCCAATAAAGGTCTATTGGATTAGCAATGCTAGGAACCACCTCTAATTCACCAATGAACTTCTTGATCCAAACAGGCTCTTTTGCAGCATCTGATGCAGCAATATACTCAGCTTCAGTTGTAGAATCTGCTACGGTACATTGCTTAGAACTCTTCAAGCTAACCGCACCTCCTTTAAGCACAAATACAAATCCAGATTGCGATCTTGAATCCTCCTTGTCGGTTTGGAAGCTTGTCTAACCACTTACAACAAGATCATCTTCCATACCTCCATATACCACGAACGAATCTTTAGTCCTTCGTAAGTAATTAAGAATCGTCTTGACTGCAATCCAGTGACTTTCACCAGGATCTGATTGGTATCTGCTCGTCATACTCAAAGCATACGAGACATCAGGTCTAGTACATATCATGGCATACATGATGGATCTAATAGCAGAAGCATATGGGATTCCAATCATTTTCTCATGCTCATCTGTTGTCTTAGGACACTGATTCTTGCTTAGAGCTATGCCATGACCTACTGGCAAATTTCCTCTCTTAGAGTTTTCCATGCGGAATCTCTTAAGAACTTTGTCAATATATGTATCTTGACTTAAACCAATTAATTTATTATATCTATCACGATAGATCCTTATGCCAAGGATATAAGCGGCTTCTCCCATATCTTTCATTCAGAAACACTTTCCCAACCAAGTCTTTACAGACTACAGTGCAGGAATGTCGTTTCCAATGAGCAATATGTTATCAACAAATAGTACTAGAAATAATACTATGCTCCCACTAATCTTCTTGTATACACAAGGTTCATCTTCGTTCTTGATGAAGCCAAACTCTTTGACCGATTCATCAAATCGAAGATTCCAACTCCTAGAGGCTTGCTTCAATCCATAGATGGATTTTTGCAACTTGCATACTTTGTTAGAATTTTCTAGAATTACAAAAGCTTCAGGTTGTGTCATATAAACATCCTCAAGTAAGTTCCCGTTAAGGAACGTTGTTTTGATATCCATTTGCCATATCTCATAGTCAAAATATGCGTTATGGCAAGTAAAATTCTTATAGACTTGATCATTGCTACGGGCGAAAAAGTTTCATCATAGTCAATACCATGAATCTGCCTATAGCCTTTCGCTACAAGTCTAGCTTTATAAGTATACACCTTTTCATCCATGTCTGTTTTCTTTTTGAAAACTCACTTGCATCCTATGGTTTTTACACCTTCGGGTGCATCAATCAAGTTCTAAACTTGATTATCATACATGGACTTAATTTCAGATTCCATGGCTCTAAGCCATTTATCTGAATCAGGAGCGGACATCGCTTCTTGATAGGAAGTAGGTTCGTCATCAACTATGACTCCCACTTCATTGCTATCCATCATGAGAAATCCATATCTCTCAGGTTTGGATCGCACCCTACCAGTTCTGCAAGGAACTTGAGTATTCTGAATAGGTTCCATAACTCCGTGTAAAACTTGTTCAGATCCAACCATCAGTTCCATGTTATTTTCGGGTTCTCGAACCTCTTCGAGATTAATTTTACTCCGACTAATTTCTTTGGAGAGAAATTCTTTCTCTGGAAAGGTACCATCTTGGGCAACAAACAATTTGTTGTTGTAAAAGTAATATTCCTTAGTTTCCTTATGGTAACCCACAAAATTACATTTGTCAGATTTTGGTGCAAGTTTGTCAGAGATCATTCTCTTAACATAAGCCTCACAACCCCAAATCTTCATGAAAGACAAACTAGGTTTTCTTCCAGTCCACGTCTCAGGAATCTTTGGAACAGATTTAGTTAGAACTCTATTAAGTGTAAGAGCAGCAGTTTCTAGTGCATGTCCCTAAAAGGATAAATGAAGATCAATTTGACTCATCATGGAGCGGACCATATCTAATAAATTCCTATTTCTCCGCTCAGACACACCGTTCTATTGTGGTGTTCCAGGTGGAGTTAATTGAGAAACAATTCTACAATCTTTAAGATGATTGTCAAATTCTTGGCTTAAATATTCTCTACTACGATCATATCCAAGTGCTTTAAAAGTTTTGCCTAATTGATTTTGTACTTCATTTTGAAATATTCTATATATCTTAAAAGATTCACTTTTATGTTTCATCAAGTAGACATAGCCATATCTACTAACATTATCAGTAAAAGTTATGAAGTATTGATATCCTCCCCTAGCACTGCTGCTCATTGGTCCACACACATCAAAATATATGAGTCCCAATAAGTCACTAGCCCTTTCACTACTCTTAGTAAAAGTTATCTTTGTCATCTTTCCAAGTAGACAAGACTCACAAGTTTCATATGATTCAAAATCATGTGAATCTAAAAGTCCGTCCCCATAGAGTTTTGAGATACGTTTCTCATTAATATGACCAAGACGGCAGTGCCACAAATAAGTATGATTTACATCATTAGGTTTGGATTTCTTATTTACATTATAAATATTCTCATTATTCCCACAAATAAGTATGATTTACATCATTAGCAAGTGTACTAGTTACCGCTGTAGTAGTATGCACAAGTAAGGGTCGAATCCACAGAGACTGGATTGGAAAACAAGAATGTATATTAAAACAAGAAAAATAAATAAATGGGGTTTTGGTTTTGAATAACTATTAAGAAATAACTAAAATTAAACTAAGAAAACAAATAAAAGAAAGATTAACAAATAGATTCACGGATTGAGTTCACAAATACTTTAACTCTATGCTATGCTCCAAATGACAAGATCAATCTCATTCTTGGGTTCGTTCACAAAAGTAAGAATTTGGACGGTTCGGTCGCCGGATTGCAATTCTAATATTCCTATCAAATTATACTTTTCTATCACGTCCATATAATTTTCCAAGAATTCATGAAGCATGTTAGAGAAATTGAACAAGACTTGATAAGAAAATAAAGCAATCACAAGAACACAGATTTATGTGGTTCACCAACTTAGCTACGTCTATAGGGAGGGCAGAGAATATTATTATCACTGGAGAAACAATTACACAAGATCACATTAATCTTCTTTGCACGAATTTGGATCACAAAATTCCTGACTGTGCAAACCCTAGATCTAGAATTATTGATCTCTCTGTGTAAACTGAGCAAACTGTGCAACTGCTGACTTGATTTGGGACAGAGGGAGTATATATTACGTATATGCATGTACGTATTCTCTAGTTCCCTAATTGATCCATTAAGTAGACTTTTAATCCTACTTTAATTAGGACTTCTAGTCCTTTTGTCAACACCAACACACCAAGTCAACGCCTAGCCAAACACCAACTGTTTGCCAAACATGTTCGGCCCACTTCAATTTCTTGGCCTGGATTCTTCTGTTTTTATGGCTAAGGCCTTGAGCCTTAGCCTAAAAATCACTCCGTCTCATTATACTCCTCATGTCTCGGAATTACGAACTTGATAATTTAACCCACTAAATTAGGCGTCCCCAATTTCAAAGGCATTAAACTTAACAAATCTCCACCTTGACTTCGAATCTCCCAAATAAAAAATCTTTCCTCACCCCTCGCCTCTTCTGCTATCTAATAGCTGCGAACATTAAGCAAGTCCAAGCAATGTTGGAACTTGCTCCCAGTCACGGGTTTTGTGAACATATCTGCAGGGTTGTCTGCCATCCCTACCTTCTTCACATTTACCTGTTTCTCATCCCTTAAGAAATGATATCTGACATCAATGTGCTTGGTCCTCTCATGATGAACTTGATCCTTGGCCAAACAAATCGCGCTCAAACTATCGCAATAAATAATAGCCTGATCCTGATGTAGCCCAAGATCGCTGATCAATCCCTTCAACCATATTCCTTCCTTAGCGGACTCTTTCAATGCCATGTATCCTTCCTCTGTTATAGACAACGACACTGTCGCCTGCAATGTAGCCTTCCAACTCACAACTGACCCACCAAGCGTGAATACATATCCGGTCATCGATCTTCTTGTATCAACATCACCCGAATCTGAGAAACCCTCGACTTCACATTCTGTACCACTTCCATAGACGAGACCGACGTCGCTAGTGCGCACTGTAGAATACATCAAACTACCATCTGCACTAGCATAGGATACTCGAGCCATATACTCTTTCTCCTCAGCCGATTTGGGCCCAAACGTGATTGTCTGTGCAGTCACTGCACCCGGAGTATCTATAGCCTTAGCTGTTGACCTATCAAACCTCTCTAAACTTTCTTGATGTATCTTTTCTGGGATAAGAACAGTTTTCGTTTGGCTCTGTCTCTATAGATCTCCATACCCAGAATTCTCTTCGCGTTACCCAAACCCTTCATCTCTGCGACCAATAAGCCTTTCAGCTTCTGAATCTCTGACTTCTTGACTGCTGCTATCACATAGCTGTAAAATCTCTTGTACCACCCTAGGCGATTGCTTCATCCTACCAACTTGGTCTTCCTTACCCGGAACTTGGAATCCTTTCGACTCTGTCATGTATATCTCTCCCTCTATTGCTAGAAACACTCTGATCGAAGTTTGTCTGACCACTGGTGAGAAGATCCTATAGTAGTCCACCTCCTCTCTCTGTGTGAAACCCCTTGCAACAATGCGAGCTTTATACTAAACCTCTTCTGCCGGTGATATCCCTTCCTTTTTCTTGAAGATCCACTTGCAAGTCACAATCTTTCTGCCTTCTGGCCTTATGGTCAACTACCAAGTCTGATTCATGTGAAGAGACTCCATCTCACCACCCAGAGCCGCATACCACTGAGATGACTCTGAACATGTATCTGCTTTATTGAAAGTAGAAGGTTCCGTAAGAACGGGTTCACTTCCTCAGTAACCAGCAGTGCATAAGACACCAAGTCTTCAAATCCATACCTCTCCAGAGGCTTCCCGATATTAGCTCTTCTAGACCTTCCTTGTGCTAACCCATGTTCTTCAGGAACTGAACTTGAACTTTCTGGTGCTTCAGTCTTTGTCTCTTTTGGTGGATCCTGATTAACATCTGACTGTGGGACAACTAAGTCTTCAAATCCATACCTCTCCAGAGGCTTCTCCAAGAGCCCTTGGGATTTTTTGAGTTTCCAGAAAAGTCCTTGAAAAATTCCCCAAAGGTCCTCCAAAAATTCCAGAAAATCCCTTATAATTTTGGAAATTCCTCAAAAGCCCAACTTATTTTGGAAATTCCTCAGAGGTCCCTGGAAAATTCCCCTAAGGTCCCTGGCTATGTGCGCGGATGGAGTGTGCGGATGGAGGATCAGCAATATTGCTGGAATTTCTGGGTTGTGGCATGGTGTTGTACCAGTTGCTTCGCGGGTTGTACCTTTTACGAGCAAACTTCCGGAGGCCATAACTTCTTCATACGAACTCCGATTTGGTCACATCTATTTATATTTATTTTCTGGTCTGTTCTTTATCCTTCTTTTTTGCACTTTAACGTACATGAATCCGTGCATTCTTTCGCTCCTTCCCTATACTCATAAACACTCCAAAAATAATCAAAACACCCAAGGTTGAGCATCTAATAAGTCATAAAAGTATATGATTTGGATGGGTAGAAACACATCCATCAGTGTCTAAGTTCTTTTCAATCAAACTAGACAGTTTTCATTTAGCCCTTTTTCAATCAGACTAATTCCTGCTAAGTCATTTTCAATCAGACAAAGTTAACTGCACATGTTTCATTTAGATACAACAATATTCATTTAAGTGTTCAAAGGTACAAGAACACATAATAAAATTCAAATCACTTTAGATACCCATTGAACAAGCACATATCAAGGGTAAGATCATTTCAAAAGACGTTCATGTCACAGGAGTTCAAATACTACCTGCCACTTGGTAGCTACACTTTAGAAAGAATATGAGGATCCTATTTCAAAGGATGAAACTCAAAATATACTAGGAACGTAATCCCTTACCTTGGCTTACGTACTTCTCTTTGCAAAACCACGCGCACGAATCTACAATCATGCAAATAATACTCTTAGACAAAAGTAAAACTATTTACTTCCGTCCCCAAAGTACTTTACTTTCTTTCATTATCTTATGAGTTAATCCCTTTCTTCTAGGGTTAACTACCGTTCTAGGGTTTCACATATTACCCCATTATTTTACCAAATTGTCCCTAGGGGTTTACCCAAAATATACCTAGGGTTTCACATCTTTAATTCTCATCTTTATTTTCTAATACACAAATCCACACTCTAGATTCACTATTCACAGCACGTACCAACACACACACACACACGCGTCGCATACACACACACACACTGTGCACATCATGCGCACACACACATACACCGCTGCACACACACACATAACACAGCACGCACACGCACGCACGCATACACTGCCACATGAACACACACACACTGCCATCATCATCTTCTTCATTAAACCCTAAGCAACTCAAACCCTAGTTGATCACAATTATTCTTAGGGTTTCATAATCATAATTCTCAATAACTAATGTTACAAAGATGAGGAGAAAATGTTTAAGGGTTCTAGTTTTACCTTCGAAGAACACCTTCACTTTCCCGAGCTTTCTTTCACTCTGTTTCTCTCTCTGTCCGCCTCTCTCTCTCTCTCTCTCTCTGCTGCTCCTTTCTCGCTTTTTCTGCTGTCTCTCTCTCTTTTCTTTCCCTTGATTTTCTTTTCTTGGTTTACAATAAAGAGAGACTAGGATTCTAGAGAGGATATATAAATAAAAAGGGTTTTCAACTTCAAAACCAAAAAGGATTCCTTTTCCTCTTAATTAAAGACTTGGGATTTTCTATTTTAACTTAATAACTAAAGCCCAATACTTATCATAATTACTTGGCCCAATTAAAATAAAAGAGTTCAAAATAAAATAATTAAGGGGGGGGGGGGAATCCGGGTATTACACCTTTTTCCAGGCAATTGATCATTCGTGGACTGGAGCAGTAGAAAAATGGATATCGGAGCCGGGGAAGAGGGGCCATGAGAAAAGGGACGGTGGAGGGAGGTGGGGATAAGGAGGGAGATGCGGAGGTAGAGTGAGGAAGGACAACCGTTGATGGTACACAGTGGGGATGGTTTAGTTTCGACGGCGGCGTAGTACAAAGGAACAATAGAGACGAAGTGGGAGAAGATCGATGAACTGAATTAGTGGTTTTTTAATTCTAGGGTTGGATTTGGGGGTTTCTTGGTTAAGATAAAAAAAAGAGTAGAAGTGAGAGAGGAAGAGAGAAGAGATGACGGTGGGTAGGGTGGGATGCTGGTGGTTTGATTCATGAAATGATTGAAGAAGAAGAGAGATGTAGAGAGAGGGTCGGAAGAGGCAGAAGATGAAGAAACTGAGTGAGAGAGAGAGAGAGAGTTAAAAGGTGAGATTTTATTTAAGTTCTTTGAATTTATGGGAATATGTTTTGTAGGACTACAGTTTAAATTTTAGCATTATGACCCTTATAAATCCAAATATTCAATCCACAAATTTTATTGTTTAAAACATCCTCCGTTAAGTTACATGTGACTCGCACGTGATTATTTAATGAATTTTTCTAACAAACCTGGTTAAAAAAAACCTAACATGCTAACAAAATGTCAAGTTTGGGGCCTAAAATGTAAATAGTAAGGTCTGGCTTGGGAACACTCCCTAAACTTTGGGGCCTAAAATGCAATTCGCCCTAAAAAATAAAGCATAAAAACTTCTTTCACCCTAAGTTACTATGTCGTTAGACGTGTCTACATTTTTGTTTCTTGTTTTATAAACAACTTGTTTTTGTGTTAAGCAAAAATAAAAGGGTTAATGATAATTTAGACTCTAAAGTGACATACCACCCTCCCAAACGGACCTTGATTTTTTTTCTCGCTAGATCAGGGCTTGATGTGTAAACTTCTCGTCAGTTAAGGCCTTTTTGACGGAATTCGTTAAAAAGTCAGTTAAAAAACATGTGCCATGCACGTGACTAACAGAATTGAGTAGTTTGAAGTTGATATTTCTATTAAAGGGCTTAATGAAAATTCCAAACTTAATAAGGGTGAAAAATAAAAATAATTATTTAAATATTAAATAAAACTTAAAAAAATATCATCTACTATCAATTTTCATATATATATATATATATATATATATATATATATATATATATATATATATATATATACAAGGTAAAAAAAAAATATATTTTTTTAGCATGTGCACCAATTAAAAGGTTTGAAAAAGGTAAATTTCTTTCTCAAATTATAGATTAATTTTCTATTTAAAAATGAATTATTATAATAATTTCAAAAATAAAACAATTTTTTTAAATTATATATGGAGCACTTCTTTGTGAGGATAAGAATTTTTTTTTCCAATTTTTTTATTAAAATATATTTATATTAACTAAGAAAATACGTTACAGGAGTACACATTTACAAGTTAACCATAACATTTATATTAGGATTAGGACGGAGGTGAGGCCGGCCTTTGAAGACTGTCGGCCAATTGAGCTTTATACGACCTCGAAGACTCAGAAGGAATTGATATGGGGTGTGTGAAAGACGCTTGAAATAGGATGGCGTGGGGGGTGAGGGTGGTGAGGTAAGGGGAGGAAACTATGGGGTAAAGGGAGGAGCGGGTGGGAAGGGAAAGGGCGGCGGGTAGGTTAGACGCTACGTGAGTTTGAAAGCGATGGAAGTGAAGGGGATAAAAAAATTGTTCACCCTCTCTCATGTTTAAATTATGTTATTTTAACCCCTTAAATGTTTTGAAAATTCAAACTACTCAATTCTGTTAGTCACGTGCATGGCACATGCTTTTTAACTGATTTTTTAACGAATTCCGTCAAAAAGGCCTTAACTGGCGAGAAATTTACACACCAAGGCCTGATCTGGCGAAAAAAAAAACATCAGGGTCCGTTTAGGAGGGTGGTATATCACTTTAGGGTCTAAATTCTCATTAACCCAAAATAAAATTGGTGACATTTATTTTGGTTCAAATGGAGTATTTGGTTTGAGGGTAGAATGCAAATGTGCCACATTCCAGATTATACTCCCTCCGTCTCATACAATCATTTCATTTAAAGGATAGAGAAAGTGGGTACGGAATTGTAGGTAGAAAATTGTTTTGAGTACGATACGTGACATCTAAAATAGTAAAATGAGTCATTTATTATGGGATGGAAGAAGTATAGGGCAAATGGTGGGATATGCCTGTGCTTGTGCTTTGGTTCAAGCCACAAGTAATTGAGTTTTGCTCTCTCTTTCTTCACTTTGCCCATGCTCATAGACTGTTTGACAAAACGACCAAGAGAATAAACAAGAATATTCACTAATAATCAAATGAGACCTTTTCATCTAGAAGCTTTCCGTGTGTCAAGAGTGTGGGGCTCAAATGAGACCTTTTCATCTAATATCAAATGTTTCCGTGTACAAGAATTAACAAGTAGGAGAATGAAATACTTTCATAATCTGATTGCACGGAGGAATATTTTTTATTTATATAAAGCAGCTGAACCGACTAAAAAATTGGAATCGGCTGCCTACGTACCCCTAATCCAGATGCATGGGGGGATCAAGCTGCACATACGTAGTTCTTGTTCAGTATATTACACACATCATTCATGATGTTTGAATTAAACTAAACAAACATATTAGGATCAAGTTTCAACTGACTACTCTGCCTTCTGCTCTGTAGCTTCCTTGCCAGGGGAACTTTCTTTTGCCTTTGCCCATTTAGTTGAGGTTTCTGAGGGTCTATTACTTGGATGCGTCTCCTTTTCTTCGCACTCTCAATCGCGTCATATTGGTTCTTCATCTTTCTCCCAGAACACTCTATCTTCTTGTCTTCGTCATCTTTCTTGGTAAGACAGGTTAAAACGCAAACACTTTTAATCATACAAGAATGATCTTTCTTGGTTATAGTGGTTGGAATGTAACCTCTCTTCTTGGAAGAAGTTATTTTCACTGGAATAACACAAGCATGGTCGACAAGGTCTTTCAACAATGGAGGTAGCTTACCCAAACTTCCTTCCAACCTCTTCTGGTCCATGATCATCCTTTAACAACTTGCTGCAGCACCCCACAAGGTCAGTACCTTCTTTCTTGCTGGTTATAATAGTAGTTGGAAAATAAGCTCTTTTTTTGGAAGAAGAAGAAGATGTAGTATCCTTAATAATTCGAGAAGCATGGTCGACAAGGTCTTTGGACAATGGAGGTAGCTTTGACCCTGACTTGTTCTCTCCTGCAGGGATCCTCCCAACAACTTGTGATCCATCATCTTTTAACAACTTTCCGCAGCTCCCGAGTTTGTTGATAAGAATAGAGTTTGAAGCTGATTTAACATTCTTGGAAGAAGATGTATTGATCTCTTGAATCATCACACAAGAATGGTCTTTAAACATTGACCTCGACCTCTTTTCTTCTGTTATCCTCCCAACTTGTGATCCATCATATTCATCCTTGAACAAGAGGTTGGCATGACGACACTCGATTACCTTGTTTTCAGGAATCTTACATGACTTGTTGTCATCAACCTTGTGGGGATCGATCCAAGGCCTGGTAAGAATATGATCAACTATATCTTGTTTGGCAGTATTACCATCCTTGCTCTTGATTCTTGATTCATCTTCCTTAAACAAGTTGGCACGACACCCGACTCCCTTCTTGAACGTAGCTGCATGATGAATGGATGATGGGGGCTCAAGAATAACATGTTCATTACTGCGTCTTTTCTTGATTGCTGGTGCAGCAGGGCTTGAAAAATCCTCAAATTTGACGCTCCCAACTTCAAAAGTATCCAGGTAATAGCCTCCATTCAGCTCTTTGATTAGCTCATCAAAGGGTAGTGAATTAGCATTCTTGAATATCAACTCTATCGCCATGGCTGTAATTACTATCGCTTTGCTTTCACTGTGAGTATGAGTATGAGTGTCAGTGTCAAATTGAAAGATGATGATGATATATATCAATGAAATTTGCTTAGGGGTAAAGCTACTTAACTACACACTTACGCCCAACCGTTGTTTTGTGCCAGTAATTTACACCGTGTTGACTACTCCTAATTACTACTCTCACCCTCTCAATATCTTTGACAAACTCCATAGTGTCCCAAATCAAATCGTTGTCTTAATTAGTAAAAGCTCATGAAAAGCTTAACTAAAACATAATCCTCCTTTTGTTTCCTAAAATGTTTAAGTTTTAACCAAAAAAACGCTATCTAACTCTTTATTCACTAAGTAACGAATCCTAATTCAATTATATTTAGGATTCTTCAAACATTTGAGCTTTTGACATTTTATTCTGTTAACTTTCTGTTCTTTTTCCGTGCATTATACGATTAAAATATTATTTGTAAAGACATCAACAAATATATTTTTATATTAACTAATTCTCAACAATATTACTCCGCATTTCCAAAATGAATTGAATGTCTATATTATAGGATTTTAGGAGGGCTAGACGAAGTCAAACACACATGGTAGATAGAATAATTATAGTAAATGACTCAAATATTATTGATACTAGAGGTACATATTTATATTAACTAATTCTCAACAATATTACTCCGTTCATGATGTAGGCAGTGGAACAAATAAAAGGGATAAAAAGGATCGAATACGGTAGAACTCAATCGATACTCGTAAACGATGGGATAGATAATCGAAACTAGTAGAATTTAATCGATACTAGTAAACGATCTTCAACCTAGCAGAATTTAATCAATACTAAAGTTGGCATCCAAAAGGAATTCAATCACTTTTAGGAAATAGAGAGTAAACACTCAATATCAAAACTTTATTAATAATCAACTGATTTTCGGAATTAAACATAACCCTATTTTTATAAGCCTCCTAAGACTTGGAAAATAAGTCAAAAACATCTAAAAATAAGCCTAATCTATATGGTAACCTAATAGAAATCTAAAATAACAAAATAAAGGCTAAATCTACTTTTAAACATCAAAATACTACCCATCTAATACTAAATCCGAAAATACAATAAAATAATCATAATAAAAATAAAAATTATTCATATTCCTAACATTGATCTCCATCATTCTCCCTCGCTTGAAGAAAATCCGTCCTCGGATTTTGACTATTGCTGTAAATACGTCTTCAAAATGAACTCCGAGCCCGCGGCGAACTTTAAACTTTATTGCCTTCATCGAAATATCCATCCAGTCACTCCATTGAGTTGATACGAAGTGATTGATAATTAATTTCTGAACAATCCATGAAACTGAAGAACGGAAGATATAGACATGAAACGGATTTTCATATGAATGAGAAAAATTGAAAGCTTCAGAATTCCATATCAAGTAATCTTGTGGGACTTCAAGGCTAGTTGTTTGCGGACCAATCGACTGTGATGTCATTAACTGGCAAATCTCGCAATTACATTTGTCAAAAACAGGAGGTTTTGACCAATCAACAAAAACCTCATCACTCGAAGATTCAGAAAAGGACCACAAAAAATCAACCATAATTTTCTTTTTTGGGGAATAAATAAAAATAAAAATTGATAACTAAATACCTCAACCTAGAAAAAAATTGTAATGCCCGTCCTAATTCCTGTTAAATTCTTGCCTTGCATATTTATATGCTATTTTATTTGAGTTAATTATTTAACTAATTGAGCAAGTTTAGATCCTAATTGTTCAAAGTTGAACTTTAGGGTCATTTGTGAAAAATAAAGTTTAAGGGCCTTTTTGTCAAAGTTGAATCTTGGAGGGCCTAGGTGCAATTCTTGAAAGTTTATAAGGATAAACTTATGTTTTCTCCTTCTCTGAATCATCTTTCCCCATTTCTCTCGTACATTCCTCTGTCTCAAAAAAAAAAGTTAGGGTTTACCCTATTCTCGACTCCTCTTGCTTGATTATGCCTCTGTTCGAAAATCCGATTTCGCATAAATGATCAGGGCGGTGAGTAGAGCATTTCCTGCTGAACAGAAATTAGTTTGGGTGAATTTGATTTCGGACTAGGTAAGTCACTAGCTCCCCCTTGCTTGTAATAAGATGCCTATATGTTATTCTTCGTACTTATGCTTGTTAATTTCGTGTTTGAGGTAATTTTTGTGATACTTGTAAATTTGGGACGAATGGAGTATTAGTATTAATTACAAAGAATGCATAACCTTGAAGAAAATCTATACTCCTATTTGTGATACTTGTCCTGTGTATATGTTAGTAAGTTTATACTCCTACTCGTGAGACGGTAAAATATTAACTTGATTTAAATATTATTAGAAAAATTGTACCATTATTTGTGGTACGGGGAAATGAATGGAAGTATCCCTAAATGAGTATATTAGTATATTAGAAAATTATACTTATACTTTTGGGACGGTGAAATATTTAATTGGAATAAAAGACAATTATTCTATTATTTGTGGGACGGTAAAAAGAATGAAATAAACTTGAAAGTAATATTTTGAACTTGTTAGTATACTCCTGGGTATTGCTTGGATGTTAGAATGTTAATAGAAAGTATACTCCTACACTTGGGATGGAGAATTATTCAACCTGGGAAAGAAATAAAATTTCGAATTTTAGTACCTTGGGCGACCGCCCATGTTTGGCCAGGCGACCGCCCATTTATCTGGAAGATTTTTCTCTTGCAAAGTCTTGTTTTGGGCGACCGCCCATATCCTTTTGTGCGACCGCACACCTACCCTAATGAACAAAAGTCTTGAATAAAGTTTGATTAAGCTAGAAATAACCATAGTTAAGGTATATAGCCTTAGTATAAGATGTCCTAGCAAGTGTTGTGACACCTTAGGGGCATTAGAACTTGGTCTTGAACATAAGTACTCATAGAATTAAAATGAGAACTTGAGTATAAGAGTAAGAACTCTTTTAATTGTCTTGAAAGTGCTATGAACAAGCACTAATGTGTTATATGTGTCTTGAAACCAATGTTTGTGTACCTTAGGGGCACTAGAACAATGTCTTGAGCTTGAACATCCTAAGTATATGATTAAGAACTTGTAAGTATGAGATGTATAACTCATCTACTTAGCTTGAACTTAAAGTATAAGACAATTAAATCTTGTACATGACTTGAATATCCAAAGATTGGAATAATAACTTGAGTATAAGATAATTAATTCTTGTACATGTCTTGAACATCCAAAGAATTGGATTGAGAATTTGAATATAAGATGATAAAATCTTGTACTTGCCTTGAAACCAATACATGTGTATGGTAGTAATCTTGTAGGTGTTATAGAACACTAGAAGTATCAGGACAAGATCCTTAGCTTGAACATCCAAAGAATTGGAGTGTGAACTTGAATATAAAAGAAAGAACTCTTGTTCATGTCTTGAAACCAATACATGTGTATGGTAATGAACTTGAAAGTGCTATGAACAAGCACTAACGTGTTAGAACTATGCTTGATGTGTATGTGCAAATCTTGCACATAAAGAATGTGGCTTGTTGACTACTTGATACTTGGTATTAATAACCAAAGAGTTAGAATGTGGAACTAGATAGAGAATAAATAACTCTAAGACATACTTGAATCTAATACGTGTGTATCGAAAGTGCTATGAACAAGCACTAATGTGCTAGTACTTGGTTTTAGTCGTGCATATACTCAATGAAGTATATAAAGTATAAAGAATATATCATGTTCCTGAGATAGGTTCCTAAAGAAATAGGGACTAGTGTAATATGAAGATAATTCATAAAACAATGATTATAGAACACAATATGTGTTGGAAAATGTATTCGATTATTAGCGATACATATACGCGAGATATGATTGTGACTAGGTACAATACGACATATTCGACTACGTGCTTAGAGTCTAAGATGTTGGGCTCTACTTGGAAGTAAAGGTGTTAGGATTCATTGTTAGTACACCCACCTGATTTGATTGACCCATTCCACGTGTCTTTTTATGGACTTTAGGTTTACTTGTAATGAAGTTTTACTTCAATTTTTAGACAAGTCCATTTCTAGATGTTTAGTAGTTAGGCTGAGTTATGATCGGTTTATTCTTAGCGGTTTAGTGTCCCTCAAGCCGCCGTCTTCAAACCGCCAGCATGGTGCCTTAATTCCTTCATCAAACCGCAGTTTGTGTCTTTGATGAAACCGCATTTCAAGTTCATTCATGAAACCGCACATGCATCTGGTGGAACCGCCGACCAAGATATTGAAGAAGTTATTGCTGTCATTTACTCCTTGAAGACAAACATGCGCTTTTCAACCGTAAATGAATGACTGGTGACTTGTCCTTAAAACTTCAAGTCATGTTTCAGTTATTCTTGGAATGTCGGTTTGTCTAGCTTTTTGAAAAGTTACCGTTGTACTTTTCCAACAACTAAAAGGACAATGTCAGGTAGTGATCCAACAACTTCCTGCCACAAAGCAAAAGCAAAGGACGACAGTGACACGTCAACGAATGGGATTATGACAACGCATAAAACCGCCATACAATGACTCACCTCATTGTCCAACGGTCACTAATGCCTTCACTATAAATAGCCTTCATTGTTCAACATTGAAGGTTGCTGAGCTTCAAAGTGAATATCCCAAGTATTCAAGTTTGCTTTGAAGATTGAAAACCCAGATATTCATATCTTCATCATCTCCTTAGCAAACCCAGAGTTCTTCATCAAAGCTTCAAGCCTTCAAATCATCACAACTCAGCCTTGCACAGAAAGTAATCACTTGCTTACCATCACTTAGATATTTTGAGCTCTTGATTTCTTTCCACACTACACACCCGGAGTATATTTTCTTATAGATTATATACCTCAAAAATACAGGTTGTTATAATAGCATTGTTAGGTTAGATTGTTTATTTAGAGTTTGGATTCTTTAGTAATCTTGTAAAAACTCCTCTAAATCAATACAAGTCTAGTAGCTATTAGAAAATCCTAGGCTAACCACCTAGGTAGAGGACGTAGTTCTTTCAAGAACGAACCTCTTCAAATTGTGTGTCCTTGATCTTTATTTTCTGTCTTGTCATTTACATTTATGTTTATGAGCTTTATTTAGTTTCATGTGAAATGACTTGATAAATGATTTGCATACTTTTGTGATACTTCAGTTGTGCCCTGTCAGTTGCATCATTCCTTTTCAACCACTTAAACCGCCCAACTCTTTATAATTCAGTTTGGACAAAACCGCAAAACTCCGCTGTGCATTTTATCTGAGCGGTTCTAGTGCTTTAAACCGCAATAGACCAAACTGATAAGTACTTGGTTGATTTTCAAGGGTATTCCGATAAAGATTTTAAACCGCTATTCACCCCCCCTTCTAGCGGTTCTATACCCTTGTTGCCCTTTGGGACCAACAAGTGGTATCAGAGCATATCCACCAAAAGTTATTTTACAAGCTTAACCGCTTGGGTGCTGATCCAATGGCAAACATAAAGTCCCATATGATGCAGACATCCAACTCTAATCACTTACCTATTCTTAATGAAGATAGTTTCATCTTCTGGAAAGATAGGATGAAGAATCACATGATATCTGAGGATCGCAGATTATGGACTGCAATTGTTAATGGACCCTATGTCCCGATGAAGGCTAACCCTGATGCAGGTACTGCTGGATAAACCGCGGAAATCAAGAAGCCGAAAGCTGAATGGACCGAAACTGATCAACGGAATGTGGACTTTGATGGAAGAGCTATGTCCATGCTTGTATCAGCTATTGATCTAAGAACTCACTCAAAGGTTCTAGATTGCAATACCGCAAAGGAAACATGGGATGGCATCATTGACTTTCTGGAAGGAGATGCCGACACCAAGAAGAACCGCCTCTACCAACAGAGAAGGCTCTTTGATTACTTTGTCAAAGACCCAAAGGAATCTCTTCGCCAATGCTATGAGCGGTTCGTGGAAATTGTCAATGTATGTTTCTCTGTAGGGCACAAGTATTCCAATACTGACCTGAACATGAGATTCATGCAATCTCTTGGTAGCAAATGGCTGATCAAAACTACCAACATTGAAGACAACAAAGATCTGGAAGCTCTTGATCTTCGTCATCTTTATGCCATGCTAAGGGTATTTGAATTCAAGATTGAGGAAGCTCATGAAACCGAAAACAGATTCAAGTCTCTTTATCTTACCGCTTTCAACAATGCCACATCTCCGGTTTACAATCCAGATCACCATCAAACCGCACCTAATATCCATTTACAAACCGCTTCTTTTGATCCAAATATTCCAAGATATATTTCTCAAACCGCACCTCCAAAGTATTACCAACCGCCTCATCAACCTTACCCTCAACATCATCAACCCTATTCTCAACCTCAGCAATCTCATCAATCCTACACTCCTTCTCAAAATTCCCAAAGTGTAGCATCTAGTTCTACTCAAGTTGACTTTGATGACATGGATGATGATGAGTTTTCTCTCTATGTGAAAAACTACACCAAGTTCAGAAAGAACAGAGCTCAATCTCAGTCAGGCGGCCCTGCAAAGTTTGTCCCTCCAACCAGATTCAACAAAGCAGCTGATGCTAAGAAAAGGGATGATCTTGTTTGTTACAACTGCAGACAACCAGGTCATTTTGCCTCCAGTTATCCCAAACCGCGCTATGAAGCCGCTCCTGCCAAGAAACCGTTCAACAAAAAGTTTTTCAAGAGAAGAGGAATGGTTGCTGAACAAGGAGAACAACCACTAACATGGATGGGTTCTGATACAGATGATAGTGATGAAGATGAAGGAGTTGCAAATCTTTGCCTAATGGGATTTGAAGAAAAGGTTGAAATTGACGAAAGCCTTCCACTGCCACTCCATCAAATGAAGTCAGTTTCACCAAAAACTCTTGAAGCTAAACAAGGCAAAACTCCTACTTCACCAAACTACTCTCCTGAGGATCAAACCGAACAAACCCATGATGACCAGGTACTTGAACGTGCTAATGTCATTTGTCAACAACACAATGTGCTTAAAAAGGCATATAAATTAATGGCTGCGGAACTTGAATATTCTCAAAAAGAATGCAAGTTCCATAAGGAGGAGATTAAAAAACTCAAGCTCCAAATTGTTGGGATAGCTTCTGTTATGGAAGAAAACCGCTATCTTAAGGACAGAACCGAGGTTCTTAACACCCGAATCCATGATCTTACTGCACAAAGGGATGAACTTCAAAAAGTGACCGATGTGTGGACTAAGTCTGGAGTCACCATGGAACAAATCGTTAATTCACAAATTCTCTCTAAGGAGAAAAGTGGATTAGGATTTAAAACTGATGATGGGTGTAAGTTGACACGCCCCAAGTCCCGGGATTCCCTAATAGAACCTCAAACCCGGTGGGAGTGACTAACAAGGAACAAGAAACTTAACAAGAAACTTAATGACATTTGTTTAACAAACTGACATGATATATATACTCTAGAGTAAGGAGCTATACTAGCTCACAACGAGTTCTAGACCAAGAAAATTAAAACCAAAATGGTTACATACAGCGGAAGACATGCCTAGCAAATAAGCTGGCATCAAGAACTGTCTAGGGACAACAAATACTACCCCAATACAAGCCAAGAGTTTATTAACTCATACAACATCGTCCTTACCAAAGTATAAAAGGACACTAACTTCGAACAAGAATATCATGCTGAGTAAATTCCCAGCTAAGTCGAGCCTCACTGCGTACTATCCCCTGCTTTCCTGGGGGGGGGAAACAATTAAACAAATAAAGGCAGAGATAAATCTCAGTAAGCTATTAACATGCAACTATATGACATGTTATCATGCAATTCAAATAGATACTCAAGTAATCATATATCAAGTATCATCAAGGAACAAGTATAGGAGAGGCTAAGCCAACTCAACAAGTAATCAAGCTCAAGATATGATCAGGTAACAAGTAGTCAAGTAGTGTGAGAGGCTAGACCAGCTCACCAAGATGCACATAGGCCTATCACGCATTGTACCTGAATCCTTCCTTATTCCTCCCAAGAATACCATTTGTTGTCGATGCTTTTCTAGCTGAGGACAACCAAGAACAAGAACAAGAGACTGCTATGCAGTATATAAGAAGACCTGGTAACCAGTGTCATCCACAAGAACAAGATCCACGTGGTGTTCAAGACAGGAGTTTAGCATTCACTTAGGTCAGGCTTATTGCTCCAACCAAGGAAGCTATGCCCTTACTATGGCCGGTAGTAAGGGGTCAGGCGGAAATACATAGGGACCCGATTGTCACTTAATCCCCAGCTTTCGCGACAAGCGTGAACCTATATATTTTCGAACAAGCAAGGAGAACCAGCTGGACTCACACAAGAATGCACAAGTAGATGTTTACTTGAACTACGAGAATAGAACTAAGTCCCATATTAGTGGACCAGTCTTTATGCACCATGTAATCATGTATCATGTGCTCACGAGAATATGCACCATGTAATCATATATCATGTGCTCACGAGAATACAAGTACACGTACTCAATCATTGTGAAGACAAATCAATCTAATCAATGGCACGTAGGGCGTCCATATAACACGGTCAATCCAAGTTAGAGTCTATTAATAACAAACCTCAAATAAGTAGTAGGGTATATTATTCTATATCACTTTGTCACATGCCAAGTTTGCACGTACATATTCATATCACGTTTAACACATTAAAGTGTCTATCACGATACCCTTACTATCAAATAGAGTCCAACACCTTAGACTCTAAACACGTAGTAGAATAGGTCACCTTGTACCTAGACACAGTCATACTTCACGTATATGTATCGTTAGTAAGCAAATACATTTTCTAACAGATATTGTGTTCTGTAATCATTCTTATTAATTTAAATCGTAGTATTCACGATTATATGAATTATCTTCATATTACACTAGTCCCTATTTTCTTTAGGAACCCATTTCAAGACAAGATATCTTCTTTATATTTTATATACTTCATTGAGTATATACACGATTAAAAACTAAATCATTTACACTTTAGTGCTTATTTATAGCACTTCCAATATACACGTATCAAGTTCAAGTATGTAGTAGAGTTATTCATTCTCTATCTAGTTCCATAACCCAATTCTTTGGTTATTCATACCAAGTACCAATCAATCAAGAAGCCACATTCTATCAAGTAAATATATGCAAGATTCGCATATACACATCAAGACTCTTTCAAGTTTATTACCATACACCTATATTGGTGTCAAGGCACGTACAAGATTTTATAATCTTATATTCAAGTCTTAATCCAATTATTTGGATGTTCAAGTCATGTACGAGATTTTATTGTCTTATACTTCAAGTTACTATCTCATCTTAAGACATTCAAGACATTCAGGACATTCAGGACATTCAATACATATACAAGATCTTACCATCTTATATCCAAGTTCTCAATCCATTTCTTTGGATGATTAAACATGTACAAGAGTTAATTATCTTATACTTCAAGTTCAAGCTAGGAAGATGAATTATACATCTTTCACGAATTATTTTCCAATCCTTTTCTTAGGACATTCAAGCTCTAGACATTAGTTGGTGTCCCTAAGGTACACAAACATTGACTTCAAGACACATAAAAGAGTTATTACTCTTATATTCAAGTTATCATTTAATTATGATTCAAGTCCACATTTCATTTGTTCACAAAGGGACTATTTTTCAGTACTAGAGTGTTCTACAACACTCATCTAGGCCATCTAGGGTAGTACCCTAAACCTAGACCAAGAATAATTAGAGTTCAAATTAAGTAAATGAGCTAGACAACTCCTACTTACGAGTTCTTAATCCCCTACATAGGATATTCAATCTCAAGTCATTGTTTTAATGCCCCTAAGGTGCACAATCATCGGCTTCAAGACAAGCATAACACATAAGTGCTTGTTCATAGCACTTTCAAGACATATAAAAGAGTTGTTACTCTTATACTTAAGTTCTCATTTGAGTTCTATAAGTGTCCATGTACAAGACTAAGTTCTCATTTTAATTAAATGAGTATTCATGTTTAAGACCAAGTTCTGATGCCCCTAAGGTGTCACAACACTTGCTAGGACATCTTATACTAAGGTTATATACCTTAACTAGAGTTACTTCCAACTTATACAAACTTTAAACAACATTTTGTTCTTCAGGTAACTGTGCGGTCACCTAAAATGGCCTGTGCGGTCGCACACAAGCAGGTCAATTCCTTTGAAAAACCTTTCAGAAAGATGGGCGGTCGCCCAAGGATTTTTGTGCGGTCGCACAAGGTACCAAAATGCTAAATTTTTATTTCTTTCCCAGGTTAAGAAATTTCTCGTCCCAAGCGTAGGAGTAACTTTTATTAACTCTTAGGCAATACCCAAAACATTATTTCAGGCTCAATTCATTTCTTTTACCGTCCCATAAATAATAGGACAATTTCCTTTTATTCCAATTTAATATTTCACCGACCCAAAAGTATAAGTACAATTTTATATTATACTAATATACCCATTTAGGGATACTTCCATTCATTTCCCCGTACCACAAATAATGGTACAATTTTTCTAATAATATTTAAATCAAGTTACTATTTTACCGTCTCACGAATAGGAGTAATTTTTTTCTACAAACCAACAACCCAGGAGGTTAACTAATTTAAACCAATTTTCCAAGTTTCTTTTGTACCCAGCATATTTATACTCCCTTCGTACCAAATTTACAAGTATCACAAAAATCACCCCAAATCACGAAATTTACAAGCACAAGTATCAAAAATAACATATAAGCATGTTATTACAAGTAAGGGGGAGTCAATAGCTTACCTAGTCAAAAATCAAGTTGACCCAAATTAATTTTTGATCGGTCTGGAACGCTCTATTCAGTGCCACGAATATTTATCCGGGACCGGAATCACGAACAGATGGATAATTAATCGCGAGGAGTCGAGAATAGGAAGAATCCTAAACTTAGCTTTTGGAACAGAGGAAGCAACGAGAATGTTTTCAAAGAAAAGTGAGTCAGAGAAGGAGAAGGCAACAAGTTTATCTTTCAACTTTCCAAGAATTGCAACTAGGCCCCTCAAGTTCTAACTTTGACAAAAAGGCCCCTAAACTTTTAACTTTGACATTTAACCACCTTAATTTTTTAAAGTAGCTAAATAATTAACTCAAATAAAATAGCATATAAATATGCTAGTCAAGAATTTAACAAATAAGTCAAATATTTAACGAGATTAAGGATGGGCGTTACATAAGTGTCCTTGTCTTTGTGCTGAAGGTGGTGTGAAACCAACTGAAGAAACCAAAGAAATTCCTAAGGTGAATCATGCTGGTAAAAAGGGCTCAACACAAGAAATTAAAAAGCAAAATTATTTCTATGAGTATCCTAAAAACCAGACTGGGAGAGATCCAAAGTGGAAAGAGAAATCCATAGCGGCTGAGGCAACCAAGGAAGTATTGAGTGATGAAACCGCTCCTAGTCGGTTTAAGGAATATCCTGTTATATTTCCTAAAGCCGCACCTAAGAGAAAGGTGGAATTCAAGAAGGTTAACTTTGTTAAAGCCAAAACCGCTGACCTAGTAAAACATGATAAACCGAAGGTCAGTAATGGATTTGTAAAACCGCAACCACAACCTGGCTTAATTCATTGTTCTATCTGTGCCGACTTTGGTCATAGTGCTGGTCATTGTCTTTAAGATTCACACCCAATGCCAAGGGACGTAAAAATCCTAAGGTCAAACAGGTGTGGGTCCCAAAAAGCTGCTAACCCTAGGACCCAAGGAATAAGGGGGACCAAAACCTTTCATGTTTATTTTTCAGATTTCATGTTTTATGGCTGGAACCGCTAAGAAGAAGAAGGATCTCTGGTATTTGGATAGTGGATGCTCACGACACATGACTGGAGATTCAGAACTACTGTGCAGTTTCATCCAAATGAAAGGTCCCCCAGTAGTGTTTGGTAACAACAAGAATGGAGAAACAGTAGGATATGGAGCAATCAAACGAGGAAAAGTGACTATTGAAAATGTGTCACTAGTAGAAGGACTCAAGCACAACCTTCTCTCCATATCTCAGTTTTGTGACAAAGGAATGAACTGCATCTTCACATCAACTAGCTGTTATATCAAAGATGCTTCCTCTGGAGTCACTCTACTGACTGGCAACAGAACAGGTGATGTTTATATAATTGATTTAAGCAATATTGTTTCTATTGCTGACCTCTGTTTTGTAGCCAAAAATATAAGTGAAAGCAGCTGGTTATGGCATAAGCGGCTCAGCCACTTGAACTTCAAGTATCTAGCAAAAATGCACAGGGATGGTCTAGTAAAAGGACTACCCAAAGTGGCTGACCATCATGATGAAAAGTGTAAAGCATGCCAGCTTGGAAGGCAGCCCAAACAGTCATTTCCCAGTAAAACCGCGCCTTCAACGAACCGCTGTTTGCAACTGCTGCACATGGATTTATTTGGACCTGTCCCAACCGCCAGTATAGGAGGAAACCGCTATACACTTGTGGTGGTTGATGATTATTCAAGATATACATGGGTGGAAATGATGACCTCTAAAGATGATACTTATGGACTCGTAACCGCTCTCTTTAGACAGCTCCAAACTCAGAAATTGGATGACATTGTTGCCGTGCGTTCAGATAATGGAACCGAATTTACAAACAATGGTATTGCCCAATATTGTGATGGTCATGGAATTGATCATAATTTCTCTGCCACTGGAGTTCCACAACAGAATGGAGTAGTGGAAAGAAAGAACAGAACTTTGATTGAAGCCGGGAAGACTATGATTGCAGAAGCCAAGCTTCCCAAATACTTCTGGGCCGAAGCCGTCAATACCGCATGCTTCACCCAGAACCGCTCCCTCATCATCAAAGTTCACAACAAGACTCCTTATGAATTGTGGAGAGGCAGATCACCCAACATTGCCTTCTTCAAGATATTTGGATGCAAGTGCTACATCTTGTACAATGGCAAAGAGCATCGAGGTAAATTTGATGCTAAGGCCGATGAAGGTATTTTTGTTGGCTATTCTAAACACTCTAAAGCTTTTAATTGTTTCAATAAGACATCTTTAAAAATTGTAGAGTCAGTCCATGTTACATTTGATGAACATGCTCTCCTTGAGCCACATATGGCTCCAAATGTTGCTAATGATTTTAGTGATTTTGAGACATGCACTAGACATAGAGCAACTGACAACCATCCTACTCAAACCGCTACATCCAGTTCTTCAGCCGCACCTACTCAAACCGCTGATGGTGTAACTGTTGAACCGCTGTCTTCTGACCCCATTCAAACTGTTGAACCAGTTCCAAATCTAACCTTCAATGAAGATTTCAATGATTATCAGGATGATCCTCCTCTGGAAAATCTTCAAGAAATAGTGGTTCAAGACAACCTCCCTCCTGAAATTAATGAGCATAGAGACCATCCAACTGCCAACGTTATTGGTCCTATCAGTACTGGTTTCCAAACCAGAGGGAGTTTAACTCACAGAGATAATCACAGTTTGTTCTCAACTGCTCTATTATCTCAGATGGAACCGAAGAAGGTAGATGAAGCTCTAAGTGATCCAAGTTGGGTAATTGCAATGCAAGAAGAGCTTAATCAGTTTGAAAGATGCAAAGTTTGGACTCTAGTTCCAAGGCCCAGAGATCACACTGTAATTGAAACAAAATGGGTATATAGAAACAAGATGGAAGAAAGTGGTACAATAACAAGAAACAAAGATAGGTTGGTTGCTCAAGGTTATAGGCAAGAAGAAGGGATTGATTATGATGAAACCTTTGCCCCTGTAGCCAGACTTGAAGCCATAAGATTATTCCTGGCCTATGCATCCTTCAAGAAATTCAAGTTATATCAAATGGATGTGAAGAGTGCATTTCTGAATGGTGAACTACAAGAAGAAGTTTATGTAGCTCAACCGCCAGGATTTGAAGACAACAAACTTCCAAATCATGTCTTCAAACTCAAGAAAGCATTGTATGGACTCAAACAAGCTCCAAGAGCATGGTATGACACTCTATCTAAATTTCTTATTGAACAAGGCTTCTCTCGAGGTAAAATTGATACAACTCTATTTATAGCTAAACACAAAAGTCATTCATTATTAGTTCAAATATATGTTGATGATATTATTTTTGGTTCTACTAATGAAACTATGTGTGTTAAGTTTGAGAAGCTAATGAAGAGTAAATTTGAAATGAGTATGATGGGAGAATTGACATTCTTTCTTGGACTCCAAGTCAAGCAATGCCATGATGGGATCTTTATCAACCAAGCCAAATACACTAAAGATTTGATAAAGAAGTTCGGGCTTGAAACCGCTAAACCAGTTGATACCCCAATACCTAAGGCCTGCAGTTTGGATCGAGATGAACATGGTAAGAAAGTTGATCAAACTCTCTACCGAGGTATGATTGGCTCTCTACTTTATTTAACTGCTAGTAGGCCAGATATCATGTTTAGTGTTTGTGTTTGTGCTAGATTTCAAGCTGACCCTAGAGAATCTCATCTTATTGCTGTTAAACGTATTATTAGATATTTATGTGGATCTGTTAACCTTGGACTTTGGTACTCCAAAGAATCTTCATTTGATCTATTAGGTTATTCAGATGCTGACTTTGCAGCATGTAAGATAAGCAGAAAGAGCACAAGTGGTACTTGTCAGTTCCTTGGAACGCGGCTTGTGTCATGGTCCAGCAAGAAACAAGCGTCAGTTTCAGTCTCAACCGCTGAAGCTGAATATATAGCGGCTGGAAGCTGTTGCTCTCAAATTCTCTGGATGAAACAACAGTTGGAGGACTACGGGATATTTGAACAAAACTGCCCTATCTTCTGTGATAGCACTGCTGCAATATCCATCTCCAACAATCCAGTTCAGCACTCAAAAACCAAGCACATAGACATAAGATATCATTTCCTCAAAGACCATGTTGAAAAGAAAAACATTTTTCTAGCAAAGGTGGGAACAGATGATCAAATTGCTGATATCCTCACCAAACCGCTTGAAAATTCCAGGTTCTATCACTTACGAGGAGAAATGGGTATGTTAGAACTAAATTAAGATATCATATCTATATATATTAGTATTAATATCTTTTTTTTAAGTGTTTTGGCTATGCTTAGAAAAGTCATCTAGAATGCGGTTCTGTCATCATTGAAACCGCATCAATAAATGGTTTGGTACAAGATTCTCCATCAAACTGACGAGTCAAATGAATGTAATCGGTTCGTTCAAAACCGACAAGAAAGCAAAGTCATTCGGTTTAAACATATAAACCGCCATCAGATTAGAAAGACATCAGTTTCATGAAAACCGCTGAAGACGTAAGGTAAGTCGGTTTGCTCAATCAAACTGCTCAGGTATGAAATTGCATTTTAGTCCCTACTTTATGTCATATCAATTATAAGGACCCTTTTGCAATTTTCTCTGCCGCATTAAATTCTATGTGACGTGGGACGCCATCTGGAGATAATCGTGCGCCGTTCTCGTCGTTCCATTACTCGAGAAACAGTTAATTGAGTATAAAAGACAAAGTTTATTTCTTTTTACCTTTTTACCTTCTTCCTCATTTGCGTATACTCTCTCTCTCTCTCTCATCTGCACTCTATTCTCAACCTCCAATATTTCCCATACTTCTTTGAAATTTAAAATGGCACCTAAGAAATCTTCAGACCCTTCTGCTCCATCTACATCTAAAACATCCAAAGGCGATATGGTATGATTTCTTGAACCCTTCACTCTAGCATTTCATTTTTTCCGCCATTGTTGTTCGAAAAAGCTTGTTCGTCTTCTCATATTTTTACTTGCTTTTTCTTTCAATTTTTGGTTGATTATGATTACGTATGTTCATATATGCTGGGTTTGATGTTTATTTCATGTATTTTGTTCAATTTTTGAACAATTTTGATTTTTGGGTTTTTCGGGTGTTCATTCGTATTTATTTGATACTATGTTCTGGGTTTATTATTTGAACTTGTTATTTTAGAACTTTGTTAGTATCTGCTATTTTCGAGTCTTTTGGTATACTTCTTTCTTAATTTGGTTAAGTTTTTGTTTTGCATGTTTATCCCCTGTTCATCATGTTCTTCATGCATTCAAATGCTTTTTCAAATTCTTTCCATGTCTAGTTTTGGGTGTTTACCATTTTACCCCTATTTTACTTCAACCGCTTATTTCATTGTTAGGATTCCTTGTAGCAGTTTGAATGCTTGATTTATTCAAACTGCTTGCACCAAACTCCTACTAACTTTGATTATTTTTTAGGATGAATCCAACTTTGTACCTGGATCTCAGATCATCAAAGCCGAATTTGAAGCCGATGCAGTTGGAAGAAAACTGCTTGCTCTACTGGAATCGTCAAAACTGCAGCCGCTATTCCAGTTGGATGAACCAAAATTTGACAAGAGGCTTTGTGCAGAATTCTTTGACAACGGGATTGTCTGTGAGGTACCCCTCTTGAATGGTAAAGGAGAAGAGATCAGAGACATAGAGTCTGGGGAACTGAAGACTGAAAATGCCATCAAGTCCACTGTCAGGACAAAGGATGTAGTTTTATCTGCTTCAAAGGTTGCTATCTTGGCTGGACTGGAGAATTCTGAAATCCTTTCTATCAAACCAGAGTTAGTCAGCCGAACTACTGAGGAGCTCTTGGGGGTCTCTGTCTTCAACACTAAGTCCACCCCTAAGAAGGAGTTTGGAGAAGTAATGGTAATGTTGTGTGACTTAGTAGACACTGGAGTGATGTGCAAGAATGGCAATCACAACAACTTCACTTCTGAGCAGTACAACTACTGCGTGGCTATCTACAAAGGGAAGAAGCTGCACTGGCCAAGGATCATCATGCAAGAAATGATCAATGCCCTCAGCCGCCACACTTCTGCCAAAGCCGCTGGTAAAACAAAGATCAGAACTTATTGCAAACTCTTAACTAAATTCCTTCATCAGGACTCCGTGATCTTTAAGGCTTCAGTGGAAAATGAAGCTGAGTGGGTGCAACCGAATGAGAAGACCTTATTTGGTGCTTCAAAGCTTGATGCTTTCAGAACCGCGTTTGGATGGCGGTTTGCACAAGCGGTATGGTCTGCTGATCCTCTGCCTGAAGAACAGAGAGGTCCCTTTCCTGAGGCTCGACTCAATAAGTCAGGCAAACCTTATGCCGGTGCCATAGCAGATCAAGCCGCTGCTACTAGAGCTAGAGAAGCTGCTCAAACTGCCACCCTGAATAGGCTAGGAGTTAGCCTGGATGGAACTGAGCTCCGGTTGAGAGGGAGTCTGCGGTTGAGGGGGAGCCTGAAATCCATGCGGCTCAACCCAGGGAAACCGCGGCTCCAAGAAAGAAGAAAGCCAAGCTTACTGAAACTTCCAAACCCTCATCTATTCCTCCTCCAAAACTGACCTTACCAAAATCCTTCCTTATTCTATCTAATCCCTCTTTTGAACCGCTTCCACCTTACTCTAAACCAATTCCTTTTACAAAACCAACTCCTCCTATCCCTTCTAAACCTCAGATAAAACCCCTTTCCCCAATCAAGCCAAATGTTGAAAAATCAATGAACTTTGCACAAGATGTGAATCTGTTGAGGAAACTAAAAGCCTCCACCTCTGAACCCAAGCCTATCTCACCTCCAAAATCCCCTCTCAAAATGCCAACTGTTCAATTCACTGAAGAACAGTTGCAGCTAATCTTTTCTGCCCTTCCCAACCTTAAACCCTCCACTCAAACCGAGCCTGAGCAGACTGAAGTGTCTGAGGCTGCGGTTCCAGTTGAACAAGCCAAGGTATCTACAAGTGCGGTTCAGCCTGAGCAAACTGATGATTTTGAGGCTGCAGTATTGCCTGAGCAGACTGATGTGTCTGAGGCAGTTCAAGATGAACCTGAGCAAGATGATGAAAATCTTGAGGTTCAACCGCTGAAGAAGAAGAGAAGGTTAGTGAAGAAATATGATTTTGTGGAGCACTGGCAATCAAGGCCACCTGGTGCAATGGACTTCACTGAAACTTCTGACAAGAAGGATCATTCACCCACTGAAGGCCCATTTGCAAAGGAGTTGAGAGAAAGGGTTGAAATGAGAAAAGCTGGAATAGACCCCATGCTGGTTGAAACCGCTACTCCTTCGTTGAAACGAAAGCTGGAGTTTGATTCACCAGAGCACACTCCTTCACCTTCTGAATCCCCTACACTGCCTTTCGCTTCAGCAGTTCAACCGTCGGCTCAACCGCAACTGATCAACATCTCTACCCCTTCGGTTCTGCCTGAATTTACAGTTGCAGTTAGGTCTCCCAAACCGCGTGGTTTGAAAAGGAAGTGTGCACAGGATATAGCGGGTTACCTGAAGAAGTTTAGAGCTACTACTTCCAAAGCCAACCGCCATGGAGCCATCATTAGAGCCGCCAACAAACATGAAGAGCAACGACTCAAGTCTGGTCGTCCAAATCCATTTGCAATCTTTCCAGCCGATGAGTCTCAAGCTGCTTCAGATCAACTGATTGCTTCAACTCTTGATCAAATTATTGAATATCTGGCAGTTGAGTTCATCTTCTCTCTATGCTCTCAATTTTTCTTTAGGATCAACTGCACTGTATTTCCTTATCTTTATAGATGGCAGTTCTCTCCTTATTCTTCCTTTCCTCTCTCCAATACCCAACTTCTTTCCATTTCCCCTTCTTTTCCCTACACTTCATTTTTTATCATTCCTTTCCCTTCCTCCCTTTTTGAAACTGATCCAGTCAAGATTCAGTTTGTTCTGGATTCATTTTTTGCCCAATCTGCATTTCTTTCCTCTTTGCCCTTCCTTGTTGATGCCATTAAGAGGGAGAATGCTGTTGACCCTCGTATTGGGAGAATGGAATTCAAAATTGAAACCCTTCTGGAGAACCAGCTCAAGTTAGAACAGAAGGTTGAAACTTTGAATGAGCTGACTTCTCTCAGACTTGAAGCGGCCCAAGAAATGAATGAGGCTCTAGAGAAGAAGTTAGACCAACTAGCTGATCTAACGGTTTCATCAACTGACTACTTAGTTCAGTATGCCAACGACTTGAAAAAGCTTTCTGAGAAAATCTTAGAGAAGGTAAATGAACCGACCCATCTTCGTCTCAAGTCAGCTGAATATGTGTTTGAAACCGCCAGCATAGTTGAGCCTTCTGATGCTCAAACCGTTGTCCAAGCTGCCGCTAGGGTTCCTGATAGAACTGATTAGAATTCTTTCTATCTTTTGTAATCAGTTTTTGCCTTTCATTATTTTCCTTGTAATTTCTAACTTCTAAAACCTTTAAAAGGATTATAATGAAAATGAATGCATTGTATCTTATTCCAAAACTTTGTTTATTCAAACTACTTGTTTGTGGAACAATGCATTTCTAAAAACTCATGCACTACTCATCATAAAAAAAATTCTAAGTGTATGTGTTTTAAACATTCAGTTTAAATATGCATATCTGATTTTCATAATCATATCTCTTTATATGCATCTGAATGAATTTCTTATCTATCTGTTTTTCATTTCCTTTGTCTTTGATTGATTAGAAATCTATGGTATAGAATTGTGTGTGCATTTGACTTGGGACATGCAGTTTCAATACATACTCATTTGAGCATGTTCTTACCAAGTACAATGTTTGCTCTATCATAGTGTGGTAATGGCATCAATCAAATAGGGGGAGATTGTTAGGATTCATTGTTAGTACACCCACCTGATTTGATTGACCCATTCCACGTGTCTTTTTATGGACTTTAGGTTTACTTGTAATGAAGTTTTACTTCAATTTTTAGACAAGTCCATTTCTAGATGTTTAGTAGTTAGGCTGAGTTATGATCGGTTTATTCTTAGCGGTTTAGTGTCCCTCAAGCCGCCGTCTTCAAACCGCCAGCATGGTGCCTTAAGTCCTTCATCAAACCGCAGTTTTTGTCTTTGATGAAACTGCATTTCAAGTTCATTCATGAAACCGCACATGCATCTGGTGGAACCGCCGACCAAGATATTGAAGAAGTTATTGCTGTCATTTACTCCTTGAAGACAAACATGTGCTTTTCAACCGTAAATGAATGACTGGTGACTTGTCCTTAAAACTTCAAGTCATGTTTCAGTTATTCTTGGAATGTCGGTTTGTCTAGCTTTTTGAAAAGTTACCGTTGTACTTTTCCAACAACTAAAAGGACAATGTCAGGTAGTGATCCAACAACTTCCTGCCAGAAAGCAAAAGTAAAAGCAAAGGACGACAGTGACAGGTCAACCAATGGGATTGTGACAACGCATAAAACCGCCATACAATGACTCACCTCATTGTCCAACGGTCACTAATGCCTTCACTATAAATAGCCTTCATTGTTCAACATTGAAGGTTGCTGAGCTTCAAAGAGAATATCCCAAGTATTCAAGTTTGCTTTGAAGATTGAAAACCCAGATATTCATATCTTTATCATCTCCTTAGCAAACCCAGAGTTCTTCATCAAAGCCTCAAGCCTTCAAATCATCACAACTCAGCCTTGCACAGAAAGTAATCACTTGCTCACCATCACTTAGATATTTTGAGCTCTTGATTTATTTCCACACTACACACCCGGAGTATATATTCTTATAGATTATATACCTCAAAAACACAGGTTGTTATAATAGCATTGTTAGGTTAGATTGTTTATTTAGAGTTTGGATTCTTTAGTAATCTTGTAAAAACTCCTCTAAATCAATACAAGTCTAGTAGCTATTAGAAAATCCTAGGCTAACCACCTAGGTAGAGGACGTAGTTCTTTCAAGAACGAACCTCTTCAAATTGTGTGTCCTTGATCTTTATTTTCTGTCTTGTCATTTACATTTATGTTTATGAGCTTTATTTACTTTCATGTGAAATGACTTGATAAATGATTTGCATACTTTTGTGATACTTCAGTTGTGCCCTGTCAGTTGCATCATTCCTTTTCAACCACTTAAACCGCCCAACTCTTTATAATTCAGTTTGGACAAAACCGCAAAACTCCGCTATGCATTTTATCTGAGCGGTTCTAGTGCTTTAAACCGCAATAGACCAAACTGATAAGTACTTGGTTGATTTTCAAGGGTATTCCGAAAAAGATTTTAAACCACTATTCACCCCCCCCTCTAGCGGTTCTATACCCTTGTTGCCCTTTGGGACCAATAAAAGGTATCGTGATAGACACATTAGTGTGTTAAAGGTTATATGAATATGTACGTAGTATGACATACCCTACTACTTGGTTGGGGTTTGTTATTAATAGACTCTAATTTGGCTTGATTGTGTTACGTGGACACATTATGTGCCATTGTTATACTGATTTGTATTTGTAAATATAGCATACGTGTAATTGTATTTGGTGAGCACATAATTACATGGTTCATGAAGAGCTAGTCCACTACTTTTGGACTTAGTTCTATACTCTTGTAGTTCAAGTAAACATCTACTTGTGCATTCTTGTGTGAGTCCAGCTAGTCACCTTGCTTGCTAGGAGATGTATAGGTTCACGCTTATCATGAGGCTGGGGCCAAAGTGATAATCGGGTGCCTATGTATCTGCGCTTGACCCCTTACTACAGGCCATAGTAAGGGCATAGCTTCCTTTATTAGAGCAATACGCCTGATAAAAGTGAATGCTAAACTCGTGAACACCTCGTGAATCTTGTTCTTGTGAGTGATACTGGTTACCGGGTCCTCTTGTGTACTGCACAGCAGCAACTTGATTGATCGTGATTTGTCAACTGCAATAAGCAACGACAATAATGGTTTACTTGGGAGGAATAAGGTTGGAATATCCTTTGTAACGTGATAGTTTAGCCTTATGTGTTAGCTACTTGATGAGTTGGCTTAGCCTCTCATATACTTGTTACTTGATGACATCTTGAGCATGATTACTTGATAATCTTCTTGATTTGCATGATTACATGATAACATGCTATATACTTGTATCTAGTAACTTACTGAGATTTATCTCACCCCGTTCCTTGTTTATTTGTTTCCCCCCCCCAGGAAAGCAAGTGGTAATACGTTGTGAGGCTCGACTTAGCAGGGGCCTACTTGGCAGGTTGTTCTTGTTGGGGATTGTTATCCTTTCCAGTTTTGGTGAGGACGATTTGGTATCAGTTGTTTAGACTCAGTATATTGGGTAGACTTGTATAGTGTTCTTGTAATGCCAGTGTATGTGCTAGGCATGTTTTCTGCTGTGTACAACTATTTGTTTTAAATTTCTTGGTATAGAACTCGTTGTGAGCTATCTTAGCTCGTTCCTCTTGAGTATTTATATGATGTCAGTTTGATATAAGCATATGTCATTCAGTTTCTCGTTTCTTGTTAGTCACGCGCACCAGGTTCGAGGTTCTATTAGGGAATCCCGGGACTTGGGGGCGTGTCAGTTTTGGTATCAGAGCTATGGTTTAGCTCTAAGCCTGGATAGGGTCTATAGCCTAGGTTGGGTTAGTCTTGGGTGTGTTTTTCGACGTCGAGTGCTTCGTTACTTGTTGTTATACCAGGAATAGGACTGGTGTTGATAGTGTTGATCCCAATTGGGACTAGATGGTTTGAGAATCGAAAGCACGAGTCTTTAAAGACTTAGGCGTATCTATCTTGTGCAGTGGACATTGTTTCGTGCTACATGCATGCTTGTCCTCATTTCTTGATTTACGTGAAAGTGTATTCTCTAGTAAGAGACTACGTGATTGATATCGTTATTTATAAGAACTTGATAGAAGTGTGGGTGATAGCACCCTATACGTTATATGTTAACTTGGTCATGTTACCTGCATGGGGCATTGATGTGATACGTGTTATGGCTTGGCTTTTACGTGTTATGATCTGGCTTTCTAAATGTTATACCATTATTGTTTGCCACAATAGATGGTAAATATTTCTATGCTAGTATGCTTGACTATTTATATGAGCATGATAAAATTATGTATAACATTCATGTTCTGCATTGAAAGCTCGAAAATGATTATCAAGGTTGTGCTGAATGTTTAGCAAATGTGGTTGATGGAAGAATGGATACATCATTCTTTGTGAGATCTCAGATATAATTTCTACTGAGTAGTACATGATACATGATGAGAACCTTGAGTTATCTTGAGTTGCTACGGTACAAATATAGAGTTGATATCTAAATCAATGTTCATGACATCGGTTGAGTTAAAAGAGTTGAAGATTCAACTTGAAGAAATTTCTTGATAGAGGATTCACCCAGCTTAGTATATCTGCGTGGGGTGTATCTGTATTGATTGGCATGAAGAGATATGGTACTTTGTGATTTCATATTGAATGCAAAGAGTTCAACCAGGTGACTATAATGAACCAGTACTTGTTATCGTGTATGGATGAATTATTTGATCCCTGAAGTTAATCAGTGGTCTATTCAGTGTTTGATTGATAAGTGGCTACCATTAGTTGGAAAGTCAACTATGAGGATACATTGAAAACATCTTCTCATATCAGGTATGCTTGTTATGAATTCGTTATTATGCTATTTCGATTGATATATGATCTAGCAGTATTGATGGATTTGATGAATGATATCTTCAAACCATAATTTGATTTCTTTGCGATGAAGTGATTAATGACCTAATGGTGTATACCAAGTCGCAGACTGAGAATTGATTGTATTGAAATCTCTCGAGAGAAACAATTGTTTCCAAAAGCTAGCAAGAGATAGAGGATCTATTACCTTGAAGTGGATGCCTAAAGTAAGTATCTTTATTGACCTGTATAAGTGGAAACAACCGAGGTACGCATGTTCTTGAGAGTTTTTTGATCTTGTTAGAGATTCATTAATGAATTTCGAAGGTAGCTCTATCATTAACTATTTGACACAGAAAGCTACACTTTCCTATGGATTGATAAACGTGAAGCCAATTTTAAATATTGAAATGATGGATGACCACAACTTCAGTATTTGACATTGCCTAGTGGATTCGACTAGTATGATGGTTATTTGAGGATATGACCAGTGTTACTATTTTCTCGTATATATGTCAAGTTTCACCGATATACTGGATATGATAAATTCATTATGCATAGTGAAGCTCGAACAAGAGATAAAACGTGTGTTAATTCAAAATGGTAACATACTTGTATATGCTTCGAGGAGATTGAATCTTTATGAATAGAAGAATTCTACTCATGACTTGAAACTGATTGTGATCCTACGGCTATTATATTAGCGGATTCATTGAACATAAAGACTTGTATTTCATGATTGATGGTACTGAATGGGAGAAAATTTCTGAGTATTCAACTAAATCCTTGAATTGCGATTATTTGAAAGCAGAATATCAGAGATCGTTTGATTTGTTATAATCCTTCAAGATTTGTGAATATATGAATATATTGCGATGGATTTCGTGGAATGATTATCATTTAATAGATAAGTCCCGATGATATTGGTTATAGTGGATTGATTAATCAAATCTGCTTGACTTTATGTGTTTTGATATTATGATCGATACATCTTGATTACTTGGGATACTTGTGGATATAATATATGACAGGGATTCTTGTTCTACACCTTGTTTTACATCTTGATTATGATAATTTTTCTGAGCACTCTGGATATTAACCGAGGTTGCTTCTTGATCATATGTTACGAGCATGTGAAGTGGATTTCTTTGTGGCTATTGTATGAGCTTGCTATTTAGTGGAAATTCCATCACACGAATTACTTAGTATATGGGTAACTGCTTGTATGGATACTTGATTCTTGTCTTGAGCACGTATACTTCTTGTGAAAGTTTCATGGGAAAGTCACGGTATCGAGAAGGTTATGTGAGAATAATACTCGCAGGTAATTGATCATATGGTGTGGTATACAATATTCTTGCTATTCTTGAGTTCTATTTGTTATTTATATGTGTTATAATTTCGACCAGTAAAATTCGAGGATGAATTTTCTTTAAGGAGGGGAGGATGTAACGCCTGTCCTAATTCCTGTTAAATTCTTGCCTTGCATATTTATATGCTATTTTATTTGAGTTAATTATTTAACTAATTGAGCAAGTTTAGGTTCTAATTGTTCAAAGTTGAACTTTAGGGTCATTTGTGAAAAATAAATTTTAAGGGCCTTTTTGTCAAAGTTGAATCTTGGAGGGCCTAGGTGCAATTCTTGAAAGTTTATAAGGATAAACTTATGTTTGCTCCTTCTCTGAATAATCTTTCCCCATTTCTCTCGTACATTCCTCTGTCTTAAAAAAAAAAGTTAGGGTTTACCCTATTCTCGACTCCTCTTGCTTGATTATGCCTCTGTTCGAAAATCCGATTTCGCATAAATGATCAGGGCGGTGAGTAGAGCATTTCCTGCCGAACAGAAATTAGTTTGGGTGAATTTGATTTCGGACTAGGTAAGTCACTAGCTCCCCCTTGCTTGTAATAAGATGCTTATATGTTATTCTTCGTACTTGTGCTTGTTAATTTCGTGTTTGGGGTAATTTTTGTGATACTTGTAAATTTGGGATGAATGGAGTATTAGTATTAATTACAAAGAATGCATAACCTTGAAGAAAATCTATACTCCTATTTGTGATACTTGTCCTGGGTATATGTTAGTAAGTTTATACTCCTACTCGTGAGACGGTAAAATATTAACTTGATTTAAATATTATTAGAAAATTGTACCATTATTTGTGGTACGGGGAAATGAATGGAAGTATCTCTAAATGAGTATATTAGTATATTAGAAAATTATACTTATACTTTTGGGACGGTGAAATATTTAATTGGAATAAAAGACAATTATTCTATTATTTGTGGGACGGTAAAAAGAATGAAATAAACTTGAAAGTAATATTTTGAAGTTGTTAGTATACTCCTGGGTATTGCTTGGATGTTAGAATGTTAATAGAAAGTATACTCCTATACTTGGGACGGAGAATTATTCAACCTGGGAAAGAAATAAAATTTCGAATTTTAGTACCTTGGGCGACCGCCCATGTTTGGCCAGGCGACCGCCCATTTATCTGGAAGATTTTTCTCTTGCAAATTCTTGTTTTGGGCGACCGCCCATATCCTTTTGTGCGACCGCACACCTACCCTAATGAACAAAAGTCTTGAATAAAGTTTGATTAAGCTAGAAATAACCCTAGTTAAGGTATATAGCCTTAGTATAAGATGTCCTAGCAAGTGTTGTGACACCTTAGGGCCATCAGAACTTGGTCTTGAACATGAGTACTCATAGAATTAAAATGAGAACTTGAGTATAAGAGTAAGAACTCTTTTAATTGTCTTGAAAGTGATATGAACAAGCACTAATGTGTTACATGAGTGTTGAAACCAATGTTTGTGTACCTTAGGGGCACTAGAACAATGTCTTGAGCTTGAACATCCAAAATATAGGATTAAGAACTTGTAAGTATGAGATGTATAACTCATCTACTTAGCTTGAACTTAAAGTATAAGACAATTAAATCTTGTACATGACTTGAATATCCAAAGATTGGAATAATAACTTGAGTATAAGATAATTAATTCTTGTACATGTCTTGAACATCCAAATAATTGGATTGAGAACTTGAATATAAGATGATAAAATCTTGTACTTGCCTTGAAACCAATACATGTGTATGTGTAACGCCCATCTTTATTCTCGTTAAATATTTGACTTATTTGTTAAATTTTGACTTGCTTGTTAAATTCTTGACTAGCATATTTATATGCTATTTTATTTGAGTTAATTATTTAATTACTTTATAAAATTAAGGTGGTTAAATGTCAAAGTTGAAAGTTTAGGGGCCTTTTTGTCAAAGTTAGAACTTGAGGGGCCTAATTGCAATTCTTGGAAAGTGGCTAAGTATATCTTGTTGTTGCAGAGAATGAATTCTCACAATTCATTTCCTTCTCGTTATTTCCTCTGTTTCAAAGCTAGGTTTAGGATTCTTCCTATTCTCGACTCCTCGAGCTTAATTAGTCCTCTGTTCGTGATTCTGGTCCCGGATAAATATTCGTGGCGTTGAATAGAGCGTTCCAGACCGATCAGAAATTAATTTGGGTCAACTTGATTTTTGACTAGGTAAGTTATTGACTCCCCCTTACTTGTAATAACATGCATATATGTTATTCCCGCTACTTGTTCTTGTTAAAATTGTGTTTTGAACAAATTTTGTGATACTTGTAATTTTGGAACGAAGGGAGTATAAATATACTGCGTACAAAAGAAACTTGAAAAAATAGTTCAAATTGGTTAACTCCTGGGTTTGTTGGTTTGTAAAAGGTTAGTAGGAAATTACACTCCTATTCGTGAGACGGTAAAATAGTAACTTGATTTAAATATTATTATAAAAAATTGTACCATTATTTGTGGTACGGGGAAATGAATGGAAGTATCCCTAAATGGGTATAGTAGTATAATATAAAATTGTACTTATACTTTTGGGGACGGTGAAATATTAAATTGGAATAAAAGAGAATTATTCTATTACTTGTGGGACGGTGATAAATTAATAAAGTATCCCTATAGAAGTGTTATGGGCATGTTAAAGTGCACTCTTGAATGTTAGAAAGTGTTAGTGGGTGTTACTCCTACGCTTGGGTCGGAAAATTATTTAACCTGAGAAAGAATTCGGATTTTGGCATTTTTGGGCCTTGGGCGACCGGCCATTTTGGGCTGGGCGACCGCCCATCTATCTGAAGTATTTTGTTCTTGGAAAGCCTGATTTTGGGCGACCGCCCACACCATTTTGTGCGGCCGCCCATATGTCCTGAAAAATTGTAAAACTTGTTTAATGATTGTATAAGTTGGAAATAACCCTTGTTAAGGCATATAGCCTTAGGATAAGATGTCCTAGTAAGTATTGTGATACCTTAGGGGTATCAGAAGTGAGTCTTGAACATGATTACTCGTTAAATTAAAATGAGAACTTGAGTATAAAAGGAAAAACTCTTTATATGTCTTGAAAGTGCTATGAACAAGCACTTATGTGTTATGCTTGTCTTGAAGCCAATGATTGTGCACCTTAGGGGCATTAAAACAATGAATTAAGATTGAATATCCTATATAGGGGATTAAGAACTTGTAAGTATGAGTGGTATAGCTCATTTACTTAATTTGAACTTGAAGTAGTCTTGGTCTAGGTTTAGGGTACTACCCTAGATGGCCTAGATGAGTGTTGTAGAACACTCTAGTACTGAAAAATAGTCCCTTCGTGATCAAATGAAATGTGGACTTAAATCATAATTAAATAATAACTTGAGTATAAGAGTAATAACTCTTTTATGTGTCTTGTAGTCAATGTTTGTGTACCTTAGGGACACCAACTAATGTCTAGAGCTTGAATGTCCTAAGAAAAGGATTGGAAAAGAATTCGTGAAAGATGTATAATTCATCTTCCTAGCTTGAACTTGAAGTATAAGATAATTAACTCTTGTACATGTTTAATCATCCAAAGAAATGGATTGAGAACTTGGATATAAGATGATAAAATCTTGTATATGTCCTGAATGTCTTGAATGTCTTAAGATGAGACAGTAACTTGAAGTATAAGACAATAAAATCTCGTACATGACTTGAACATCCAAATAATTGGATTAAGACTTGAATATAAGATTATAAAATCTTGTACGTGCCTTGACACCAATATAGGTGTATGGTAATAAACTTGAAAGAATCTTGATGTGTATATGCAAATCTTGCATATATTTACTTGATAGAATGTAGCTTCTTGATTGATTGGTACATGGTATGAATAACCAAAGAATTGGGTTATGAAACTAGCTAGAGAATGATTAACTCTACTACATACTTGAACTTGATACGTGTATATTGGAAGTGCTATAAATAAGCACTAAAGTGTAAATGATTTAGTTTCTAATCGTGTATATACTCAATGAAGTATATAAAATATAAAGAAGATATCTTGTCTTGAAATGGTTCCTAAAGAAAATAGGGACTATTGTAATATGAAGATAATTCATATAATCGTGAATACTACGATTTAAATTAATAAGAATGATTACAGAACACAATATGTGTTGGGAAATGTATTCGATTACTAACGATACATATACGTGAGATATGATTGTGACTAGGTAGGAATGTGACCTATTCTACTACGTGTTTAGAGTCTAAGGTATTGGGCTCTATTTGATAGTAAGGGTATCGTGATAGACACTTTAATGTGTTAAACGTGATGTGAATATGTACGTGCAAACTTGGCATGTGACAAAGTGAAATACCCTACTACTTGACTGAAGTCTGTTATAAATGGACTCTTACTTGGATTGATCGTGTTACATGGACACCTTATGTGCCAGTGTTATCTTGGTTTGTATTCGCAATAATTGCGTATGGATACTTATATTCTTGTGAGCACATGATACATAATTACATGGTGCATATTCTCGTGAGCACATGATACATAATTACATGGTGCATATTCTCGTGAGCACATGATACATAATTACATGGTGCATATTCTCGTGAGCACATGATACATGATTACATGGTGCATAAAGAGTAGTCCACTAATAAGGGACTGAGTTCTGTTTCCGTAGTTCAAGTAAATATCTACTTGTACCTTCTTGTGTGAGTCCAGCTGGTTCTCCTTGCTTGTTCGAAAATATATAGGTTCACGCTTGTCGCGAGAGCTGGGGTTTAAGTGACAATCGGGTCCCTATGTATTTCCGCCCGACCCCTTACTACCGGCCATAGTAAGGGCATAGCTTCACTGGTTAGAGCAATAAGCCTGACCTAAGTGAATGCTAAACTCCCGTCCCGAACACCACGTGGATCTTGTTATTGTGGATGACACTGGTTACCAGGTCTTCTTATATACTGCACAGCAGTTTCTTGTTCCCGTTCTTGGTTGTCCTCAGCTAGAAAAGCATCGACAACAAATGGTATTCTTGGGAGAAATAAGGAAGGATTCAGGTACAATGCGTGATAGGCCTATGTGCATCTTGGTGAGCTGGTCTAGCCTCTCACACTACTTGACTACTTGTTACCTGAACCTTTCTCGAGCTTGATTACTTGTTGAGTTGTCTTAGCCTCTCCTATACTTTTTACTTGATGATACTGGATATATGTTTAGTTAAGTATCTACTGGTATTGCATGATAACATGACATATAGTTGCATGTCAATAGCTTACTGAGATTTATCTCACCCTTTATTTGTTTAATTGTTTCCCCCCCCCCCAGGAAAGCAGGGGATAGTACGTAGTGAGGCTCGACTTAGCTGGGAATTTACTCAGCAGGATATTCTTGTTTGAAGTTAATGTCCTTTTATACTTTGGTAAGGACGATCTTGTATGAGTTATTAAACTTTGGGCTTGTATTGGGGTAGTATTTGTTGTCCCTAGACAGTTCTTGTTGCTAGCTTATTTGCTAGGCATGTCTTCCGCTGTATGTAACCATTTTGGTTTAAATTTTCTTGGTCTAGAACTCGTGTGAGCTATCTTAGCTCCCTACTCTTGAGTATATATATCATGTCAGTTTTGTTTTTAACAGGTATTGTTCCTGTTTCCCGTTAGTTTCTTGTTTCTTGTTAGTCACGCGCACCAGGTTCGAGGTTCTATTAGGGAATCCCGGGATTTGGGGCGTGTCAGTGTGGTATCAGAGCTATGGTTTAGCTCTTAGCCTGGATAGGGTCTATGGCCTAGGTTGGGTTAGTCTTGGGTGTGTTTTCGATGCCGAGTGCTTCGTTACTTGTTGTTATACCAGGCATAGGACTGGTATTAATAGTATTGATCCAATTGGATTAGATGGTTTGAGAATCGAGAGTGCGAGTCTGTAAAGACTTAGGCGTATCTATCTTGTCTTGTGGACATTGTTTCGTGCTATATATGCATGCTTGTCCTTATGTCGTGAATTACGTGGAAGTGTATTCTCTAGTAAGAGACTACGTATTGATATTGTTATTAGTAAGAGCTTGATAGAAGTGTGGGTGATAACACCCTATACGTTCTATGTTAACTTGGTCATGTTACCTAGATGGGACATTGATGTGATACGTGTTATGGCTTGGCTCTTACGTGTTATGATTTGGCTTTCTATATGTTATGCCATTCTTGTTTGCCACAATAGATGGTAATTATTTCTATGCTAGTATGCTTGACTATATATGTGAGCATGATAGATTTATGCATAACTTTTATGTTCTGCATTGAAAGTCTAGAAAGGGTTCTTGAGATTGTACTGGGTATTTAACCTATGTGATTGACAGTGGAGTTTCTACACCAAATCAGATGGATACACCATTCTTGATGAGAAACTTGGATTATCTTGAGTTGTTACAGTGCGAATACAGTGCTGACATCTGGATTAATGTTCTTGACCTTGATTGAGTTAAAAGAGTTGAAGATTCAACTTGAGAAATTTCTTGATAGAGGATATATCTGTGTTGACCTATAAGTGGAAACAACCAAGGTACGTGTGTTCTTGAGATTTCTTGGTCTTGTTAAAGATTCATGAATGAATTTCGAGGGCAGCTCTATTGTTAATTATTTGACACGGAAAGCAACATCTTTCGATGGATTTTCTCGATGGATTGATATACGTAAAGTCAGTTCTGAATATTGAAACGATGGATAACCACGACTTCAGTATCTGAGATTGCCTAGTGGATTTGACTAGTATTACAGTGATCTGGAGGATGTGACCAGTTCTATTATTCTAGTGGATATGTCAAGTTTCACCGATATAGTGGATTGACTAATCGAGTCTGTTTGACTTTATGTGTTTTGATGTTATATGTTATACATCTAAATTGCATAGAATAATTGTGAGTATCTGTGCATAGTCGTGATGTTCTTGAGTTCTACTTGTTGATTATATATGTTATAATCTTGATCTAGTAAAAAAATTCGAGGACGAATTTTCTTTAAGGTGGGGAGGATGTAACGCCCATCTTTATTCTCGTTAAATATTTGACTTATTTGTTAAATTTTGACTTGCTTGTTAAATTCTTGACTAGCATATTTATATACTATTTTATTTGAGTTAATTATTTAATTACTTTAGAAAATTAAGGTGGTTAAATGTCAAAGTTGAAAGTTTAGGGGCCTTTTTGTCAAAGTTAAAACTTGAGGGGCCTAATTGCAATTCTTGGAAAGTGGCTACGTATATCTTGTTGTTGCAGAGAATGAATTCTCACAATTCATTTCCTTCTCGTTCTTTCCTCTGTTTCAAAGCTAGGTTTAGGATTCTTCCTATTCTCGACTCCTCGAGCTTAATTAGTCCTCTGTTCGTGATTCTGGTCCCGGATAAATATTCGTGGCGTTGAATAGAGCGTTCCAGACCGATCAGAAATTAATTTGGGTCAACTTGATTTTTGACTAGGTAAGTTATTGACTCCCCCTTACTTGTAATAGCATGCATATATGTTATTCCCGCTACTTGTTCTTGTTAAAATTGTGTTTTGAACAAATTTTGTGATACTTGTAATTTTGGAACGAAGGGAGTATAAATATACTGCGTACAAAAGAAACTTGAAAAAAATAGTTCAAATTGGTTAACTCCTGGGTTTGTTGGTTTGTAAAAGGTTAGTAGGAAATTACACTCCTATTCGTGAGACGGTAAAATAGTAACTTGATTTAAATATTATTATAAAATATTGTACCATTATTTGTGGTACGGGGAAATGAATGGAAGTATCCCTAAATGGGTATAGTAGTATAATATAAAATTGTACTTATACTTTTGGAGACGGTGAAATATTAAATTGGAATAAAAGAGAATTATTCTATTACTTGTGGGACGGTGATAAATTAATAAAGTGTCCCTATAGAAGTGTTCTGGGCATGTTAAAGTGCACTCTTGAATGTTAGAAAGTGTTAGTGGGTGTTACTCCTACGCTTGGGACGGAAAATTATTTAACCTGAGAAAGAATTCGGATTTTGGCATTTTTGGGCCTTGGGCGACCGCCCATTTTGGGCTGGGCGACCGCCCATCTATCTGAAGTATTTTGTTCTTGGAAAGCCTTATTTTGGGCGACCGCCCACACCATTTTGTGCGGCCGCCCATATGTCCTGAAAAATTGTAAAACTTGTTTAATGATTGTATAAGTTGGAAATAACCCTTGTTAAGGCATATAGCCTTAGGATAAGATGTCCTAGTAAGTATTGTGATACCTTAGGGGTATCAGAAGTGAGTCTTGAACATGATTACTCGTTAAATTAAAATGAGAACTTGAGTATAAAAGGAAAAACTCTTTTATATGTCTTGAAAGTGCTATGAACAAGCACTTATGTGTTATGCTTGTCTTGAAGCCAATGATTGTGCACCTTAGGGGCATTAAAACAATGAATTAAGATTGAATATCCTATATAGGGGATTAAGAACTTGTAAGTATGAGTGGTATAGCTCATTTACTTAATTTGAACTTGAAGTATTCTTGGTCTAGGTTTAGGGTACTACCCTAGATGGCCTAGATGAGTGTTGTAGAACACTCTAGTACTGAAAAATAGTCCCTTCGTGATCAAATGAAATGTGGACTTAAATCATAATTAAATAATAACTTGAGTATAAGAGTAATAACTCTTTTATGTGTCTTGAAGTCAATGTTTGTGTACCTTAGGAACACCAACTAATGTCTAGAGCTTGAATGTCCTAAGAAAATGATTGGAAAAGAATTCGTGAAAGATGTATAATTCATCTTCCTAGCTTGAACTTGAAGTATAAGATAATTAACTCTTGTACATGTTTAATCATCCAAAGAAATGGATTGAGAACTTGGATATAAGATGATAAAATCTTGTATATGTCCTGAATGTCTTGAATGTCTTAAGATGAGACAGTAACTTGAAGTATAAGACAATAAAATCTCGTACATGACTTGAACATCCAAATAATTAGATTAAGACTTGAATATAAGATTATAAAATCTTGTAGGTGCCTTGACACCAATATAGGTGTATGGTAATAAACTTGAAAGAGTCTTGATGTGTATATGCAAATCTTGCATATATTTACTTGATAGAATGTAGCTTCTTGATTGATTGGTACATGGTATGAATAACCAAAGAATTGGGTTATGAAACTAGCTAGAGAATGATTAACTCTACTACATACTTGAACTTGATACGTGTATATTGGAAGTGCTATAAATAAGCACTAAAGTGTAAATGATTTAGTTTCTAATCGTGTATATACTCAATGAAGTATATAAAATATAAAGAAGATATCTTGTCTTGAAATGGTTCCTAAAGAAAATAGGGACTAGTGTAATATGAAGATAATTCATATAATCGTGAATACTACGATTTAAATTAATAAGAATGATTACAGAACACAATATGTGTTGGAAAATGTATTCGATTACTAACGATACATATACGTGAGATATGATTGTGACTAGGTAGGAATGTGACCTATTCTACTACGTGTTTAGAGTCTAAGGTATTGGGCTCTATTTGATAGTAAGGGTATTGTGATAGACACTTTAATGTGTTAAACGTGATGTGAATATGTACGTGCAAACTTGGCATGTGACAAAGTGAAATACCCTACTACTTGACTGAAGTCTGTTATAAATGGACTCTTACTTGGATTGATCGTGTTACATGGACACCTTATGTGCCAGTGTTATCTTGGTTTGTATTCGCAATAATTGCGTATGGATACTTATATTCTTGTGAGCACATGATACATAATTACATGGTGCATATTCTCGTGAGCACATGATACATAATTACATGGTGCATATTCTCGTGAGCACATGATACATAATTACATGGTGCATATTCTCGTGAGCACATGATACATGATTACATGGTGCATAAAGAGTAGTCCACTAATAAGGGACTGAGTTCTGTTTCCGTAGTTCAAGTAAATATCTACTTGTACCTTTTTGTGTGAGTCCAGCTGGTTCTCCTTGCTTGTTCGAAAATATATAGGTTCACGCTTGTCGCGAGAGCTGGGGTTTAAGTGACAATCGGGTCCCTATGTATTTCCGCCCGACCCCTTACTACCGGCCATAGTAAGGGCATAGCTTCACTGGTTAGAGCAATAAGCCTGACCTAAGTGAATGCTAAACTCCCGTCCCGAACACCACGTGGATCTTGTTATTGTGGATGACACTGGTTACCAGGTCTTCTTATATACTGCACAGCAGTTTCTTGTTCCCGTTCTTGGTTGTCCTCAGCTAGAAAAGCATCGACAACAAATGGTATTCTTGGGAGAAATAAGGAAGGATTCAGGTACAATGCGTGATAGGCCTATGTGCATCTTGGTGAGCTGGTCTAGCCTCTCACACTACTTGACTACTTGTTACCTGAACCTTTCTCGAGCTTGATTACTTGTTGAGTTGGCTTAGCCTCTTCTATACTTGTTACTTGATGATACTGGATATATGTTTAGTTAAGTATCTACTGGTATTGCATGATAACATGACATATAGTTGCATGTTAATAGCTTACTGAGATTTATCTCACCCTTTATTTGTTTAATTGTTTCCCCCCCCCCAGGAAAGCAGGGGATAGTACGTAGTGAGGCTCGACTTAGCTGGGAATTTACTCAGCAGGATATTCTTGTTTGAAGTTAATGTCCTTTTATACTTTGGTAAGGACGATCTTGTATGAGTTATTAAACTTTAGGCTTGTATTGGGGTTGTATTTGTTGTCCCTAGACAGTTCTTGTTGCTAGCTTATTTGCTAGGCATGTCTTCCGCTGTATGTAACCATTTTGGTTTAAATTTTCTTGGTCTAGAACTCGTGTGAGCTATCTTAGCTCCCTACTCTTGAGTATATATATCATGTCAGTTTTGTTTTTAACAGGTATTGTTCCTGTTTCCCATTTGTTTCTTGTTTCTTGTTAGTTACGCGCACCAGGTTCGAGGTTCTATTAGGGAATCCCGGGATTTGGGGCGTGTCAGTATGGTAGTAATCTTGTAGGTGTTATAGAACACTAGAAGTATCAGGACAAGATCCTTAGCTTGAACATCCAAAGAATTGGAGTGTGAACTTGAATATAAAAGAAAGAACTCTTGTTCATGTCTTGAAACCAATACATGTGTATGGTAATGAACTTGAAAGTGCTATGAACAAGCACTAACGTGTTAGAACTATGCTTGATGTGTATGTGCAAATCTTGCACATAATTACTTGATAGAATGTGGCTTGTTGACTACTTGATACTTGGTATTAATAACCAAAGAGTTAGAATGTGGAACTAGATAGAGAATAAATAACTCTAAGACATACTTGAATCTAATACGTGTGTATCGAAAGTGCTATGAACAAGCACTAATGTGCTAGTACTTGGTTTTAGTCGTGCGTATACTCAATGAAGTATATAAAGTATAAAGAATATATCATGTTCCTGAGATAGGTTCCTAAAGAAATAGGGACTAGTGTAATATGAAGATAATTCATAAAACAATGATTATAGAACACAATATGTGTTGGAAAATGTATTCGATTATTAGCGATACATATACGCGAGATATGATTGTGACTAGGTACAATACGACCTATTCGACTACGTACTTAGAGTCTAAGATGTTGGGCTCTACTTGGAAGTAAGGGTATCGTGATAGACACATTAGTGTGTTAAAGGTTATATGAATATGTACGTGCAAATATTTCATATGACAAAGTGATATAGTATGACATACCCTACTACTTGGTTGGGGTCTGTTATTAATAGACTCTAATTTGGCTTGATTGTGTTACGTGGACACATTATGTGGCATTGTTATACTGATTTGTATTTACAAATATAGCATACGTGTACTTGTATTTGGTGAGCACATAATTACATGGTTCATGAAGAGCTAGTCCACTACTTTTGGACTTAGTTCTATACTCTTGTATTTCAAGTAAACATCTACTTGTGCATTCTTGTGTGAGTCCAGCTGGTCACCTTGCTTGCTCAGAGATGTATAGGTTCACGCTTATCATGAGGCTGGGGCCAAAGTGATAATCGGGTGCCTATGTATCTGCGCTTGACCTCTTACTACAGGCCATAGTAAGGGCATAGCTTCCTTTATTAGAGCAATACGCCTGATAAAAGTGAATGCTAAACTCGTGAACACCTCGTGAATCTTGTTCTTGTGAGTGATACTGGTTACCGGGTCCTCTTGTGTACTGCACAGCAACAACTTGATTGATCGTGATTTGTCAACTGCAATAAGCAACGACAACAATGGTTTACTTGGGAGGAATAAGGTTGGAATATCCTTTATAACGTGATAGTTTAGCCTTATGTGTTAGCTACTTGATGAGTTGGCTTAGCCTCTCATATACTTGTTACTTGATGACATCTTGAGCATGATTACACGATAACATGCTATATACTTGTATCTAGTAACTTACTGAGATTTATCTCACCCCGTTCCTTGTTTATTGTTTCCCCCCCCAGGAAAGCAAGTGGTAATACGTTGTGAGGCTCGACTTAGCAGGGGCCTACTTGGCAGGTTGTTCTTGTTGGGGATTGTTATCCTTTCCAGTTTTGGTGAGGACGATTTGGTATCAGTTGTTTAGACTCAGTATATTGGGTAGACTTGTATAGTGTTCTTGTAATGCCAGTGTATGTGCTAGGCATGTTTTCCGCTGTGTACAACCATTTGTTTTAAATTTCTTGGTATAAAACTCGTTGTGAGCTATCTTAGCTCGTTCCTCTTGAGTATTTATATGATGTCAGTTTGATATAAGCATATGTCATTCAGTTTCTCGTTTCTTGTTAGTCACGTTCACCAGGTTCGAGGTTCTATTAGGGAATCCCGGGACTTGGGGGCGTGTCAAAAATTCCCTGGTTTCGGCTCTGAATACCAAATGATGTAGGCAGCGAAAGCATAAAAGAGATAAACAGGATCGAATATGGTAGAACTCAATCAATACTCGTAAACGATGAGATAGATAATCGAAACTAGTAGAATTTAATCGATACTAGTAAACGATCTTCAACCTAGTAGAATTTAATCAATACTAAAGTTGGCATCCAAAAGGAATTCAATCACTTTTAGGAAATAGAAAGTAAACACTCAATATCAAAACTTTATTAATAATCAACTGATTTTCGGAATTAAACATAACCCTATTTTTATAAGCCTCCTAAGGCTTGGAAAACAAGTCAAAAACATCTAAAAATAAGCCTAATCTATATGGTAACATAATAGAAATCTAAAATAACAAAATAAAGGCTAAATCTACTTTTAAACATCAAAATACTACCCATCTAATACTAAATCCGAAAATACAATAAAATAATCATAATAAAAATAAAAATTATTCATATTCCTAACATTGATCTCAATCAGTTCATCTCAATGAGAAAAATTCGCATTTATGGAACTTTAGGGATTCTTCTCCAAAACTCACTTGTATGCAAAGGCCACATACAAACACAAAATCCTAAGAGTTGCAGCTCAGAGAGCACAAAAATTAATTCTGAAATTGGGAATAAGTTGCAATCTAAATTAATGGGTCTACATTCCACACATCAAAAAACTGCATGATCATAAAAATAAGTTAAAGTAAGTACCACAAACTGATCCATCAATTCAGAGCAATATAAAAAGTTCAAACAACAACACATCTGTGATATATAATTTCAAATGTTTCCCTGTACAAGAATTAACAAATAGGAGAATGAAATACTTTCATAATCTGATTGCACAGAGGAATATTTTTTTATATATAAAAAGAAGCTGAACCGACTAAAAAATGGAATCGGCTGCCTACGTACCCCTAATCCAGATGCATGGGGGGATCAAGCTGCACATACGTAGTTCTTGTTCAGTATATTACATACATCATTCATGATGTTTGAATTAAACTAAACAAACATATTAGGATCAAGTTTCAACTGACTACTCTGCCTTCTGTTCTGTAGCTTCCTTGCCAGGGGAACTTTCTTTTGCCTTTGCCCATTTAGTTGAGGTTTCTGAGGGTCTATTACTTGGATGCGTCTCCTTTTCTTCGCACTCTCAATCGCGTCATATTGGTTCTTCATCTTTCTCCCAGAGCACTCTATCTTCTTGTCTTCGTCATCTTTCTTGGTAAGACAGGTTGAAACGCAAACACTTTTAATCATACAAGAATGGTCTTTCTTGGTTATAGTGGTTGGAATATAAGCTCTCTTCTTGGAAGAAGTTGTTTTCACCGGAATAACACAGGCATGGTCAACAAGGTCTTTCAACAATGGAGGTAGCTTCGACCCAAACTTCTTTCCAACCTCTTTTGATCCATGATCATCCTTTAACAGCTTGCTGCAGCACCCGACAAGGTCAGTACCATCTTTCTTGCTGGTTATAATAGTAGTTGGAAAATAAGCTCTTTTCTTGGAAGACGATGTAGTCTGCTGAATAATACGAGAAGCATGGTCGACAAGGTCTTTCGACAATGGAGGTAGTTTTGACCCTGACCCTGACCCTGACTTATTCTCTCCTGCAGGGATCCTCCCAACAACTTGTGATCCATCATCATCTTTAAACAACTTTCCGCAGCCCTCGAGCTTGTTGGTAAGACAGTTTGGAGCTGATTTAAACATTGACCCCGACCTCTTCTCTTCTGATCCATCATATACATCCTTGAACAAGAGGTTCGCACGACGACACTCGATTACCTTCTTCTCAGGAATCTTACATGACTTGTTGTCATCAACCTTGTGGGGATCGATCCAAGGCCTGGTAAGAATATGATCAACTATATCTTGTTTGGCAGTATTACCATCCTTGCTCTTGATTCTTGATTCATCTTCCTTAAACAAGTTTCCATGACACCCCACTCCCTTCTTGAACGTAGCTGCAGCATGATGAATGGATGATGGCCTATCAAGAATCTCATGTTGAAGATCTGCATTACTGCACCTTTTCTTGATTGCTGGAGAACGAGTAGGGCTTGAAAATTCCTCCAATTTGACGCTCCCAACCTCAAAAGTATCCAGGTAATAGCCTCCATTCAGCTGTCTGATTAGTTCATCAAACGGTAGTGAGTTAGCATTCTTGAATATCAACTCTATCGCCATCCCTCTCAATTAACTATCCTATCTGTTTGCTTGCTCTCAGTGTGAGTGTGAGTGTGAGTGTGAGTGTGAGAAGAAAGATGATGATATACGGAGTATATATATATATATATATATGAATGAAATTTGCTTATGGGTAAAGCTACTGGTTGTCTTAATTAATAACAACTCATGAGAAGCTTAATTAAAACATAATCCTCCTTTTGTTTCCTAAAAAATGTTTCATTTTTAACAAAAAAGTAAAAAAAAAAAAAAAAAAAAAAAAAGACGCTATCTAACTCTTAAATATTCACCAAGTAAGGTTGCCTCAACTGAATCCTAATTCCATTATATTTAGGATTCTTCAAACATTTGTGGTTTTCACATTTTATCCCGTTAACTTTCAATTCTTTTTCCGTCCATTATACGATTAAAGTATTATTTGTAAAACATCAATAAATATATTTTTGTACTCCCTCCGTCCCAGAAAGATGGTCCACTTTTGACTTTTGATAGTCAATACAAGTGAACTTTGACTAAATATAAATGTCAATCTAACCATCCTTGTGAAATTTTAAAACTTGTTATTGATTAATCATCAAGTGATTTATCAATGATTTTAAAATTTCATTGGGATAATTAGATTAATAATAATCTTTGGTCAAAGTTCACATGTGTTTGACCGTCAAAAATCCAAAGTGGACTATCTTTCTTGGATGGGACATGGGGAGTATTAACTAATTCTCAACAATTGTACTCCGCATTTCCAAAATGAATTGAATATCTATTTTATGTTTAACTGTGTTTTCAAAAACATTTACTAACTTTTATAACATACAATATTCATAAGTATTATCTTATTCCCTTACAGGTAATCTACATTTTAGTGTTTAATATGACTGAATTTTGATCAAAATTTAGGAAAAAATTATTATTCAAATAATTTTAAACCATGTTATTGATATACCATTAAAAGTGCTAATATTATTGATTTTTAAATTTTCATTAAAAATATTGGTCAAAAAAATATTGGTCAAAGTTCAAACAAAATCATCCTTAAAAATTGAGACTATCTTTATCTTTATGCCTTTATGCTATGGTAGGAGTATTCTTGTCATTTAAATGACAAAGTTGTTATAAACTCAATGGCATTATTCATCAATATTCTTGTTATTAAATATCTAAACTCGATCTTGCAAGTATATATAGTGAACAGTTTGAAATATTGGTTTAAATCATTTAGAGACACAATTTAAAAACTAAAAAAAAATAATAACTCATTCAGAAACAAGTTTTGCATAAAATAAAATGGACATTTATTTTCAGGTAGACGGAGTATCTTAAATTTTATGTTTATTTACTTATAGTCAATGTTATTTTCCTAAAATATTATATTCAGTGGCGAGGCAAGAAAAATTTATTAAAGGAATGATTGGTGAAAAAATATTAAATAGATTTAATATACAGAAATTTAACATAAATGGGGGTTAAAAATAATATAGTACAAATTTTACATATAAAGGGGGTCAAAATTATTTTATTAAAGAAAAAGAAGACTTTATTTTTAAAGTACTTTTTATTTAAAGTGCTAAACTATCATATTCGAAAATTAAAGAGGTCGATTAACCACTTAGCTAAAAGGTAGCCTTGCCAATGGCTATATCATCTGTTAGAAATCGGTGGAAAGGAGTGTGATAATAATATGTGTTTAATCCATCTCAAGAAATTACAACGGCATAAGTCTCTATTTATACACAAACCTAAAACCCTAATACTTATACTTAAGGAATAATTCTCTTAATATTATCCTAAAATAAATATCGTAATTTAGGTAACAGAATATCTCTAGAATATCTCTTTGAGATATGTACAATCTCCTTATTCCATTCAACTTGATCTCGTTCATATATCGGTTCGGCTTAATCTCGATAAGCAACATTGATCACACAAGTGTCCGAACAACTTAACACACAAACAGTGATTGATGCAATTCATGCGGCCATATTTCTTAAGGCTAATGGCTTACCTAGTTTAGGTTTCCTTCTCCTAATTAACTTAAGATAACACCGTGGAACACTTTATTAAGTGGAATTGATTCTTATGTGAATAAATATGATATGAAATTTGATTAAGTACCATTTTGGGAATGTGGTCCATCTTTGATGTGCTGTTTGTATTGGTTTACCTTTGTGGTGATTTAATTGGAATGATTCCCTACTTTGGAATCGTAAGATGTTTATTCATGCTAATATATTATTACTTAGCATTTATTTGGAAGCCCAGCTGGCATATTTGTTGCATCGGGCGATGGGAAAGATTATAATGGCAAAGCTAAGTCCATTATAATGTTGACCATTGTTTGCCCTTACTACACCCCTTTTCCAGATTGGCCTTGGAAGAGATAAGTTAGCTTCCTTTGTGAATGTATCTAGCTACCGAGCATGACTTTGTGGCATGGCTCTTGTCATTTGTGACACTCGTTATGGTTATTGTTCCGGTACCGGGGGATTTCTCTTCAGCTTTCATGCTATTATGAAGATGTGATTTGTTGATTATTGAAGCTGCGCAGCGATCCTTTATTTGGATGTATCGGTTTGGAAACCTTGGCTAATATCCTTTGTTATGTGTTTATTTCCGCTGCTATTTATTATCTGATAATTGCTATGTTATATGAGATATTGATGTTGTTATTACTTATTGTATCATAACATGTCATGTAGTTGCATTAGTAACTTATTGAGATTTATCTCACCCCCTTTCTTTTATCTTTGTTTTTCTTTAACCCCCCCAGGTGCTAAGGATTAGTTTCGCTGATCACGAGAAAGAGGACGTCGAGTGTGGATACATTCTTTTGGGGAAAGTTGTTATAGGTTGGTTTACATTATATAAATGTGTAACCTTTTTGGGATAGTTGTGCCAAACAATGACGTCATTAAGTATTGTACATTTATATTCTGTTGTGCATAAACTTGTGGAAGTTTATGATAGTTGTATTTGGTTATTGTAAAACTTTGGAACATCACCTTTTGGTGTCAAATGGAATTTTTAACTTCGGTATTTCACAGTTTTGGTTTTAAGTCGACGTCCAGCTCGCGTACTCCGGGCCCGCGGGGTTCGGGGTCGCGACACTAATACTTGAGGAATACTCATTTAATATTATCCGAAAATAAATATCCTAATTTAAGTAACATAATGTCTCCAGAACATCTCTTTGAGATATCCACAATCTCTTTATTCCATTCAGCTTGATCTTGTTCATATCTTTGGTTCGGCTTGATCTTTGATCTCTCACATCTTTGACTTGGTTCAGCTCGATCTCGATCCATCTTATTCTCCAACTTCATCCATATAAAATTTTCTGCTCTCACCATCCCATCAGTTGACTTGTCCATGGAATAATTGAATTGAAATTATTCTCCTATTTAACAACACTAGTGAATAGCCCATCGAAATTCGACGGGAATAATAAAGCTAATTAATTAAGAAAAACTGTTGCAAAAAATTTTCATACCGAAAGAGAAAGAGAAAGTTAGTGTTAAAATTATATGAATATTTACATAAAGTAGCAAACTAAAACAGCAGCATCCTCTTCATTCCATCTTCCGTCCCGAAAAACCCAAAATAACATTTAAAATAAGATCAACATTACTCTACCCATGAATTTCCTGTTCTTTGGAAATATACATGGACATATAAATTCAACCAATGTATAACTTATATAACTATAAATTGTATTCAAATGGAAAGCATAGAAATACATTTACATAAATTTAACACCTTATCCTTTGGAGCGATACGGGCGAGCCGCAGCATTACCAACATTGTTCTATTCAATAAAACTGATTGTTGAGTTATTTTTTTTTTTATTTTTTTTAAGAAACCATAGTGGCACCTGGGAGGATTTTATAACTAAAAAATAAAATTACAAGAGGGGGATAACCACCTGACTTATTGCCGGATATTGAGCCGGACTTTGAAATCCAAAATATTAATCAAGTCCTCAAAAGGTAAAACCATCTAAAAAATAAAATCCTAAAAAAAATAAATCAAAGAATAATCCTATTAAAACTTTTTGTAGCCCAGTTTGAAATCCTTATTAACCATTAATAATCCAACCCATCCTCCCTATCCTCAGTCCAAGAACCCGCAAATGAAGCCCAAAAATAAGTCCAAAGTGTACCCTTTAAGGCCCAACCGAGCCCAAGCAAAAAAAGACAGGACCCGACCAGGCTCAGGAGCAAACCGACTGCACCTAGAAAATGTCCGACCGGACCAGCCCAAGTACCCGACCGGACCATGCCAGTCTGCTCGACCGAGCAAAGCTAGTGACTTGGCCGTGCACTTGCTGCTTGAAAATCCCTCTTTCGACATTAGTAGCACGACTGTTCCCAAAATAAAACACGACCGTGCTGATCGTCCGAGCAGCTAAAGAAGAGCGGTCGTGCATAAGCTGCTTCAATGACCAAACTCTTTGTCGTCCCCCCTTGGCCGGGTCAAGAAATCCACTCGTCCGACCTAAATAGCCCCGCTCGTCCGAGCAACCCCTTTTGGGTTTCATAGTAACATGCGCAGCGGAATATAGCATTTAAATTTTATGAAACGCAAAGCCTATAGATCCATTCATATGATTAAGACAAATACATCTACAATGAATACAAGAATACTAACCCTTGATGCGATAATTCTTTTTCTCTTGATCCTGAATCTTGGATCTTCGTGCTTGTCCGAATCACGAACGCAGGAACACGAACAGAAAGATGATAAAGGAATCACCCTCTATGGATATCCACACGCGAACGAATATTAAGAACTCTTTCTTAATCTTGACTGCTAGATCAAAAAGGTGTTGGGTTTTGAGCAAACATGCGCAGCGGAATTAAAACCCAAAAGCCTAGATCCGATCACGATGATTAAATTAATACGAGGATGAATTTAGAACACTAACCGTGACGGAGCTTTAAAATTCTGAGATCTTCATTCTTTGTTCTTCGCGCTTCTTTGAATCACGAACGCAGGAACGACCGCAACACTTGGATCACGAACTTTGAAGGAGTTGATGCCAACGCCCTCTATGTTTATCCACACGCGAACGAATATCTAGAACGATTCTAGATCTGGATTGCTAGATCCATTAGAAAACACGTTTTTCTAATCTTCAAAGGCTATATGATTTTATTGGTGTTCTTGAGCTTTTGATTCTCAATCTAAACTCAAGAATATGTTTCTCAAACACATGGAGGCTACCAATAATGATTCAATATCAATCCATGCTGATTAGGGTTAAGAGAGAGGTATTTAAACTCATTAGTCCTAAACCTTTTAGGAGAAATAGGTCAAAACCCGTCAAAACACGAAATCAGATTTTGGGCCCAAACAGGGCCTGCTCGGCCGAGTCTTATAAGGTGCTCGGCCGAGCACCTCTGTGTCAAAACTTTCTGTTTCTCATGCTCGGCCGAGTCCTTTGAGGTGCTCGGCCGAGCACCAGCAAAAAGTCAATTTTAGCCTTTTAAACAATTCGTTCTTTTGTGTGTGACCCCATAGGATTATATCAAGTTGGCAATGAGTCCAACCAAGGTCAAACTCATAAATCATGAGCGGACTCTAGCAAGCCATCATGACTACCCAATTAATATAACTTAAAGAAGTTCGTAATCCTCAATAGAATATATCACAATCCCTTTTGTCTCACGATATCATATTGAACATAAGTCATGGTCCATGTCAACTTATATTGTTCAATGCTTTCTCGATCTTGAGTAGATTGATAATGAGCAAATGGTATTGATCTCATCAATTCATTTGAGCGCGGCTACGCATTTCATCAATCTCACTCCACGAGAGGCCTAAGCAGATATCTCTCTTGAGAGAGGGACAAATCCCATATTGACTTATTACCTTTCCCTACATGAATCCGATTATGCCAATCGTAGCCTTTATAACCACCCGGTTAGGAGTGACGTTTGAGTACGTCAAACATAATGTTCATCATGTGGAAGACTGTAATAATCTCAGGTCTAAGGATATCAATGATATAACTATTATGAGATTTAATTATGACATTTGACCATGACATAAATCTCATAGGTGGGTCATGTCCAGTACATGGTCACCAACATGTACCCATAAGCTTAATCTGTATCTAATACACATGATCATCACATGATCATCAATTAAACTTATACTAGTTCTTCATAAGTTCTAGGGACGGGGATTATTATAATAAACATGTAAAACATATAATAACCCAAGGTTGTTATCTCCAAAACAAATGATGTAACGTAAGGCCTTTCTCAAGGGCCTAGAGCATAATTCCAACAAAAGGGACTATATGATTTTATGAATTATTGATCTTGATTCTCAATCTTAATCAATAATAATGTTTCTCCAAACAAGTGAATCAATCATATACAATGGCTGGTGAAGAGGTGTTTATTTAGGTCTAAGTCCTTAACCCTTAAGGACTTAGGAAACCCAAATCCCGTCACAATTTGCTCTGCAAGATTTCCTGGCCGACAGCTCTGGCACAGTCGTGCCAATCACTTCGAGCCTTCCTTCCTGGCCGACAGCTCTGGCACAGTCGTGCCAATCACGTTCATGCATTGTATCTGGCACGGTCATGCTTTATACTTGGCACGGTCGTGCCAAATGGTGCGCAAGTCACTTTCCTTTGGTCGATTTATGGCACGGTCGTGCCAGACCAAAAATCTACCATTTTTCCCTTTTAACAATTCGTTCCCTTGTGTGTGACCCCATAGGATTATATCAAGTTGGCAATGAGCCCAAACACACTTTGTCTCATAAATCATAAGCGGACCCTAGCAGCCCATCATGATTACCCAAATGATATAACTTGTCAAAGTTCGTTAATCCATTATAGAACATATCATAATCTTTTTGTTCATGATGTCATTGAACGTAAGCCATGGTCAATGGTCAACTTACAATGTTCAATACTTTCTTGATTCCGAATATATTGATAGTAGAAATCATATTTGAGCACGTCCATGCATTTCATCAATAATATTTATCGAGCGGCCAAAGCTTGACATCTCTTCTTGACGAGGAACAAATTACATCTTGACTTATTACTCTTCTTATTGAACGTAAGCCATGGTCAATGGTTAACTTACAATGTACAATACTTTCTCAATTCCGAATATATTCATAGTACAAATCTTATTTGAGCACAACCATGCATTTCATCAATACTATTTATCGAGTGGCCAAAGCTTGACATCTCTTCTTGACGAGAAACAAATTCCATCTTGACTTATTACTCTTCCCAACATGAATCCGATTATGCCAATCACATTCTTTATAGCTACCCATTTAAGGGTAACGTTTGAATGTGTCAAACGTAATGTTCATCATGTGGAAGACTGTAATAATCTCAGGTCTAAGGATTCAATGATATAACTATATGAGATTTAATTATGACATTGTGACCATGACATAAATCTCATACGGGTCAGTCCAGTATTCGTTCTCCAACAAATACCCATAAGTTTAATTGTATCCTATACACCATAATCATCATATGATTATCTATTAAACTTATACTAACAATTAATCATAATTATCAGGGACGGGGATTGTTATAATAAATATGCAAAGGATATAATAATCAAATATTCAATATCTTTATTAAAACATAATGAATAGATAATATTAATCGTTCACATAACGTGCCTAGATCATACAACACCAACAATCTCCCACTTGCACTAGGCCTAATTAATGTATCGAATACCCATAGACCTAACATGACCATCATGCTTTGCTTGTGGAAGACCCTTTGTCAATGGGTCGGCAATGTTATCATTAGTCGGTACTCTGCATATATTAACGTCTCCTCTATCAACGATCTCTGGAATTATATGAAAATGCCAAAGTATGTGTTTGGATTTCTAATGTGATCTTGGTTCCTTTGCTTGAGAAATAACACCATTATTATCACAATAAAGGTCTATTGGATTATCAATGCTAGGAACCACCTCTAATTCACCAATGAACTTCTTGATCCAAACAGGCTCTTTTGCACCATCTGATGGAGCAATATACTCAGCTTCAGTTGTAGAATCTGCTACGGTACATTGCTTAGAACTCTTCAAGCTAACCGCACCTCCATTAAGCACAAATACAAATCCAGATTGCGATCTTGAATCATCATTGTCGGTTTGGAAGCTTGCATCTGTGTAACCACTTACAACAAGATCATCTTCCATACCTCCATACACCACGAACGAATCTTTAGTCCTTCGTAAGTACTTAAGAATCGTCTTGACTGCAATCCAGTGAATTTCACCAGGATCTGATTGGTATCTGCTCGTCATGCTCAAAGCATACGAGACATCAGGTCTAGTACATATTATGGCATACATGATGGATCCAATAGCAGAAGCATATGGGATTCCAATCATTTTCTCACGCTCATCAGTTGTCTTAGGACACTGATTCTTGCTTAGAGTTATGCCATGACCTACTGGCAAATTTCCTCTCTTAGAGTTTTCCATGCGGAATATCTTAAGAACTTTGTCAATATATGTATCTTGACTTAAACCAATTAATTTATTAGATCTATCACGATAGATCCTTATGCCAAGGATATAAGCGGCTTCTCCCATATCTTTCATTGAGAAACACTTTCCTAACCAAGTCTTTACAGACTGCAGTGCAGGAATGTCATTTCCAATGAGCAATATGTCATCAACAAATAGTACTATAAATAATACAACGCTCCCACTAATCTTCTTGTATACACAAGGTTCATCTTCGTTCTTGATGAAGACAAACTCTTTGACCGATTCATCAAATTGAAGAATCCAACTCCTAGAGGCTTGCTTCAATCCATAGATGGATCTTTTCAACTTGCATACTTTGTTAGAATTTTCTGGAATTACAAAACCTTCAAGTTGTGTCATATAAACATCCTCAACTAAGTTCCCGTTAAGGAACGTTGTTTTGACATCCATTTGCCATATCTCATAGTCAAAATATGCGGCTATGGCAAGTAAAATTCTTATAGACTCGATCATTGCTACGGGCGAAAAAGTTTCATCATAGTCAATACCATGAATCTGCCTATAGCCTTTCGCTACAAGTCTAGCTTTATAAGTATGCACCTTTCCATCCATGTCTGTTTTCTTTTTGAAAACCCACATGCATCCTATGGTTTTTACACATTCGGGCGCATCAATCAAGTTCCAAACTTGATTATCATACATGGACTTAATTTCAGATTCCATGGCTCTAAGCCATTTATCTGAATCAGGAGCGGACATCGCTTCTTGGTAGGAAGTAGGTTCGTCATCAACTATCCGTCATGAGAAATCCATATCTCTCAGGTTTGGATCGCACCCTACCAGTTCTGCGAGGAACTTGAGTATTCTGAATAGGTTCCATAACTCCTTGTGAAACTTGTTCAGATCCAAGCATCAGTTCCATGTTATTTTCGGGTTCTCGAACCTCTTCGAGATTAATTTTACTCCCACTAATTTCTTTGGAGAGAAACTCTTTCTCTAGAAATGTACTATCTTGGGCAACAAACACTTTGTTGTTGTAAAAGTAATATTCCTTAGTTTCCTTATGGTAACCCACAAAATTACATTTGTCAGATTTTGGTGTAAGTTTTTTGTGATCATTCTCTTAACATAAGCCTCACAACCCCAAATCTTCATGAAAGACAAACTATGTTTTCTTCCAGTCCACATTTCAGGAGTCTTTGGAACAGATTTAGTTGGAACTCTATTTAGTGTAAGAGCAGCAGTTTCTAGTGCATGTCCCCAAAAGGATAAATGAAGATCAATTTGACTCATCATGGAGCGGACCATATCTAATAAAGTCCTATTTCTCCGCTCAGACACACCGTTCTATTGTGGTGTTCCAGGTGGAGTTAATTGTGAAACAATTCTACAATCTTTAAGATGATTGTCAAATTCTTGGCTTAAATATTCTCCACTATGATCAGATCGAAGTGCTTTAATAGTTTTGCCAAGTTGATTTTTTACTTCATTTTGAAATATTCTAAATATCTCAAAAGATTCACTTTTATGTTTCATCAAGTAGACATAGCCATATCTACTAAAATCATCAGTAAAAGTTATGAAGTATTGATATCCTCCCTTAGCACTGCTGCTCATTGGTCCACACACATCAATATGTATGAGTCCCAATAAGTCACTAGCCCTTTCACTACTCTCAGTAAAAAGTATCTTTGTCATCTTTCCAAGTAGACAAGACTCACAAGTTTCATATGATTCAAAATCATGTGAATCTAAAAGTCCGTCCCCATGGAGTTTTGAGATACGTTTCTCATTAATATGACCAAGACGGCAGTGCCACAAATAAGTATGATTTGCATCATTAGATTTGGATTTTTTATTTACATTATAAATATTCTCATTATTCCCACTTTCAACATTAAGAACATAAAGACCAATAAATGAAAATGCAGTACAATAAAGCATCTCAATTAAATAAATAGAAAACTTCTTATTTTTAATAAGAAAACTATAACCTTCATTATCCAAACAAGGAACTGAAATAATATTTCTACTTAAATCAAGAACGTAATAACAATTGTTCAAAACAAGAATTAATCCGCTAGGTAAAATGACATCATATGTTCCTACGGCTAATGCAGCAACTCTTGCTCCATTCCCCACACGTAGGTCCACTTCGCCATCTTTAAGTAGCCTTCTATTCCTTAGTCCCTGCACATTTAAACATATGTGAGATCCACATCCGGTATCTAATACCCAGGAGCTAGAAGTAGAAAGAAGAACATCTATAATATAGATACATAAAGTAGAGGCAGTCCCACTGCCCTTCTTCTTCTTCTTCTTCTTCTTCTTCATCTATTCCTTGTAAACCTTGCAATTTCGTTTCCAATGACCAATCTAATTGCAGTGGAAACAAATTTCATTCTTTTGGGAAGTAGGTTTAGCCACAGTAGCATTGGCAACAGTTGCCTTGCCAATCTTGGGTTTGACAACTTTTGTCTTACCCCCTTTTCCTTTGCCTTTAGAGCCCTTTCCTTCTCTTGACACTACGAGCACATGAGAGACTTATTTACCGATTTTCTTTTCCGCTGTCTTAAGCATCCCATGCAACTCAGACAGGGACTTATCCATGCCATGCATATTAAAGTTCATGACGAACTGATTATAGCTTTTGGGCAATGAATTAAGAATAAAATCAGTGGCCAACTCCACATCAATGGGATGGACAAGCCTCTCTAGATGCTCAAAGTGAGCCTTCATCTTCAGAACATGAGGGCCCACAGCCTGCCCATTGCTCATCTTGCATGAGACGATAGCAGCTATAGTGTCGAACCTTTCCTGCCTTGCCTGTTCTTGAAACATATCTTTCAACTCAACAGCAAGGTCATATGCCTCCAAGTGTTCAAGAGTCTTCTGAAGCTCAGAACACATTGCAGCAAGCATGAGACAACCCACCTCACGAGAATCACTTTTGTGCTTCTTGTAGGCGTTTCTCTCATCCTTAGGGGCAGATGATTCAGGTTCCTCTGGAACGGGGTCATCAAGAATATAGAGCTTGTCTTCATGCTTTAGAATAATTCTAAGGCTACGAATCCAATCCGTGAAGTTAGCTCCATTTTCTTGAAGCTTTTCCTTCTCAAGGATAGATCGCAATGATAAAGAACTTGAATTTTCAGCCATTATCTACAATTATGCAAACATGTAATCACATATAAGTACCAACTTAATTTTAAAGATATTACAAATATTAGTGTTTCACAAATACTCCCACTAAATTATATAACCTTCGTATACATCCAATGTATAATATAATTTAAATGGGCTAAGATCCAACTTTAATTTAATCTCAAGTCCGCTTTGGCGATACTGCTCAAAATTAAATTAATTAGGTAGACAACTCCTTGTCAATCATATCATATACGACTCTTAGATCCTTTATGAGATTTTAGACATCATATGTCTAACATGTTTTAATCTCATCTGTGCCTTAGGCCCAAAACTTTGTCTTTTGATAGCCTAATTAAGTCAAACCATTTTAAACGTATAAGAATCACTCTTTCTTCATCTTGCTCATAGATGAATAGAATTAATGCACCTCGCTTTGGCAGAGCCCACATAAAACTATCCATGTACTCACAAGTGTTTTAATCATGGATTGGCACACAACTTAAATATAAAGAAGGTTCGCACATACAGCATATAACACATTTATGATCACATAAGATAAACATGTTACGCATCAAGTTTAGTCTCTAAATTCATCTCCATTAATTTAAGCATGATATTATGTGTCATTAGTTTCTCTATAATTATGAGGATGGGACTCTTTGAACTTTGGTTATCATCTCCAAATCAAGACAACAAGAAGTGCGGTCGAACTAAGCCATAGGCAACCACAATCCCGCACTAATTCAAGAAACCAAGAAAGTAGTCCATGTGGCCGAAACTAAGCAATAGATGGTCTCGATGAAGGTAGGCCAATTGCATTCACAATTCCATATGGATCTCCAAACTTGAATCAAGAACTTTGTTTCTCAATTTTAGCAATTATGAACTCTTCATAATTCTAACTTTGTTTTATCTATGAATCTTTGATTGCGATCAACTTTGGGAAACACAGTCTCGAGAACGTAGGCTAGCCATCCAAAACTTGATCCAATCTCAGAATTCACAAGACTAAAACAAATAGGAAATTCAAACCCTAAGATCCACACCCGAGACCCAAAGCCGCACCAGACACGGAGGTCCGGCCGGGTCGCCTACTAGGTCCGGTCGGACCCTTCGAAAAATCCAATTTTTTAAAGTTTCAAAATTTGTCCCAAATTGTTTACCCCGATTCAATTAGGATTTGGTGTTCTTAGTGATCCAATCACCATGATCATCAAAACCTTGAATAAACTATTTATTCATGAATCTCCAGATTATCGAAACTTTGATCCAATCAAAAATTGATAACCCAACAATTTTGAATCCAACATAATTTTTATTGCGATTGAATAGTGCGATTAAAGTTTATAAAACGATAAACCACATAAAATGCATATAACACATAAACATCATAATCCCAATATTCAAATCATGCAAGGCACATAAACAATTTATATACATACAACATGATTATGTATTGAAATAATCAACATGAACGGGGCTCTGATACCACTGTTGGGTTTCGTAGTAACATGCGCAGCGGAATATAGCATTTAAATTTTATGAAACCCAAAGACTATATATCCATTCATATGATTAACACAAATACATCTACACGAATACAAGAATACTAACCCTTGATGCGTTAATTCTTTTTCTCTTAATCTTGAATCTTGGATCTTCGCGCTTGTCCGAATCACGAACGCAGGAACACGAACAGAAAGATGATAAAGGAATCACCCTCTATGGATATCCACATGCGAACGAATATTAAGAACTCTTTCTTAATCTTGACTGCTAGATCAAAAAGGGACTACATGATTTTATGAATTATTGATCTTAATTCTCAATCTTAATCAATAATAATGTTTCTCCAAACAAGTGAATCAATCATATACAATGGCTGGTGAAGAGGTATTTATTTAGGTCTAAGTCCTTAACCCTTAAGGACTTAGGAAACCCAAATCCCGTCAAAATTTGCTCTGCAAGATTTTCTGGCCGACAGCTCTAGCACGGTCGTGCCTTAAAACTGGCACGGTCGTGCCAATAACTTTGAGCCTTCCTTCCCAGCCGCCAATATTGGCACGGTCGTGCGTTGTATCTGGCACGGTTGTGCTTAGCACGGTCGTGCTTTATACTTGGCACGGTCGTGCCAAATGGCGCGCCAGTCACTTGCCTTTGGTCGATTTATGGCACGGTCGCGCCCTATAAATGGCACGGTCGTGCCAGACCAAAAATCTGCCATTTTTCCCTTTTAACAATTCGTTCCCTTGTGTGTGTGACCCCATAGGATTATATAAAGTTGGCAATGAACCCAAACACACTTTGTCTTATAAATCATGAGCGGATCCTAGCAGGCCATCATGATTACCCAAATGATATAACTTGTCAAAGTTCGTTAATCCATTATAGAACATATCATAATCTGTCACGCCCCAGAAAATTCTAAAAATCCATAAATATAAAATTTACATAATAAATATCTCCACATATGCTAAATACCAAACCGGGCGCGTGAATTTGACTATAAACCAATACCATTAAACAACACCTCACGAGATTTCAACTCGGGGAAAATCTACAAGTGCGGAAGCAAGAACAACTAATAATATAAAATTCAACGGATATCAGTATTTACACAACACTGTACTACCTCGATCTCACAACAAAATACATAAAGGCTCCGAAGAGCAACTACCCCAAAGGAAGTCAACCTGATCAGAAGATTCCCGCTACAACGGATCTCACAACGCTACCACTTGCTTTCCTGGGGGGTTAAGGAAAAACAAGGATAAAAGAAACGAGGTGAGATAAAATCTCAGTAAGTTACTAATGCAGCTACATGGCATAATATCATGCAAATCAACGATATAACTGAACAAGTAAATCACATAACAACAAATGAGAAAGCTCCATATCGCCAACTATCCCATACCAGTTGGAAATAACGACTAACTCATCATGCAGCACATAAGACTGAAATAAACACGTTACAAAGGATACCGAGCCAAGGTTTCACCAAACGGATATAACAAAGAAGCCTCTGTGCAGAACCAACCCATCAACCAATCAATCAATCTTCGTAGTAGCACAAACGGCTGAAGATAAGAACCCGGTCAGAACCAACCAATCAATCCATCAACCATAGCAGCATAATAGCTGAAGAGAACCTCGGACAGAACCGACTAATCAATCAATCAACCAATCTTCGTAGTAGCATAAACAGCTGAAGATCACACCCCCGGTACCGGAACCATAACAATGTAACATGTCACAAAGGACAGGGGAGATGACACAAAGTCAAAACCCAAAAAGTTAGCTAGACTACTTCCGAAGGAAGCTAGCTCATCCCAACCAAGGCCAATCTGGAAGAGGAAAATAAGGGCAAAACAATGGATCACATTATAATGGACTTGGCTCGTTGCCATTATAATCTTCCCCATCGCCCGACACAACCACAATTGCCAGCTGGGCTTTCAAATAAAGGCTATGTAATAAATACTAGATCGATAAACAACCAAAGATTCCAAAGTAGGGAACCATACCAAATAATCACCATAAAGATGCAAACGATTACTCATGAAGAGTTCAACAACAATGAACACAAGAAGTTTCTCATAAAAGAGTCCAACAACGATAAACGAGATTGCTCATAGAGAGCCCAACAACACTGACCATTAAAACATGATGACTCCAAGATAAGGCACATACCAAACACATCCTAAAGATGATACTCATAAGTTACTCATAAAGAGCACAACCCAAACGGTCGCTCACAAATAGTACAATGACTATTACCAAAACGACCCTAAACGTCTACTCATAAAGAGTACTATGACCATGAACTCAACCATCTCTTACACTTGGAATTCCAAATGGGAAAACCGAATAAATATAACTTAAGGAAAATCAACACCGTAGGTACCCAATCACCCGTTCACGTCTTACATCCGTTCATCAACGAATCAATTCTTAACACTCGAACGAACCCAAAAGGTTACACCTATTCATACATGATCACATACGGACCAACCCAACGCTTTGGTGTTCAATAACAACCCTCTAGGTACTATAGGATATTGCCTAAAACCTAGACCAAGTCTTATCCAAAATAATTCGATTGGAACAATCACGAACACATCATAAGATGCCCAAACATTCCCAAACAATACTTGATCAAATTTCATAACACCATTGTTCACAAAGGAACCGATTTCAATTACTAAAGTGTTCCATGGTGCCCAACTAAGTCAACTAGAGTTGTACTACGGAACCTAGACCGAGACTACACCTTGATCTTAAACCTCAATGAAAATACAACCATTCTGATCTGGAACCAAGCGTCCGATAGAACCATTTCATAGTACTCAAAAATAGCTTTCCAACGATAGTTTACACGTCCAAAACGGAGTCCGGACGAAGAAGTTATGGCCTCCGGAAGATTGAGCGTAAAACGGACAAACTGGAAAAAGAGGGGTGCGCACGCCTCCCTTAAAAGGGGTGCGCGCGCCTCCTTGCCCGGAAGAACCAAAACTTGCCATTTTTTCCTGGGTTTGCTATTTTTCTTACCAAAACACAATTCAACCAAAAATCACACCTTCTAACTAGTATACTAATGTACCCAAAACAACTTATAAACTCATAAAAGACTTATATAACAACATCCAAACAACCCAAATCAAAAGATGATCCAAATCTCATATTATCACAAAAATGGATAAAATGCCAATCCACTCAAAATCCAACCAAGAAGCAATATATAGCAATTAAAGCATCATCTAAGCTTAGTATGAACATTTTTAGCATAAAAAGGGGAAAAGCAACTTACTTGGAATTTATCAAAGATGACAGAATTCGACTTTTCTTAGCTCTTTACGATCCTAGCGACGATCTAAGCATTTTTCATAAAATGAGCATTAAGAAATAATGGGAGGAAGATGGTCAAAATGAAGAGAGAAGGAGGGAGAATTCTTACCTTTTCTTTACCCAACAATGGAGGAGAGAGAGAGAAATAAAAATGTGAGGTGAGGGAGGAGGGAGGAGGGAGGAGGAAGGAGTAGGATGAAGAAATAAAAATGTTTCACCTAGGCCCCCTCTAGACCCAACTAGAACACATAAACCTATACTCCCCACTAACAACTAAGACCCAATAACTCTACACTAGCACAAATGATCAATTAAAATGCTAGGCATAAAATATTATGAAACACTAAAATGCACACATAAATAATTAATTAAATAAATAAACAAATATTTTTACTAAGAAAATAGACACGGGTTTTCGGGTCGTTACAACCTACCCTCCTTAAAAAGAATTCGCCCGCGAATTCACTTATAAAAATCATAACACGTAGAAATAACAAGGCTACAAAATATCGATTCTCATATAGCAATCATAACCCCAAATCAAGTACTTATTAAAGATTTCAGACATCGATTCCATGACTCAAATAAACCCACACATATTGAACACATACATATCTCAAGCATATTCATATCAAACATCCTAAAGTTAACTTCCTCTTTCATCCCGAATTTCTCATTCTCAAGACTATCACTTGTTCACCAATTCTGAGACATAGCTGATTTGATCCTAATTAGCATTACGCTCACCATCAACCCTTAAATCATCAACATCCATAAGTTTTACTTTTCCGGTTCATCCGTACGCATTGACGATATAGACATCATCCCAAGTAATCATACTAATACCCGAACAAATAAGAGAAGGAATAGGGCTAACGATTATTGTCACCCAATGACTCAATGATATACTCAAAAATTTACCGTCATCGACTATCCGATCAAATGAGATTCCACTACCACACACTTCCTCATGAGATAAAGCATAATACAGACATAATCTTTGAATTTCTCAAACTACTTGCATTACCTCATACTTAGTTTTCTAAGGAAATATATCCATCAACTTTGATAGTCCGTCATCAACGTTTCAACTTGGTCCCAAAAATGAAATAAAATGCATAATCCTCTAAGGCAATATCCATAAAATCATAACCAATCCCAAGTCATAGGTAGATCTATTTATTAACCCGAATTTCCAAATTATCCACTTTACCCATCATATAGTAAACTTAAATAATGCTTACAACATAGTAATCTCTCGTACCGAACCTTCTTCAATCACTATCTTCACTCCTAACTAAAATCCATACCCAAGGCCAAAATTGAAGAATCCAAATTTCTCTTAAACATAATTCTCGAGATACTACAAACTTGTCTTACTCCCAACCTTAATTACACTGCAAAGATACTTCCTTTAGAAGCTCGCATACTTAGTATTACTTCCAGAAGTTCAAAACATTAGACCATCTCGAGCTTAATCAACTTCTTAAACTATGAAAAGTTAAAGGGATTTTCCATCCTCCAAGTGTTCACCCAAGTGACTATATCTCCAAGGATTACCATTAGTAGCACTATAACGATCCGAAATTTTCACAATCTTCACCTTCATATATATTAACATTTTACATCTTACAATTCTAAAAGATATTACGAAAGATCACTAATAATCCAAAATATTTGATAGACTGTTCCGTCCCAATTCTTCGATCTTGAACCTCGATCAATGGTTAACCCAATTCAGTCTTTCACGTATACACTTATTAACCCGATGTTACTTAGGCTCAACAGTATTACTAACATAATAATCCAATTAGCTAGCAACATTTCAACTGACCCAGTACAAAATCATAGTATCCTTTAATATGCCCAAGTATCTATACCCAACTCTCTTTACAACTCCTTAATCCAGACGAGAACGCCACCAAGAAAAGATTCAGAACCATGTGACAACTGTTTAACTAAAACCAAAAACGCCTTTAATATTGCCCGAGAATTTCTCACATTCTCAAAATATGTTTAGTCCTTTAAACTTAACGCGCTTACCATCATTGATGATTACAACTCCCACAATATACTCATAACTCATTTTGCTTTAACTCAACTCCAGTCATGTACTGAAATGATCCCAAAAGTATCATAACTCAACTTCTTAATATAACCCATAATAATTTAAGTATTTCCTCATACTAAACAATTCCGATGCACTCACGTAGATGTACTAAAAGTAAAGAAAAATCCCCTATCGAGAAATTCTCAAATTGAATCTTTAACTCTTTTAACCCAACCGATACTATATGTTCACCGATTCACCCATCAGTAAGCTTATATCAACTCATCATATAACCCAAGTTCCCTATCGATCGAACGACATATCGCACCCAGTATAAATTATACCCAAGATTTCAAAATTAATATTGCCAACAGAGTAAGCTAAATTCCCAGCACAACCTTATAATAAAGATTTTCTGATTTTCAATATAGAACCTGAACATTATATTTATACCTAGTATGCTCCTAAACAAAGTCAAACATACTAATATAGAAATATTCACCACCTATCGATGGCACACAAGAAATTCGTAACACATAGAAAGCTAAACCATACCACTTAACTCATCAATATCTCGCATATGTGACATAACTTAATCACCCTATATATACCAGCAGAAGTCACGTAGTTCCCTATTCGAGTATACACCTCAACCTGAATCCATAAATGATAACAAACATGCGAACATAGCACGAAACGTTGTCCACTTTACGAAATAGATATGCCCCAGCCTTCAAAAACTCGCGCTCTCGATTCCCAAACCAACTAACCCCAATGGAATCAATACTATTAACACTAATCCTATATTCGATATACTACAAGATGAGAAACACTCGACGTTAATATCACGACTCATAACTCAACCAACTTCTACCTTAACATCATCCTTCAAGAAAACATAGTTTCCTAAACCACTCAAAGTTATAACACCCATTTATTGAAACCTATTCAATATCAGAGTTCTTATTCTCTTTCAAGATCTAAAACCATTGCTCTGATACCAACTGTCACGTCCCGGAAAATTCTAAAAATCCATAAATATAAAATTTACATAATAAACATCTCCACAAATGCTAAATACCAAACCAGGCGCGTGAATTTGACTATAAACCAATACCATTAAACAACACCTCACGAGATTTCAACTCGGGGACAATCTACAAGTGCGGAAGCAAGAACAACTAATAATATAAAACTCAATGGATATCAGTATTTACACAATACTGTACTACCTCGATCTCACAACAAAATACATAAAGGCTCCGAAGAGCAACTACCCCAAAGGAAGTCAACCTGATCAGAAGATTCCCGCTACAACGGATCTCACAACGCTACCACTTGCTTTCCTGGGGGGGTTAAGGAAAAACAAGGATAAAAGAAACGGGGTGAGATAAAATCTCAGTAAGTTACTAATGCAGCTACATGGCATAATATCATGCAAATCAACGATATAACTGAACAAGTAAATCACATAACAACAAATGAGAAAGCTCCCTATCGCCAACTGTCCCATACCAGTTGGAAATAACGACTAACTCATCATGCAGCACATAAGACTGAAATAAACACGTTACAAAGGATACCGAGCCAAGGTTTCACCAAACGGATATAACAAAGAAGCCTCTGTGCAGAACCAACCCATCAACCAATCAATCAATCTTCGTAGTAGCACAAACGGCTGAAGATAAGAACCCGGTCAGAACCAACCAATCAATCCATCAACCATAGCAGCATAACAGCTGAAGAGAACCTCAGACAGAACCGACTAATCAATTAATCAACCAATCTTCGTAGTAGCATAAAAAGCTGAAGATCACACCCCCGGTACCGGAACCATAACAATGTAACATGTCACAAAGGACAGGGGAGATGACACAAAGTCAAAACCCAAAAAGTTAGCTAGACTACTTCCGAAGGAAGCTAGCTCATCCCAACCAAGGCCAATCTGGAAGAGGAAAATAAGGGCAAAACAATGGATCACATTATAATGGACTTGGCTCGTTGCCATTATAATCTTCCCCATCGCCCGACACAACCACAATTGCCAGCTGGGCTTTCAAATAAATGCTAAGTAATAAATACTAGCTCGATAAACAACCAAAGATTCCAAAGTAGGGAACCATACCAAATAATCACCATAAAGATGCAAACGATTAATCATGAAGAGTTCAACAACAATGAACACAAGAAGTTTCTCATAAAAGAGTCCAACAACGATAAACGAGATTGCTCATAGAGAGCCCAACAACACTGACCATTAAAACATGATGACTCCAAGATAAGGCACATACCAAACACATCCTAAAGATGATACTCACAAGTTACTCATAAAGAGCACAACCCAAACGGTCGCTCACAAATAGTACAATGACTATTACCAAAACGACCCTAAACCTCTACTCATAAAGAGTACTATGACCATGAACTCAACCATCTCTTACACTTGGAATTCCAAATGGGAAAACCGAATAAATATAACTTAAGGAAAATCAACACCGTAGGTACCCAATCACCCGTTCACGTCTTACATCCGTTCATCAACGAATCAATTCTTAACACTCGAACGAACCCAAAAGGTTACACCTATTCATACATGATCACATACGGACCAACCCAACGCTTTGGTGTTCAATAACAACCCTCTAGGTACTATAGGATATTGCCTAAAACCTAGACCAAGTCTTATCCAAAATCAATTCGATTGGAACAATCACGAACACATCATAAGATGCCCAAACATTCCCAAACAATACTTGATCAAATTTCATAACACCATTGTTCACAAAGGAACCAATTTCAATTACTAAAGTGTTCCACGGTGCCCAACTAAGTCAACTAGAATTGTACTACGGAACCTAGACCGAGACTACACCTTGATCTTAAACCTCAATGAAAAGACAACCATTTTTATCTGGAACCAAGTGGCCGATAGAACCATTTCACAGTACTCAAAAATATCTTTCCAACGATAGTTTACACGTCCAAAACGAAGTCCGGACGAAGAAGTTATGGCCTCCGGAAGATTGAGCGTAAAACGGACAAACTGGAAAAAGAGGGGTGCGCACGCCTCCCTTAAAAGGGGTGCGCGCGCCTCCTTGCCCGGAAGAACCAAAACTTGCCATTTTTTCCTGGGTTTGCTATTTTTCTTACCAAAACACAATTCAAACAAAAATCACACCTTCTAACTAGTATACTAATGTACCCAAAACAACTTATAAACTCATAAAAGACTTATATAACAACATCCAAACAACCCAAATCAAAAGATGATCCAAATCTCATATTATCACAAAAATGGATAAAATGCCAATCCACTCAAAATCCAACCAAGAAGCAATATATAGCAATTAAAGCATCATCTAAGCTTAGTATGAACATTTTTAGCATAAAAAGGGGAAAAGCAACTTACTTGGAATTTATCAAAGATGACGGAATTCGACTTTTCTTAGCTCTTTAAGATCCTAGCGACGATCTAAGCATTTTTCATAAAATGAGCATTAAGAAATAATGGGAGGAAGATGGTCAAAATGAAGAGAGAAGGAGGAAGAATTCTTACCTTTTCTTTACCCAACAATGGAGGAGAGAGAGAGAATAATGAAAATGTGAGGTGAGGGAGGAGGGAGGAGGGAAGAGGAAGGAGTAGGATGAAGAAATAAAAATGTTTCACCTAGGCCACCTCTAGACCCAACTAGAACACATAAACTCATACTCCCCACTAACAACTAAGACCCAATAACTCTACACTAGCACAAATGATCAATTAAAATGCTAGGCATAAAATATTATGAAACACTAAAATGCACACATAAATAATTAATTAAATAAATAAACAAATATTTTTACTAAGAAAATAGACACGGGTTTTCGGGTCGTTACATAATCTCTTTGCCCCGATTTCATTGAATGTAAGCCATGGTCAATGGTAAACTTACAATGTTGAATAGTTTCTCGATTCCGAATATATTGATAGTACAAATCATATTTGAGCACGGCCATGCATTTCATCAATAATATTTATCGAGTGGCCAAAGCTTTACATCTCTTCTTGACGAGGAATAAATTCCATCTTGACTTATTACTCTTCCCAACATGAATCTGATTATGCCAATTACATTCTTTATAGCTACCCGTTTAAGGGTAACGTTTGAATGTGTCAAACGTAATGTTCATCATGTGGAAGACTGTAATAATCTCAGGTCCAAGGATTCAATGATATAACTATATGAGACTTAATTATGACATTGTGACCATGACATAAATCTCATACGGGTCAGTCCAGTATTCGTTCTCCAACAAGTACCCATAAGTTTAATTATATCTCATACACCATAATTATCATATGATTATCTATTAAACTTATACTAACAATTAATCATAATTATCAGGGACGGGAATTATTATAATAAACATGCAAATGATATAATAATCAAACATTCAATATCTTTATTAAAACATAATCAATAGATAATATTAATCGTTCACATAACGTGCCTAGAGCATACAACACCAACACTGTTCTTAACATTTCACAGCAAAAAACAACAAAACCAAAATTCAACCGAAAATCCCATAACATCTCCATCAAGGGGACTTCAAAATCCAACAAAACCATAAGCTTACCGTCTTTCAACATAGCAACCACTTTAATCAAACCTTATAGAACCTAATACTCTCCGAGGAAGCTCTCTAGATGAATTATAAATTAACATTAACTTATGAACATGAGACTCAAAATATTCACCATCAAAGTAATGATACCAACAAAATCTTGCCAGGAGGCTTTCCCTATAAAAAGTTAAAATCCCAGTCTTCAATTAAATTTAATAGCTACTCGAAGAGATTTATACTTATAGAATTGCAAGTGAGAGATGATTTAAACATTTTATGACTCCAAACATGATTTTTGTCTTACTGGTAAGACCATCTTTGCTGCATCTCAGTTTCTCGAACACTTCCTCAACTGGTATGCTTTCTTGAATATGAATAAGATTTCCAAGACGAAAATTATGAAAAGCAAATCGCCTTTTATGTAATGCTTTTTTTATTTGAATTGGGATAACATATGTCATGCAAGTTTATACACTTCATTGACTTAAATACATCATTTTTGAATTTTAAATTTCAAAGTGTTATAAATTCTGGTTATTTTGATTCAAAATTTGGGATTTGTATATGAAGAAGATTTCAAAGACGAAAATTATGGAAGGCAAATCGCCTTTTATGGAATGCTTTTTAATTTGAATTGAGATAACATGTCATGCAAGTTTATATCCTTTGTTTGACTTAAATACATCATTTTTGAATTTTAAATTTCAAAGTGTTATAACACTATCATCTTTTTTATTTAAAAAATTCAGAATATAATTATCACTTATTTTTAGATGACATTATATTATTGTTTTTTGTTTTTTGTTAGGCAATTCTATATTTAATCTTTCTAACCCTGTTTTGACTTCTCAAATTCATACAAAACTCACTGCAATCCTTGTTCTTCTTTTCATAGCTCGGTTTGATGGTTCGGTTCCATAGCTCGGTTTGACGGTTAGAGGAATAGCTCGGTTTAACGGTCTCAACGGTTCGGCTCGCGTCGACTCGGTTTGGCTTGGTACCCCCAGGCCGCAAGCTAAACCGAACCGCTCGGTTTGTTACTTTTCCAAACCAAGCTAAACCATTTATATTTAGAAACAGAGTCAAACTACATGGCTTGGCTCGGTTCGGTCTCAAACCGTGGTTTGAGCTAAACCGCTGACACCCCTAGATTTAACCCTTTAACCCCAACTGAAAATTTTCACGTTGGCCCCTCTCAAACTCTTACATATATAAACTCATTTTTTACAAAACCTACTTAAACAACATTCTTTAGTTTGCGTTTAACCTGTTCTGAGAGAGGAATGATTTGTATTTTTCTTTTTAGTAGATTGAATTTATAAAAATTAATAATTAGAGAATAGATCATTCCCCACAAAAAGAAAATTGATCACTTCTGACAAATAATTTTGCTGTGAACTATTGTATCCTTTCTCGGACTTTGAAAATTATACTCCAGAAAAATATGATATATTTTTTAAGATGAATGGAGTATATTTACGGTTGACCTTTTGCTTGAGTCATTTTCAAATATTTCTTAATACTGGATATAGACATACTACTTTCATCTTATTTAAGTTACCAAAACAAAAAATAAAAGTACATTAAATGAAATAACCCATGTACTATATTTAATGAAAATAAATAATCATTAATATCTCTAATCTACCCTTGTTCTCTAATCTGAAAATCAATTCTCTAAAGAAAAAAATGTGAATAAATAAGTTTGTAATGTATAGCGTGATATTTGAATTTGAACACAATGCCATATATACCTCTAATCCTACCTTATTACTATTTAGTGTCACTAAATTCGGCAGGAGTATTATAATGGATCATTGCATTAGTAAATTCAAAAATGAAAAATAAATAAAAGATCATTGCAAAGTAAATGTGCTAACCACAATCTGGTTGTTAACAGGGGAAGAAATAATTGAGCAAACAATTCTAAATTTAATCTTTCTAACCCTGTTTTGACTTCTCAAATTCGTACCAAACTCACTGAAATCCTTGTTCTTCTTTTCATAGCTCGGTTTGATGGTTCGGTTCCATAGCTCGGTTTGACGGTTTGGTTTAATAGCTCAGTTTAACGGTCTTAACGGTTCGGCTCGGGTCGACTCGGTTTGTCTTGGTACCCCCAGACCGCAAGCTAAACCGAACAGCTCAGTTTGTTACTTTTCCAAACCGAGCTAAACCATTTATATTTAGAAACTGAGCCAAACTGCATGGCTTGGCTCGGTTCGGTCTCAAACCGTGGTTTGAGCCAAACCGCTGACACCCCTAGCTAAACAACATTCTTTAGTTCGCATTTAACTTGTTCTGAGAGAGGAATGATTTGTATTTTTCTTTTTAGTAGATTGAATTTATAAAAATTAATAATTAGAGAATAGATCATGCCCCACAAAAAGAAAATTGATCATTTCTGACAAATCGCCTTTTTTGTCATGCAAGTTTAGCTAGGTAACTACTATAGTAACTATTTCTAATAATGGAAGGCAAATCGCCTTTTATGGAATGCTTTTTTAATTTGAATTGAGATAACATGTCATGCAAGTTTATATCCTTTGTTTGACTTAAATACATCAATTTTTAATTTTAAATTTGAAAGTGTTATAACACTATCATCTTTTTTTATTTAAAAATTTAAAAATATCATTATCACCTATTTTTAGATGACATTATATTATTGTTTTTTGTTAGTTTATCTTGGAGTTGCGTGATATATTATATTTCTAAAGTAATTTTATGTTATTAAATTAATATTAATAATAAAAACGATAAAGTAGAATGTGCCACACTGTGAGAACAAAAATTGATTTCAATTTTACATATTATACATTTTTAATATACAAACTTATTATGTAACATTAGTTTTCTTCAAAACGTGAATCTTCTCCTTTCTCTAAAGGAGAAAATTTATTCAAAAACGTAAACAATTACATCATACATAAAGAAAAAATAACGAGGAAAAAAAAAACAATCACGTCAAAATAGAGTCGGATTACATGAAATAGCCAATGTTGCTTATTAAATTAACGTAACATTATTCCTAATGATTTCCTTGCTTGTTGTCGACATGAGTAATGCGCGCTTGATCTTTATTGTGGAGACAAAAGCGAATGTGTCCATGAGGGAGACCTCGTTTTTCAAACTCAACGGAGATGATAGAGACAACAACTGCATATAAGAACAAATACGTAATTACAATAGTTTAGTGTTAAAGAAAAATTGCATTCATCAAATAGAACTTAAACTAAGAAATAAACATAATTACTTACATGAATTGAGTTTGCCGAAAAAAAATCTTCTTTCAAATATTTCACAAGTTGCTCGAATTTTGTTTTAAATATCCCTTGCAATACGTTAGGGATATCTTTTGGTTGAAGGCCGCAACTCTCTACAACTTCTGTGACTTCTGGCCACAAATGATTGAAAGCAAACGTGATAAAATATAATATAATCAATCGACCGTTTGTTGTCGTTGTAAGGATCCCGCCCCGTGACGAATGAAACGATGGGAGCGTTTCAGAGGGTGAAAAATCAAACACGGTTATCACACAAAACATAACGGAGTCGCCACATTTGCTAATTATTTAACCCAACATATGAAAAGGTTAGAGATTCTATTAGTTCGGAGGTCAGGTTATGCCTTGGGAAGAGTTTTACGTCACCCAAGTCGCCTCGGATAGGACCAAGTCTCCCTAATCGTTAGTTAACAAAGTGCATGTGTGTGTGTGTGTGTTTTCAAAAATGGGAGAAACTGACTTTTAACAAAGCTGGTTAATTATTTAACTGAAAAGGGTTATTTTGCAATCAGTTTAACAAAAAGGGGTAAAACTGGAAAAAAAGTACTCCCTAGCCAAACTAGCCGTATGGCTGGTTTAAACCATCCGTACGGCTTGTTCGGCCGTTCCGGGTTTTTTTACAGATTTATCAGAAAACTGTCCAGTTTCAGGCAGAAACAGAGTATTCTGCTGAAACTGGACTGAAATGCTAATTTTCAGTTTGTGATTAACAACAAAACTTTGAAAAGATCATTCCTATGCATTTTGATCATCAAAAGAACCCCAAAAACAAAGATTTGGGTGTGATCAATGGCAATCATTGGAGAAATTAAGAAAAGGTGGTGAACATGCCCTTTGGGGCTAAAATGACCATTTGATGAATAAAGATTGGAACTTTATCACCAAAATGGACTTATTGAGTTTAATTAAACCTTTAGGGACAAACATGTAATATAAAGATTGAATCTTTATGTCCCAAACTTGGGGATTTTAGGCAAGATCATGGTTGTGAAGATAAAGATTGAAACTTTATCTCCCAATCATGATCATCATGGCCAAACAAGAACAATATTAATAAAAAATTTAACAAATCATCATTATATATAGCAATAATATAGTAGCTTGAGAGGAAAAGACTTGTAATATATATATATATATATATATATATATATATATATATATATATATATATATATATATATATATATATATATAGTTCTTTAATGGACAAGACTTGCAATGTAATGTGAAGGCTTGAAACTAAATTGCATTAAAGTAAAGACATAATGACATCAAATGATAACAAGCCTTAGGTTATCCTTTGGTTTATAACCCACAATCATGCATAGAACATGAAGGGCACCATGGATCAAGGCTTGGTTCCAATTCATATAATTTGCAAGAAACATAAAGACATAAGGTAAATAAATTAAAGGAAAATAGAATGAGATGAAGAGAAGATGGGGAAGAAGGAGGCCTCACCACTCTTTGGTTCTAAGCCTACCTTCTTTCACTCCTTTCACTCAAATGTGTTTATCACTCCTATCAGCTCTCAATTCTGCAGAGCTTTTCCTCTAAAACTATTTTCTCCCTCCCCCTGAAATGATTAGCCTAGGGTTAAATTTATAGGGACTGAGGGTGCCCAAACCAGCCGTACGGCTAGGTCCCTCAGGTACCCAAACCATCCATACAGCTCAGTCTGGCGAGCTTCAGAATTTTTCTAAGGTTTATTCCAAAACAGTCCTAGAATGTTTGGTTTATCCTAGTGAGGTCCTGGCCCATCGGTTTATCCCTGAATGGCACCAATAATTCCTCTAAAGTTAGTTAATTTCAGATTGGGGTACTTACAAAGCCCCTCGGCAACATCGCTTTTGAAGAAAGCGGGGTTGTCGACAAAATAAGCATCCCAATCTGATGGGAGGACGGCTTGGCCAATTTGGTTCTATGGCTGGACCTAGAGGTATAGGATTCCTACGTATCCCACTTATGGGGAATCAAGCCTAACGTAGTTCGGGTGAGAGATTTTAAGGCTACTCAAACCTATAAGCATCCCAATCCGATGGGAGGACGGCTTGGCCGATTTGGTTCTATGGCTGGACCTAGAAGTATAGAATTCCTACGTATCCCACTCATGGGGAATCAAGCCTAACGTAGTTCGGGTGAGAGAGTTTAAGACTACTCAAACCTATGGAACTTAATCCTTAATTTTCATCCTGGGCGCACGACCAGGACTTTCACAATTTTCACATTTCATCCTGGGCGAACGACCAGGACTTTCACAATTTTCATATTTCGTCCTGGGCGCACGACCAGGACTTTCGCAATTTTCACATTTCGTCCTGGGCGCACGACCAGGACTTTCGCAATTTTCACATTTCGTCCTGGGCGCACGACCAGGACTTTCGCAATTTTCACATTTCGTCCTAGGCGCACGACCAGGACTTTTGCAATTTTCACATTTCTTCCTGGGCGCACGATTCGTCCTGGGCGCACGACCAGGATTTTCACAATTTTCATATTTCGTCCTGGACGCACGACCATGACTTTCACAATTTTCACATTTCATCCTGGGCGCACGACCATGATTCTCGCAATTTTCACATTTCATCCTGGGCGCACGACCAGTTTCACATTTCATCTTGGGCGCACGACCAGGACTTTCGCAATTTCCACATTTCATCCTGGGCGCACGACCAGGACTTTCACAATTTTCACATTTCCTCCTGGGTGCACGACCAGGACTTTCACAATTTTCACATTTCCTCCTGGGCGCACGACCAGGACTTTCACAATTTCTACATTTCATCCTAGGCGCACAATCAGGACTTTCACAATTTTCACATTTCATCATAGGCGCACGACCAGGACTTTCACAATTTTCACATTTCATCCTGGGCGCACGACCAGGACTTTCACAATTTTCAAACTCCTAATCTGGACTTACGAAGGACTGCCGACAACTCCTTACAAATCAAATGGGCTTACGTCACGCCGGACTGCCTGCGCAACCAAATGGTTTGACTCTTACTTGGTCATCCTAAACGCTTCGGTCAACTTTAACTCACGGGAGGTTGACGGAGAAACTGGGACAAGGACTAGCCTAAAAGTGACCACTTAGTGTCGAGGCTTGGATTTGGTCAACACTACTCTATGGCACGGTTGACACATTTTATTGATACCAGAAAAAGCCTAGGGGCGACCCTTAAGGTACATTGTTGGACGTAAAAGTCCAAGGTTTTGGAAAGTCATTCTTTTTACACACCCTCAAATGTCCATGAAATTTGAAAGGGTACAACACAAAATTCAAGATACACCCTCAAATGCCCAACGCAATTTGAAAGGGGACGGACCAAAACATAACACACCCTCAAATGTCCGACGCGATTTGAAAGGGGGACAACGCAATATTCAAAATACACCCTCAAATGCCCAATGCGATTTGAAAGGGAAAAAACACAATTTTTTCACAAAACACACCCTCAAGTGCCCGACGCGACTTGAAAGGCGGACGACACAACATTCAAAATACACCCTCAAATGCCCAACGTGATTTGAAAGGGAAAAAACACATTTTTTTTTCACAAAGCACACCCTCAAGTGCCCGACGTGACTTGAAAGGGGAAAAACACATCTTTTATCAAAAGCATGATGCCAAAAGGGCAAATTTCTAAAGTGCTCATTCCTCAAGGTGAATCTTTTAATGAAGTCAGTCAAATTTTGATTTTAACTTAACCATGAGGTTTGTTATGCATAAAGTCCTTTGGAGCTTTGTCCATTTCTTAGGAGCGATCGGGAGTAGAGAACCCTTTTGTCATCGATGTTGGGGTAGCCCCATGTCCTTGTTGGCGTCGATGGTGGCATAGCCCCATGTCTTTGTCGGTGTCGATGGTGGAGTAACCCCAATATCATCTTCTGACCTTTGGAATGAGGTTAGGAACCCATCCCTTTTTCATGACGCACCCTTTCTTTTGCCTAGGCCTCCCTTGCGGGTTTTCAACCTAGCGGGCTACTTTTTTGCGTCTTTCATGGCACACCCTGTTTTTTGCCTAGGCCGCCCCTGCGGGTTTTCAACCTAGTGGGCTACTTTTTTGGTGCCTTTCTTTCTATTTTTCTCTTCTTTTTTTTTTCATGAGTGATCCAGCCGACTCGACGGGACGGGGACTCAATATATCTTTTTGGAGGAAACATGCAAGGGCCTTTATTTAGGCGGGAGAGAGTCCCTTTATGTTGATGAACAATGTATCATGAAACGGGAGGAAGCCCTTGCTTGACAGAATACAAGTGTTTAGCTCTTTCCTAAGATGTAGAGTTGAAGACTCGTTGAGACATTTGAAATTGGCCTCAGTTATTATCATCAAGATGATTGCTGGAATGGACCATATTCATTATTAAGTCAAGATTATAACAAGCAATTACCCTTAACATGTGCAAATGCTGTGATCAATTGAGATTAAGATTCGATCAATGGCAAGATCAAAATCCGTTCAGGAGAATTGGTCATTATCTGGGAAATTGGTCATTGATGGGACCAAGGGAAGAGAACCGGGTCATTTTGGGAGGACCGGGGTTTGATGGATTCATTTCATGCTATGACCGGACCCGAAGGTTGCCTACGTTCCCCTCAATGTGAGGAGCTCAGGTCGCCGTAGTTCGGCCATGAGGCCGTTTTTTGCTGAAGTTGGCTTTCTTTTGTTGTTGTCTCGGAGGACGTTGTTGCTCACTTTGCTTTGGGTGAACTCCTTGAGATGGACCTCTTGGGGTGAACCCTCTTTGGTGTGAACTCCTTTTGAGGCAAACTTTGTTTTCACCATTTCCTTCCCTTGTTTCTATACATTCATTTCCTTTCCCTCTTCTCTTTTTTTTTTTTTTTTTTTTTTTTTTTTTTTTGAGGGAGGAGGTAAACATTAGCCCCAGCTTGCTATCTTGGGCATTGGCTTTCTTGCAGCCCTTTATCAATTCTAGCTTTGATTTTGACGATCCGGGAAGCCCTTTGCTTGGTTGTGCACGTGCGATCACGGTTGAATCTTGGTGGTTGAGCAACAACGTCCTCACCTTTTCACTGTCTCGGGATGCCTTTGATGTGCATCAGGAATTTGTCTCAGAAAGGTGTATCGGGTTGTGTATCGGGGAAGTGTATGAGGGAAGACTTGCCATTTATGGTTTCTTCATGCCAATTGATCACAACATTTATTCACATCAAGATTAATTGTTTTCATTTAGCATTTTTCATTCGTGTTAGGTCCATTCGTCCTTAATGAGTCGTCATTGACTAGTATGCTTAGAAGTCAATTCATTATTTTAGGGACGTAGTAATCAATTGATCATAACAAGCAAGGCAATTTCAAGAGTAAATGTATATTGCAAATAATGTCTCAAGTCTAGAGAGAAGAGAATGAAAATGACTCTTTTATTGAGATAACTTTGTACATACATGTCCAAGTGCGGACCTTTGCAAAAATAAAAAGACACAGTCCAGGACAGACTTTGATGAAAGTCTAGATCCTACGAGGCTGGAAGACTCATCACTATTTTTTTTTTTTTTTTTTGGGAATGGGTTCCTATAAAGTGCGATGGTCCATTTTCTTCCTCAATTATTGGAGGGGTTGTCGGCGGCACATTCCATGTCTTCCACGGGGAACTCGGGCTCCGTGTCATCGGGAAAGATGTCGCGAGGCTTCCATTTGGCTTGGCATTGCAATTACCGAGTTCGTCTTTGGCCATCTCCTTTTGGAAACTTCCTTTCGAGGTGCATAACCTCATGCATGGCATTCGGCGAGGGTACGTTTCTCCATTTGATGTACCCACCCTTGGGATTTCGAAGCATGGGCCTCTCCTTGTGGGCGGTGTCCCAACTTGTTTTGATCTTCTTGTTCATGTGGGCGCCAATTCGGATGTGGGCTCCTTGGTCTATGTTTCCGGTGGACAAGACCACAAAGGACTTTAGCATTTTAAACCTCAAGGTGAAATTATAACCACGATTTGAGAGGAACGCCTCATTAGCGGATTAGCCTTTTTAGGAAAGAGTTGACCTTTTATTTTAAGAAAACTTGATCTCCATTTTTTTGAATGAGGATTGACACACATTTTTTTATTTGAGCAAAAGACTCACACATTTTTTTTCTTTTTATAAGGATTGACACACACACATTTTTTATTTGAGTAAAAGACTCACACACATTTTTTATGTAAACTTTTGACAATGTAGTAATGATAATAATAATTTCATAAGAAAATTGACAATGGATTCAAAAGGGTCACCACATAGCACTAACCGGGGAGTCAAGATTCTAACTAGACCTAACAGACATCTTAACTGACTTTCCCTAAAGGCTTATTACACATTCTAACAGTGGACTTTGACCTTCCTGATGGGAGGTCGGTGGAAGGGGTTTTTGAGATTTTGCTCTCTGTTACGGTGACCACAACACCATCAATTTCCCAACCCGGGGCATTTAGCCCTGCAGACATTTTTCGTGCCATTGACCCTTTGGCTTTGCTGAATTTGTCAACCTTCCCGAAATTGGCTCTCCTACTTTGGGGTTGGTGACTCCGCCAACCACGGTCTCCTTTCTCTTGGGGCGAATACCACTCGATTCGTTGATCCTTGGAGAAGTTACAGGATATCCCAAGCACGTTGACACTCGGGCTGTTGGCTATGGCGGAGGCATGAGGGGGTTCAAGCTTTCCTTCCCCAATCAAACCCAGAATGATATGTTTCACAGCAGGGCACTCGTCGGTATTGTGTCCATGGTAACTGTGGAAGGCACACTTCTTGTTAACATCGAGGTACTTCTCAGGGTTTTTGGGTTGGAAGTTGACAAGAGGCTTTGTGAGGCCTTGCTTAACCAATCTCTCAAATACCTTACTTATAGGTATTCTGAAATCCTCAAACCTTATGAAATGGGGTCTGGATTGGCGTTTGGATCTTCTTCCATTGTTGGTCGGAGCGCGGCGGGGATGAGAATCATTACTATTCAATGAAAAGGGGTGCTCATTGAGTGTCCTTTCATACTGAACTTCCATTTGCTTTATCCTTCCCAATAGATGATTGAGAGGATCCTGCGGGGGTGGAGGGGTGTAGGCATATCCATAACCCTGGTTGTTCGCAGGAATGTACCTCGGTGGTGCGTAATGAACTTGTGGCCCAAAAGGTCTCGGACCGTAGAAATGATACGGGTCACCTCAGAATCCAGTGGTTGGCCAATTATCCATATATGGTGGATGAGTTCTTGGGATTTGATTGGCGACCTCAAACTGAGAGGGAGTGTAATTAGGAAGACCTCGTGGGAGTGATGGTCGAGGCATGATCAGTGTGAATGGTGAGACATGGGTGTTTATGGGAGGCAACCCAAAAAGAATGTTAGATCCGGGGTAAGGCGGAGTGTATGGAGCTTGAGTGGGAGGCAAGCTTTGAGTGGTGACGTGATGAAACGGAGAGTGAGGGGATTTGGTGTTTTCGCAAGGTTGAGGGGGTGGAGTTTGGTTGTGACTTGGAGGTTGGGTGGTTTCGCCCTTCCTCATGGTCAGAAACCTCAACGAAGGACCCGTCCGTCTGAAACAAAACCTTAACGCCTTTTCGTCTCATTGACCCGACAAACCGGTCTCGTGCTTCCTTGTAGTGTTTCCTGGCAATCTCTTCCCAAGCCCTGGAGGCTTCCAAAGCTTGGAGCAACTCTTCTTTGGTTGGGCTGGTCTGACCATTTGCGGTATTGCTTTCCCAACTATTTTCCTCTGAGACGGTCATTCCAAGGTTCCGGCGTGGAGGGATTATAGCGGCTGAGGAACCCTCGGACTCAACGCGGAATAGGCGGTGACACGGTGCTCTTTTCCACTTCATTCTCGCTGCAGTAGAGACAGAATTCAACTTAGGCTCAGGTAATCATTGGGTGGATGCTCATGCTACAAATGGGACACGACCGCTAGGCTTAGACCTATGGGTGAAAGGTGAACGGGATCAAATTGGATCTCGAATCCATGGTTGTAGCCGACTTCTTGGAGGGCAATGGGGGATTCATTCAAAGACTTGACCGGCTCCTTAGAAGATAACGGGGATCCTCCCAAGGACTTGACTTCCTAGGGGACTACTCCGAGGGATTTGACGAGAATCTCAAAAAGGGGACCTAGGGGATGACGCCTAGGGGTTTAACGGAAATCTCAACATGGACCTAGGGGACAACTCCTAAGGGTTTAACGAACATCTTGGAGGATAACGGGGATCTATCCAAAGATTGACGGGGGTCTTAGAGGATAACGGGGATCCGTCCGAAGATTTCACTGGCTTCTTGGAGGATAACTGGGATCCTACCAAAGATTTAACGGGTACCTTGGAGGATAACGGGGATCTATCCAAAGATTTCACTGGCTTCTTGGAGGATAACTGGGATCCTACCAAAGATTTAACGGGTGCCTTGGAGGATAACGGGGATCTATCCAAAGATTTCACCGGCTTCTTGGAGGATAACTAGGATCCGTCCAAAGACTTAACGAAATGCCTTAACGTAGGTCTTGGAGGATAATGGGGATCCGTCCAAAGACTTAACGAAATGCCTTAACGTAGGTCTTAGGGGATAACGGTGATCCGTCTAAAGACTTAACAAAATGCCTTAACGTAGGTCGTGGGGGATACCGGGGATCTGTCTAAACACTTAACGAAATGCCTTAACGGAGGCCTTGGAGGTAGGGATGTGCAAAAAAAAGTAGGAACCGGACCGGACCAATAGAACCGGACCGAACCAATAAAAATAGGACCGAACCAATAGTGTTGGTTCGGTTCTGGTTCCAAAATCCTCTAGAACCGGTTAATTGGTCTGGTCCTGGTTTTTTTAAAAATATACACGGTTCTAGACCGGACCGGACCAATCATTCATATATAGTATAATATATATTCATAATATATATAAAAGTATATATATGTATGTATGTATTACAGTAGTACTTGTTTCTATCTTTTTGATATCTATAGTATTATATATACACAGTTGTTTTTTTGAAAGTGTTTCATTAATTTTATAATTTAAGCAAAAACACATGTTTGTTTTTTCCCCATATAATTAACTTCATGCTTTGCAGTTGCACCTAATATTTCATGTGGTTTGACTTTGAATTGTTGAGAGCTGAGACCACTATATTCAATTATTTTAGTTTTAGGCTTACGGATGTATTGTTTTGAGTGGAAAAATTTGTATATAGGTAGAACTGTAGAACCGGACCGGAACCGGATTAATAGAACCGGACCAATGACATCGGTTCTGAAAAGTATTGGTCCGGTCCGGGTTCTAAATTTTTACAAAACCGCACTATTGGTCTGGTCCCGGTTTTGTGAAATTTAGACAAAAACCGGACCGGACCGGACCGTGAACACCCCTACTTGGAGGATAAGGGGGATCCGTCCAAAGACTTAACGAAATGCCTTAACGGAGGCCTTGGAGGATAACGGGGATCCGTCCAAAGACTTAACGAAATGCCTTAACGGAGGCCTTGGAGGATAACGGGGATCCGTCCAAAGACTTAACGAAATGCCTTAAAGTAGGTCTTGGAGGGTAACGGGGATCCGTCCAATGCCTTAAGGAAATGCCTTAACGTAGGCTTGGAGGATAAAGGGGATCCGTCCAAAGACTTAACGAAATGCTGTTTGCTAACGCAAGAATGCGATGCGTCAAAGACAAGAAGCAAGAAAGGAGCAAATGCATGTAATGTGTGATTATTCATTCATTCAAGTTTACTTAAAAAGCATTTTTATTCCTACATGATTGGAAAAGATTTCTCTTTTTTTTCGCAACTAATCTAAATCCTGGATCAGTGGAGGCCATCACTACGCCTATAGACCCCTCGTTTTTCACCTGGCTTCCACCGACCGAAAGAAACGAACCTAGGGTCTAGTGCATCGCAAGGTTCCCAATACGTGGGCCATTCCAATCATGATTAAGCCCCGGTTAAGATCGAGATTCGTCTTAGGGACTTAAGGGACTTCAGGTATAACCTCATCTTTGATGAGGGCTCTTGAATCTTATCCTTGGGCTTAAGGATGATTAGTATGAACCATTCATTAGGGCTTGACAACACGGTGTCACCCTATCCTTAATACGTGACTTAGGTTAATTATGGCTATCATTAACGCACAAGTCAAGGACCGGGTCGAGGACGACCTTGGTCACACTTGCTTTCACAAGGAGTCGTGACTCGGGCATCAACTTGGCCACGATTAAACTTAGACACGCATTAGGGACGTGGTAACGTGAGCTAGACCAAAAACCAACCGGAGTCACGGTATTTGTGTGTCATAGACAAGTGTGGTTGACTCGGTTCGGAAGGGGAGGTGGAATGCGCGCTAGAAGGGCACAAGAGCACCAATCAAGCTGCATCTGGCATCCATCCCAGGTTGAATGGGTATTTGGAAAGTGCAAGGTCGAGTGCGCGTTGTGTGAAGCCATTCTATGTTACCTTTTGAGTCAAAATAGAGATTTTCAATCCATTTTAACATCATGAGCAATGTATGATCAACATATGAACATAATCAAAAAATATGAGCAAGCATGAATAAGCTATTTACACAAGCAATCAAGCAAGAACATATGAACAAACAAATCCAAAACTTGTACATGCAACAAATTGTTCACAACCAAAGAATTCTTTGAAATCAAAACTTCACAAGAAACAATCCTTTTGAAAATCATTTGCAAAACAAGTTGTGCACAACAAAAGATTCAAAAAAATTTACAAAATGGGTTATGCACAAGGAGGCTTCGAAAACCCAATTTTATGTCCAAAAGACTTGTGCATAACCAAGCTTCAAAAAACCAAGTTTTGGCTAAAAGAGAAGAAGGTAATGTGCACAAACAAATCTGTAAATTTGGAACCTGGATAAGCAGAAGCAAAAGGGACACAAAATGTTTCTGCCCTACACAAAATGGTTAAATTTTGAAACATTCTGTTTCCTGCCCAACATAGCCGTATGGCTATAGCATGCTGGCAATTATTTTTTGCAGTTTTTCAACTTCTGATCATCAAGCCCCAGTTTATTGCATTTCCAGAACAGTTTCCACTCCAGAAGGTTCAAACAAAAATACAGCACACACAAAACAAACACAAAAGTTAACGAAAACGGGGGACGTGAGTTTGACCCACACAAATGTGTCCTCAAAGCTTCTAAAAAAAAGTTTGCAAACACTTTACTCCCCAGCGGAGTCGCCACTGTAAGGACCCCGCCCCATGACGAATGAAACGATGGGAGCATTTCAGAGGGCGAAAAACCAAACACGATTATCACACAAAACATAACGGAGTCGCCACATTTGTTAATTATTTAACCCAACAAATGGAAAGGTTAGAGATTCTATTAGTTCGGAGGTCAGGTTACGCCTTGGGAAGAGTTTTACGTCACCCAAGTCGCCTCGGATAGGATCGAGTCTCCCTAATCGTTAGTTAACAAAGTGCATGTGTGTGTGTGTGTTTTCAAAAATGGGAGAAACTGACTTTTAACAAAGTTGGTTAATTATTTAACTGAAAAGGGTTATTTTGCAATCAGTTTAACAAAAAGGGGTAAAACTGGAAAAAAGTGCTCCCTGGCCAAACTAGCCGTATGGCTGGTTTAAACCATCCGTACGGCTTGTTCGGCCGTTCCAAGTTTTTTTTTACAGATTTATCAGAAAACTGTCCAGTTTCAGGCAGAAACAAAGTATTCTGCTGAAACTGGACTGAAATGCTAATTTTCAGTTTGTGATTAACAACAAAACTTTGAAAAGATCATTCCTATGCACTTTGATCATCAAAAGAACCCCAAAAACAAAGATTTGGGTGTGATCAATGGCAATCATTGGAGAAATTAAGAAAAGGTGGCGAACATGCCCTTTGGGGCCAAAATGACCATTTGATGAATAAAGTTTGGAACTTTATCACCAAAATAGACTTATTGAGTTAAATTAAACCTTTAGGGACAAACATGTAACATAAAGATTGAATCTTTATGTCTCAAACTTGGGATTTTAGGCAAGATCATGGTTGGGAAGATAAAGATTGAAACTTTATCTCCCAATCATGATCATCATGGCCAAACAAGAACAATATTAATTAGAAATTTAACAAATCATGATTATATATAACAATAATATAGTAGCTTGAGAGGACAAGACTTGTAAAATATATATATATATATATATTTTACAAGTCTTGTCCTCTCAAGCTACTATATTATTGTTATATATAATCATGATTTGTTAAATTTCTAATTAATATTGTTCTTGTTTGGCCATGATGATCATGATTGGGAGATAAAGTTTCAATCTTTATCTTCCCAACCATGATCTTGCCTAAAATCCCCAAGTTTGAGACATAAAGATTCAATCTTTATGTTACATGTTTGTCCCTAAAGGTTTAATTTAGAGTTTATTGCAAAAGTGACATGCGTACTTTGTGCAATATATCAATTTGACTCGCGTACTTTGAAAACATCAAATGTGACATTCGTACTTATGATTGGCAAAAATTTTGGTCTAACTTTTTAACCTCCGTTAATATTTAACGGGACATTCCATGTAAGCTCCTAGTGGGGCCCACCCTTTGCTGACTTGTTGTTCCACATGGAGGACCTCGCACGACCCTTGCACGTGTGCGATTAAAGAAAACGCAATAATCGAATTAAGGAAGATATTCTAACCTTGTTGACTTCGGAGAGAGAGAGAGAGAGATATACAGGTGATTATGGAGATTCATCGCATGCCCTAACCCAGCTTCAAAGCCTTCGATTTTCTGCACTTTGAGTTCGAATTAACACCTTCCTGATGGTATGTAACATATTTCTTCTTTTATTCAGCAAATCTGGTATTGAAATTGCCGTTTATTATGTACGGGTATTTAACCCTAATTTCTTGGATATTAGGGTTTGGTACTATATATCCAAGAAAATAGATTCTTTATTCATAATTTTGTCTAGTTGTGTTCAATTACTGATTGTTTTATGCTTTTTGTGGGTCTTTCTTGGTGGACCCCTATTTATGTATGTTTTTTATGCAATATACATGTGAGTTTTACAGTGGAAATTGGACCCCCTTTATGCTTTTTATTCTTTGTCCATTTGTTTATTGTGGTTGTCCCTCAATCTTTTGCATTGATTCCATCCACCAACTGCCTTTAATATGTTTACTGTGCATATGCATATCCTAATGTTTTTCTTAAAGTCTTTTTTTTTCCTATGCTTCATAGTCAAATCAATGTTGTGGATTTAAATATATTTGACTTTATTCTTTTAAATAAATACAGGAGACAATTTCTCTTTGCATATATCATAGTGGGACCATGAAGTTAACACCTAGTCTGCATTATGATGGTGCTAAGGTTTCTACGTTTCCTGCTATTTCTGCTGGTTCATTTACATATGATGAGTTAAAGAAACTAATAGCATCTGTAAGCACTAAGCCTGTATCAAAAATTCATTACAAGGCTCATGGTAAATCTTTAGTAGATGGTTTGAGGTTTGTAGGCAATGATGATCATATAGAGGGTTTGATTCAGCTTGGTCAGAGTAAAGATGCATATGTACATGTCTATGTTGAGCATGAGGAAGATGGTAACGAACATGGAAGGGTTAATGAAGATGAACATGATAGGGATAATCAAGAAGAGAATTATGAAGATGGCATGGATAGTGAATCAAATGATAGCTTAGATTATCTAAGTGAAGGTGAAGAAGAGAGTGCACAAGTAAGAAAAGAAAAGAAAAAATACAAACAAGCATTGACTGTAACTGTTCTTAATGGTCAGACTACACCACAAAGGGATGAAATAAGGGAAGAATATGGGGACTTTGGACTTTCACAACCTGTTAATGAAATTGATGATTTGTTGGAGGATATTAGGAAATTTTCTGGTGAGGTTGACTTGAGTGGATATGATGAAGAATATCGTGATTCTAGTGACTATAATACCCTGATTATGAGACTAGTGATGAAGAACATGATAGTCAAACTAAGGGCATAACTCATTATCCAATTTTTGACCCATCAACCCCATGGGATAAAATGGAGCCTGTCATTGGTATGAGGTTTGCTGATTGTCAACAAATGAAGCACTGTTTAACTTGCTATGCTGTGAACAATGGGAGACAATTAAGATGGATTAAGACATCAAAAATATTATTGGTGGTAGGCTGTAAGAGACCTTGTAAGTGGAGTTGTAGAGGCAGTTACATGTAAAAAGAAAAATCATTTCAGATTAAATCTTTAAACAATGTGCACACATGTGTCAGGGACTTTAAAGGAGTGAAGATAGCAGGCTCATCATGGGTTGCAAAGATGTATGCCAATGAGATAAGGAGGAATCCAAGTATGCCCTTGAGTGAAATGGCTTTTAATGTGACAGAAAAGTTTAAAATTAATCTTAATGAGCAACAATGTTATAGGGCAAAGCAGAAAGCAATGCATGAACTTGATGATGCTTTAAGAGAGCACTATAGCAGGTTATTTGACTATGAAGTTGAGCTAATGAGAAGCAATCCTGGTACAACGGTTAAATTTGATACAATAAGGAGTATGAAGAATGAGCTGATGTTTTATAGGTTTTATGTGTGTTTCAATGCTTTGAAAGTGGGATGGAAGGCAGGTTGTAGGCCTATTATTGGACTAGATGGATGTTTCTTGAAAGGTTACTGTAAGGGTCAAATCTTGTGTGCAATTGGAAGAGATGGGAACAATAACATGTTCCCTATTGCATGGGCTGTTGTAAAAGTTGAAAACGAAGAAAATTGGACCTGGTTTTGCCAACTGTTGAAGGCTGATATTGATCTCCATGATGGAGATCCATTGACTATCATAACAGATCAACAGAAGGTACCAGATTAAATATTTGTACTGCATTCTCTTAATTATTTAATTTCCTAATTTATTACTCCCTCTGTCCCGGAATAAATGTCGTTGTTTTCTAAAAAAAGGCGACATTTATTCTGGGACAGAGGGAGTAATATTTGTGTATACCTAACATTAAACATGTCTATTCCAGGGACTTTTAAATGCTCTCCAATATGTTTTTCCTTCAGCAGAGACTAGAAACTGTGCGAGGCATATCTATGCCAACTTTAGAAAGAGATTCGGTGGGATCCAACTCAGAACCTTATTTTGGCAGGCAGTCAAATGTGGTACAAGTGAGGCTTGCAGTAAGGTGTTTAAAAAAAATAAAAGAAACAAATCGAGGAGCTTATGATTATTTGCTTTCTAGGGATCCTAAGAACTGGTGTAGAGGTTACTTTTCTACTGCTACAACTTGTGATAGTGTGGAGAACAACATGGCAGAAATTTTTAATTTCTATATCATCAAGGCCAGGAAGAAAGCAATCATATCACTGTTAGAAGATATCAGAGTTGCTCTAATGAAGAGGCTTGGAGAGAATAGGAGATTATTAATTAGGTCTGGGGATAAGTTATGTACCAGAATTAGGAAGAAATTAGAAAAAAATAAAGATGAATACAGGCATTGGTTTTGTGTGCACAATGGACACAATAAGTTTGAAGTCACTAAGGGAGTGGAAGGCTTCACTGTTGATATGGGGAACAAGATGTGTAGTTGTAGGCTGTGGCAAATGTCAGGAGTGCCATGTACTCATGCTGTTTGTGCCATAAATTTCATAGGAGATGACCCAGATTCATATGTCAGTCCTTGGTTAACAGTTGAGACTACTTTAAAGGCTTATGAAGTGGGACTTGAGCCTATCAATGGTCAAGATTTGTGGAAGAAGCATGCAAATGAAAAGGTTGTGCCACCTCTTGTTACGAGGAAATCTGGAAGGCCAAAGGTACAAAGGTACAAGACTGGTGAGAAAAATAGTAAAAAAGATCAACGAGTTGAGAGAAAACAAAGAACAGAGGTGAGTAGAAAGGGAAGAAAAATGAAGTGCACAAACTGTGGTGGGGATAATCACAACAGGAGAGGTTGCAAGAATGAGAGGGTAGAAAATGATGATGAGTTAAATTATAGAAGGAAAAGGCAAAGAGGATATAAGACAGCAAATGAAAATCCAGGTCATGGTGATAATCCAACTCAAAATGTAGGTGCTGAGGAATCACATGAGGGGGTTGCAGATGGTGAAGCAAATGTAGGTAGTGATGAAACTGAAGTTGAACCTGTACTGTGGAGAACTAGAAGTGCAATTCTAAGGGTGACAAGAGGAAGGAAAGTGAACTTTGGAGTGAGGAAAACTCAGGTACCTATAGGTTTTGGAGCTTATGTTAATGAGACTACTGGAGCTAGCTATCTATGTGTAAGTTATCTTCTCTTTATTGTTGTTCAATGTAATTATTATTATACTCCCTCTGTCCCGAAAGATAGTCGCTCTTTTTTCGTTGTTACTACAAATGAAAAAAGAGACTATTTTTTTGGGACAGAGGCAGTATTGTTTATCATATTTTTTGCTTCTTGTATTTTCAGGGACTTAGGGGTGCTTTGGTTGTGCACAAACCAAAAAATAGACAACCACCACCATCACTGAGAGACATTCCAGTTGTTGCACAAACTAATGGGCCCCAAACTGAGATCATTTTGACACAACCTTCTCAAACAAGCCAAGAGTAAAAGTCTCCAGAGCATCAGGCACAAGCTGTGAAGATTATTCCCAGGGGGACCTCACCAAGGATTCAATCAAAAAAAAAAAATTGCTTTAATTTCATGTCCTGTTATCTTTTAAACTACGTAACTGTGTGGTTCTACTTTATACTAAGTAATTGTTGTTTGTATTTGAAGTGACTAAACCAAGTAAGTGTTGTTAGTATGCTAAGAACCATGTGTGAATACCCCTTTCCGATGAAGCGACGCATGGGAAGTATCTTGTGATTATTATTATTTACAAAGGGAATATTCTTAACGACATTAAAATTATGAGAGTCGCCACGCCGTTTTAATTAAATCCAAAACATTGAAAAAAGCATGTTTAATGGGTTCGGGGGTCAAATTACAACAAGAGAAGAATATTGGACGTTATCACTCCTATTGCCCGAATTGATCGGTCTTTCTATCATGATGAATGTGTTAGTAGTGTGTTAGTGATTGAGACCGGATCCGAAGATTGCCTACGTTCCTCTCAATGTGAGAAGCTCAGGTCAGCGTAGTTCGCAGAGAATTAGAATAGGCAGAAGAATCGGGATCATGCGTAATGAGGGGGAATTACCTAAAGATTAGGGTTTAGAAGTAGTTCCTAGATCATCCTCGGGTTGATGAACCCTCGATCATCATCGGCTATGAAATAACATATAATTATGAAGATCGCAACCCTAAATAAAGCATAAATAAGGTTTTAATCTATGAACACGAAGAACATGCGAAGAACATATTATGAACATATGAATGAGCATGCAAAGAATATGAAGAAACTATGAATAAACATGTACGAACATGAATATAAAAGATTTACATTAAAAATAATGCAAGAACACGAAGAAAAAGTTAGAAAACTTACCTATGTTGGCAAGAAACAAACCTTGGATCTTCTCGAGTGTTTGAATGCTTAATTAGGGAGAAAATTGTGTTTAAGAACTCCAAAATTCGTACTTAGAGTTCTCAAAATCGGATCTTTAAACCAATAGCCTGGAGTGGTTTATATAGTAAACTGATGGGAGGATCTGATGGTCCAGATCATCCGGCGCAAGGTTGGCCGCCTGGCCATTGTTGATGCAGGTGACAATAGTGGCCGCGTGGCCAAGATCAACGCGGAGCAATGTTGGCCGCGTGGCCAAGGTTGCCGGCTGACTTGATTTTCAAGCTAGGGTTTCACTGTTGCTTTATGGTAACCCTAAGTTGCCTATTTTGATGGATTTTGTCATAAATGAGATATTTTGGGAATCCAGGACAAGTCTTTGCAAGGTTTCTAATTCCTATAAAGTCCTTGTATATTTGGGAAAGTCCTAATAAACTCATTTTCAGATCGGGTACTAACAGTAGCCCCTCGGCGACGCTTCTTGCAAGGCAATGTGGGGTCGACGATAAAAGAAGGATCCGTCTGAAACATGAGTTTCAAAACAGATGAAAGGTAAGGGAACGGCTGAACCTTGACAGGCGACCTACGTATCCACGGGGGAATCAAGCCAAACGTAGTTCAAATCTGATGGGAAATTGGGAATAACTGTCCTCTGGTGGGGAGCAACATCTTCTGCTGGGGAAAATGCACCTGCTGGGGATGAGAGATAACCGCGTCGGTCGGGTGGCTGGACCTTTTCAGGTTTCCTACGTATCCTCTGAAGAATCAAACCGGTCGTAGTTCAGAGATCTACTGGGGATAAAACGAGATATCGGACTCCTGCTAGGGATAATAAACCTACGGGCACTATCCTGTACGAAGAACGAATCATTCGTAAGCAATGAAGTTATTTGGACTACGCTGTCTAAATAATCCCAAGATGAAATGGTAAACGCAATCAGGATCGCCAGGGTTCCTGCCGATTGCGCTAAAGTAATAGATGTCTGATCTCTCGCGAACAGAAACGCCGAGGCTTCTGCCAACCACGATCGATCTAGGATGCGTATGTCATAGAGGCGCCGAAGTCTCTACAATCATACGAATCTCGATAATAGATGCTGGATCTTTCGCAAATAGAAACGCCGAGGCTTCTGCCAATTACGATTGATCTAGGACGGTATGTCATAGAGGCGCCGAAGTCTCTATAACCATACGAATCCTAAAATAGATGTTGGATCTCTCGCAAATAGAAACGCCGAGGCTTCTGCCAATTACGATTGATCTAGGACGGTATGTCATAGAGGCGTCGAAGTCTCTACAACCACACGAATCCTAAGCAAATATTTGGTGAAGAATGGAAATCTTAAGGGGCTTTCCGTACCCAAAGGTAACGAATATCAGTCAAAGTAGTGTTAAAGGCATTTAAAATGAATTAAAGGGAAAAGATCAGGGGCAAAAGTGGAATTTTATCTGAAGGGTCAAGGTTGGCCGCGTGGCCAAACACACTGGTTTGCAAAAGTGGCCGCGTGGCCAAGACCGCTGAGTGGTCAGATCTCCTTCACGCGGATTGCTGATCTGACGGTTGGGGTTGCAAGGGAAAAAGTGGCCGCGTGACCAAGGAGGGCAAAAGTGGCCGCGTGGCCAAGGATGCCGACGGGCTGACTCCTTGGTCACATCACCAGACACCTCCCTTCTTCTTCTTCTTTCTTCTTTCTTCTTTCTTCTTCTTCCTTCCTCCATTGTTTAACGAATTAGAGAGAGAAAATTGGGTTTTTTAGAGGGAGAAAGCTTGGATTTTGATAATCTTGAAGACTTCGTTTCACATACTTCTCGAAGCTATGGCGGATTGGATCAATGAGGCGTTATTTAGGGATTTCCCGGGCCAAGGTGGGTATGTGATTCCACAACAAGAGCCGCAAGGAGAGGGGCACGGTAATGCTCAGGGCGGAGGTAATATAGGGGCTGACCCAGGAGCGGGCTTTGAAGCGGCGCCCTTGATTCCACGGGGCGGTTTGAGACCACGAGCCGCGACTCGGAATTATCGCGATAATCTGCTGCGGTCTACGTTCGACCAAGATTACGATTTTTACGTCGACTCTGAGCGTCATTGGTCGATGGGGCTTCCGGAGACGCGAGAGGTAAATTTCGAACTTTTATTCCTCTCCTTCTCGCACATTTGTATGTTTTATGCACATAATATGAAATGCTGGAATAATGGAATGCTAGAATTTAAATTGCTGGAATTGTAAATTGCTAGAATGGTAACGTACCTGTGCTGTGTTTACCTGCAGAGGATTAAGGCTCGTGGGTCCACAGTGACGGTGGGCAAACTGTGGGCGTCTCTGCCGGAGGGACCGGGCGGTTTGCGTGCTCGGATCGAGGCTATGGGCTTTGGCCCATTCTTTGACAGTGTCCGCATGGTCGGGGCTACCTTGAAGGTGGCAGCGGTGATAGAGGTGTGCCGGGAGTTCTGGTGGGATACCACCCACACCTTCCATTTTAGTTGGGGAGAGATTACCATCACGCCGACGGATTTCGCGGCCATCACGGGGTTGAGATTTACCGGTACCCCTTTGCCTTTTGATGAGAGCTTAGCGGAGCAGCGGGACTATAGACAGGCTCTGCTGGGAGTTGACACCGACCTAGGAGGGAGTGTCAAGGGTTATGGAGTGGAGGCCGGAAAGGTGAATCGCTTGGTGGAGGTGGCTATTGAAGCCTTTAGTAGGGGGGAACATGATTTGGATTGTTTGGTCCGGCTGTTTTTATGGTACAGCTTCTCAGAGATTTTGTTTCCCAGTGGGGCTACTGTCTGCCGGTACTCACTGCTAGGGGCTTTTGTGGGACTTGGACTTAGTCGGTAGGATTTCTTGGGGTGGAGCCGGTTTGGCTGAGATTTACCGGGCTTTGGACCATTGCTCGAGGGCTAGCTCGTCGGCCTTTGACGGGTTCCAGTTCGCCTTTGAGGTGTGCTCTTGACTACCCTTATTTTCACTTGTTTAGATTTCTGTTCTCTCTTTTGGTCTGAAATATCTCTCTTATTACATGCACAGGCTTGGGTTTACGAGATCTTTGGTGTCGCCCCTTTTCAGTTGGTGATGAGTGTTAACAAGGTCGTTCCCATCATGTCGTATTGGTGCAAGGGCAACAGGGCTCCTTCCCGCAGACACCGGGACAGGAAGACAGTGGATGCTGCTGATCTGAGGAGGGTGTTCGCGATGTCTGAGCCCATCGGGGTTAGATTTTACCCCTGGAGTCCGGCCAATGAGGCTTCGGTGGGTCCCTTTGTGGTGGATTTGACCGCTTCGAGGGTTCTGCTTGTGGGTCTCACCGGGGAGGCCATGTATCTTGGGGAGAGGGTGGTTCGTCAGCACAGGGCTGGTGCGTTACCGTGGGCTCCTTATGACCCTCCTCGGGATATGCTCCGTCCCGCGAGGCTGGCGACTTTCTTGGCTCCCACTCCGGCAGAGCATTACAGGGGGAGTGACGACTATGCCGGTTACGTGCGGACATGGCTGATCAGCCCTCAGGTTCGGGCTAGGATGTTGTCTGGAGAGGGGTCGAGCTCAGCCCGTATGTTGGTCGGAGTCGGCCTTTGGTTGACATGCCCCTTCGCTCGAGTAGCGTGAGAGTGATGAGGGGCGGCCGGGAGATGGAGCTTAGCTTGGAACCGACTGATGCAGATCTTGTTGAGGAGACATTCATTCCTCCGCCCGACGCTGGGGTACGGCTTTGTGCTTTATGTCAGTCATGTTCGCACACACTTATTTCTTTCTGCGTTGTAATCATTGCCTTGGTTTCACTTACAGGGACTCGGGAGGCCTATATCCGTTCAGCTCAGCTCGGCGGGAGAACGTGTTGATGCGCTTACTGAGGGAGGCGTACCATTCATGTACTTGTCAGAGGGACGACGTTGCGTCACCCCAGCGTCGGGAACGATCTCCGAATGGTGCGGGCTCTTCTCATATTGGTGGTCGAGCGGTCCGGGGATGGAGTTCGGGTGCCGGTAGCTCTCGGGCTTTAGCGCGGCGTGGAGACACCACGGAGGAGGATTCTGATTAGGCGGGGTCCATCTTCATTTCCTACACTGTTAGCTAGTAGAGAGAGGGATATGTATGTACAGGACAAATGTACAAAATGCATGTATGTATATTATGTTCTAAAATGCAATTTATTGTGGGAGCCTACTTGTGCAAACTAGTTATTTTACAAATGTTCCTAATTTTATACAATGCATGAGCCATGGAAGGGGGCAGGTACGTAGTTGCATGGATCCGTCACGAAGTGGGAAGAAACAAACTGGATTTCTGCATGGAGCAAGGTTGGCCGCATGGCCATGGTGGGGCTAGAACAATGTTGGCCGCCTGGCCATGGTAAGATCCGGGGCAAAGTTGGCCGCGTGGCCTAGGACGAAATTGGCCGCCCGGCCAAAGGCAATATCGGCCGCGGGGCCAGGGGCAATGTTGGCCGCGTGGCCACATCATGCGCCGCCTCCGGTTTTCCTTTTCCTGGCAAGAATCGGGAGTTGTGCACTATTTAATGAACCCTTTGCAGCCATACAAACGTACCAGCAACCTTTTGAGCAGTTTTTTGAGTTCCTTTTTAGCCAATTTTCTTTCTCTTTGCCATGGATCAAGAGGCTAGAATCACAAGTCTTGAGAAGAAAGTCTTTATAACTTCTTTGGAGAAGTGGGTTGCCAAACTTCCTGGTTCGAGTCGTAGGAAACTTGATGAACGGTATGGGATAAAGTGTCTTTGGTCACTTTTGCACATGAACTCCAATACCCACCTTTTGCAAGCTTGTGGTAAATTTTGGAATGATACCCTCCATGTCTTCAACTTTTCATTCAACGAGATAACACCCACTTATGAAGATATCGCAGCATTATGTGGCTACGAAGGGAAGGGTAAAGTTGCCTTGCCTTTTGACTTCGTTTGTTTGAGGGACAAGTTGGTGACCTTTGGCGTACCCGCGGATGACTTTGATAGGTATGCTAGGGGCGGTTATGTCGACCTTTCTTGGATGCCACAACACTTCATGCATGCAGACGTGACCTCTAACCGCTCCTTGGACCATCTTGCACTGTGCTTGTTCAGCTCTATCCTTTCCCTTCTGAGGTGGGATTTGCCAGTGAAGGATGTTTGGGCATGGTGAACTTGGCTCGTTTGGGTTATGATATTTGTACCGGCCATTTTTGGGGAGATGCTCTGTGGGATTCCCCATCTCGCGGCTTATGGTGGGATGCCTTGTGGTAGTGATAGGCTTTTGACCATGTGGTTGCAAGAGCGGCTTCAAGTGAATAAACCGGCGGCTTCTCTGAAGGTGGCCCCATGGATGCACCGCATTAGAGGCATGGTGGAGCGGTTTGAGGGCATGACTCTCAAAGGTTGGAAAAGTATTTGGCGGAAATGGTGACTGACGACATTCAGTGGGTGGTGCCCCATTGGCACATTCACTCTGTGAGGGAGAAACAAGTGGGACTTCACATGATCAAAGTTCCGACCCTTTCTGGAACTACTTTTTACTACCTCTAGAGTGCTTCGTCAGTATGGTTTGGTGCAGACCATCCGGAGGGTTGGGACGAGGGAGAGAGATGATTTTCCCTTTGGGGTACTTCAGTTGGATGATAGTGCCTCAGTCCTTCTTTCTCAGATGTGGGGCGAGGCTGGCTTTAGTCGTAGGACCTTCCTCACGCGCTCTAGCAACACCTTCCTGCCACGCGAGTATTTGGACTGGTATATGGGGAGACTTGGGCATGCGGAGCAGACTCTAGAGACCCTAAGGGGCACTATCTTGGGGATCCTGTGCTCCAAGTTCTTCATTGAGAATTAAGGAGGGCTGAGGCTTATGAGAGGAGGATGAGTAAGAGCGTGGCTAACGGAGGAGGAGAAGAAGGGGGGCGTCAAAGAAGAGGAAGGGCGAAGAGGTCCTAATGGCAAGGCTAAAGGGTTAGCGAGTTCGAAAGAAGATTTTGTGAGAATCCTAGCAAGAAGAAAGTTCGCCGTGGGCAAAGCAAGAAGAAAGGGACCGAGGGCACAAACGGCACTAAGGAGTAATCCCGAACGTCTCTCCATAGTCGGCAGACACATTAGTTTAATTTGTTTATTTTTGTTTTAGTTTCAATTTCAGCATAGGTTATTATTCAACAAGTATGTCAATCTTAGACTCATCAATAAGTGTTAACATGCAATGACTATGGGAATAAAAGTTTCTGCTTCAGAAAATACAACTTCTATCTTTATTGCTTTGACAAGATTTGGATGTTTATTTGTTTTTAGACCGCACCTTTTGAAAGGTGCCTACGTTCCCCTTTTACAAATAGGACTAAGGGGCTCAGGTCACGTAGTTCACTTCAGTTAGACTAGAATGATTTTAAAGAAAGGGAAGATAGAAGGGGGGGAATGCTCAACTTTTGCCTAGACCGCCCTTGCGGGTTTTCGATTCTAGCGAGCTTTGTACTCACCCTTATTTTTGCATAGACCTCCCTTTGCGGGTTTCAGTCTAGCGGGCTTCTTTTTTGCGTAGTGATTTTTTTTTTTTTTTTTTTTTTTTTTTTAAGAGGGGGAGTCTAGTCATAGTAGCGTCTGAGCTTGCTGAGGTTGACTGTTTCCTTAGGCGGGCTGCCATCCCAAAATCTGTCATTCTGTCAGTCTTGTGGTGCACCTCGAGCTTTGGTCATTGCGTCGACGCGTTGCTTCAAATCCTCTATTTCTCTTGAGATGTCTTGACTCGTTTCTGCAGCCAGGTGCGAGAG
>JAOWBW010000067.1:2161373-2208197 GCA_026119855.1 Campanula takesimana
ATTCATGTGGGGTCCACACTCTCCTTCGTGCACCTCACACATTATCTCTTGAGCTTCTGCCTCATTGGCGTATAAGATATTGATCCTGTTGTGGTGCCTTTTATAGACTCGGTCCCCAATCAGTACGTACCGAGAGGCTAGCCTTTGCAGAGCTACTTGAGACTTCTTATTGCTATTCTCGGGATAAGTGCCATCTTTGAGGAAATTCATGATATCCGAATACCAAGGAGAGTTTGTTTGGACCTCGTTGATCTCGATACTCATGCAGTATGCCAGCTGTTCCTTCGGGCAATTTAAAAGGCTTCACCATTTTCCCTTTGGGCATTTCGACTAATGAAGCTAGAGTGGCCAGTGCATCGGCGAAGCGATTTTATCCCTTGGCAGGTAGTTGAAAGTGATCTCTTGGAATTGTTCAACCAATCTTCAAGGTGTTGACCATACTGTTGGAGAGTCGGGTCTTGGGTTCGCCATTTACCCGATTGCTGATTGATAAGGAGCAAAGAGTCGCCGAATACTTCTATTTCCGTGACGTTTCTTTCGAGAGCTGCTTCGAGCCCTACTATGCATGCTTCGTACTCGGCAATGTTATTGGTAGCTTCGAATTCCAGACGGACGGCGATGGGAGTGTAGATGTCTTTTGGATCGACAAGCAATACTCCTATACCAAAACCGTGCTTATTGCGGCGCCATCGAAAAAAAGTTGCCACTTATTTTCCTCGGTTGCAGTACAAATTAAGTGCTCGTCGGGGAACTGTACGTCTTCCCCCTTCAATTCGTCACACGGGAATTCGGCAAGCTGATCATTGAACACTTTCCCCCTGACGGATTTTAGTGTGACGTAAGTGATATCATAGCCAGCGAGCATGAAGTACCATTTGGCTATTCTTGTTGACATGAAAGGCTTCTCGAAGATGTAGCGGAGCGGGTCCACTTTTGCTACTAGCTTGATCGGAAAAGCTTCATATAGTGTTTGAGCTTTTGAGTGACCCAAACCAATGCTGCACATGACTTCTCTAAGACAGAGTAGTTCTTTTCGCCTCCTTGGAATCGGCGACTTACAAATAGATGGCATTCTCTTTTGTGACTCTCGTTGCTCTTGTGCTAACATAGCCCCTAGGGCTTCATCATTGACAGTGAGATAGAGCAAAATAGGTTTCTCCTTGTGCGGCGGAACTAGGACAGGAGGGCACGTCAAGTAATGCTTCACTTGGTCGAAGGCTTCTTGGCACGCGTCGGTCCATTCTAGAGCCACATTCTTCTTGAGTAGCTTGAAGATTGGCTCGCACATGGAAGTGAGTTGGTGCACAAACCGACTGATGTATTGCAGTCTGCCCATGAAACCCTTGATCTCTTTCTGCGTCTTTGGAGGAGGCATGTCAATGATTGCCTTGATTTTGGAAGGATCTACTTCAATTCCCCTTTCAGTGACCATATAACCAAGAACTTTGCCTCGGATAACCCCGAACGTGCACTTTGTAGGTTGAGCCTCATCTTGTGTTGACGAAGCCTTTCGAAGAAACTTGCAGAGATCGACTAAATGTTGACCATCAGTCCCTTTGGAGTGAATGATCATGTCGTCCACATAGACCTCGATTTCTTTGTGAATCATATCGTGGAACAAGTCTGTCACGGCTCTTTGGTAGGAAGCCCCAGCGTTTCTTAACCCAATGGCATGACTGTGTAGCAAAAGGTACCCTACGGTGTTGTGAAGGCTGTCTTATGTTGATCTTCCTCGGCCATGAGAATCTGATTGTACCCAGTGAACCCATCCACGAATGAGCGAGACCTCGTAGGCAGCAGTGGAGTCGACCAGCATGTCGATGTTAGGGAGTGGAAAATCATCCTTTGGGGAAGCTTTGTTCAAATCCCAGAAGTCCACGCAAACTCGAACCTTGCCGTTTGCTTTTCTGACTGTCACGATGTTGGCTAACCATGTCGGATACTCGATAACCTTGATGAAACCCACACTAAGGAGCTTCTCAATCTCTTCTTGACTTGCAGAGACCATTCTGGCTTGATCTTTCTGAGCTTCTGCTTTACTGGCTTGCATCTTCTCTGATCGGAATCCTGTGCTCCGCTACCTTTCTGTCCAAACCCGGCATGTCTTTGTATGACCATGCGAACACATCCACGAACTCCCGTAGTAGTGCAGTCAATCTGTCTCTGTCGTCCCCCTTGAAGAAGCTTCCGATCTTAGTTTCTCTTGGCTCTTCTTCGGTACCCAGATTAACACATGCAATTCTTCGTCAGCCTCTAGACCATTTTCACCACGACTACGGACTTGTTGAGCAAGTTCATTTAAGTATGTTGTGTTTTCGTGGTCTATTTCATCATAATTTGAATCGTTATTACTTGTTCGTTAAGTTCATTATAGTTAATTCATCATTTATGATGTTTGCAATCTCAGGGTACTCAGAAATATCAAATTTTTCATTAGCAAAGAAAGGAAACACACGCTCGGCTATGGCCTCCAAATCCTCTGGGTGAGGGTATTAGAGACATTCTCGGACTCGAAAGTAAGTGTGAGCCGCTCCTCCTTTGTTTCTGTGCGGGGTATGCAACCCATTTCCTGGACTAAGAATTCCTCAGATACCACGGGCCCTTTTGTTGAATACCAATTGTTGATCGGCTCGGAGCTTGGCGGGATCTCACTGATAGTCTCGTTTATGGTGACGGTTCCATGGATGGCGTTGACTTGGCATTCATCCATTATGGCGAGTTCTTAGAATATAGAGGCTAAATCTGTCAGTTCTTCCCCACGGTGATTTATGTCTCGAACTCTATAGTCACCTTCCTTCCCCACCATTCATGGGGCGACATGGGAGTTGGTTCCCTTTCGGATTTCTGGATCTCACAATCGGAGAAGATTTCGAGACCGGGCTTTTTGACACCCTTATTGTTAACCCATGGCTCGGGAAAGATCATGTATGAAACGTCTTCCCCTTGGCGGACAAAATAGCCATTCAACGTCTTGCAGTAAGGCCTTAGATTAGGGATCTCATAACGACGGCCTTCTTTACGAGCTCGGGCCTTTTCGTTCTTGATTGCTTGCTCCTGTTTCAAGTCTTCTCTGGAAGGCTCGTACCCCAAACCGAAGGTGTTTTTGACGAATGGGATTTGCACAGGATGTAGGATTCCTTGTTGATATTTCCCTAGGCCTAAACCAGGGAAGTAGTCCATATTCCTCATCATGCGGAGGACCTTGTGATTGCTGGGGGTCCATGATCCGTTTCCCCCTTTTTGTCAATGGCGTTGATTGAGACGCCGGAGAGAGTGGAGTCTGGTAGACCATGCTGAACTTGGTGGACGGGCTCACCTTTTCTGTGGATAGTGACGTTTTCAGCCATGACGGTCACTATTTCATCACCATTTTGGATCTTGACACATTGGTGGAGAGTTGACGGGACGGCATTAGCACTATGAATCCATGGTCTACCCAAAAGTAAGTTGAACGATGCCGGGATATCAAGCAATTGGAATGGAACAGACATGACCATGCTCCCAAACTCGATGTTTATTTCGATCATGCCCATGACTGTACGGGCGGTGCTGTCATAACCTCGGATTACTTGAGTAGAAGGCTTCAAATCGGAATCCTTAAGCCCCAGTATGCCCATGATTCTGCCAGGCATGAGATTGAGTGCGGAACCACACCCACTAAGACTCTTGAGATGGGCCTCCCCCTTGCTCGTACCTTGAGGTAAATAGCCTCGTTGTGGTCGGAACCAAATGGTGGAAGGTCCATATCGGCAAAGGTGATGACGTTGCCAAAATGAATGTGACCGATCATTGCCGTGAGGTCCTCGGGAGTAGTATCGGGAGAAACTGATGTATCATCGAGATTGCGGATGACAAGATCTCGGTGTTTCTTCGAGGATGCAATGAGGTCCCAAATAGAGATGTTGGCTTGAGTTTTCTTGAATTGGACAAGTAGAGGATCTTCGGGAGTGTCTCGAGCTTGCGACCTTTGAGAAGAGGAGCTTGGTGCGGAAATGGAAGGGTTGTTGGCTATGACTCGACCGGATCGAGTTAGCATGTTGACGTTCCCATCTTGCTTCCTTTCCTATTCTCTAGTACTTCCCTCATTACCTCATCGTAAGTTAGAACATAGCAGAATTGTCAAGTTTATTCATAACATAGGGGCCCCCATCACAATTGGGATTGAATGGGTGGTCCCCTCGAGTTCTCCTATCTCTATTACATTGACATGTTCGCCATTAGTCACTACAAATTCTTTCTTGTCTATGAGATCTTGAATGACATTGCGGAGAACGAAGCAATCCTCGGTGGTGTGGCCACTATATTGGTGGTAGCCACAATATTTGTGGTGAGCATGATTGGGGTGGACCGTCTTGGGTTGGTACCCTTGCATGGGTGTGACTTGACCCTTTGCTTTGAGGACCTCGAAAACTTCGGTTTGAGTCATGCCTTGGAGAGGCGTGTAGACACGGTCATTTCGGGACTTCTTCCCTTGGGGTGGAGGAACCTTTTTGTAATTCCCCTTATCGATAGTGACGGCGTTGACCGAGGCCTCTTTGGAAGCGGCCTTGTACCGGTAAGTAGGAGTGGCCTTCTTAATCTCCTTGAGCAAGTCATCCATGCGTGCCCCCGCCTCATACATTTGGGAGAAGTCGGAGTAGCAAGCCCCACTTAGGTGGGTGCGGAGATCAATCTTGAGACACTTGAGAAAGATGTCCATTTGCTCTTTTGTGTTCGGCCTCTCAACAATTTCAGAGAGTTTGTCATTCCATCTCCTTGTGAAGTCAATGAAGGACTCGTTGTCTCGTTGAGTAGTGTGTCTCTAGCTCTTCCTTGTGGGCCGGTGAGTGGTGTTGCCTTGGTATTGGCTCTTGAAGGCAATCATGGCGGAGTCCCAATCAAGACGGACGGTGAGCAGGAGATAGCATACCAATCTTTTGCCACCCCCTCGAGAGTGAGAGGAAGCATTGAGCCATCACCTTGGGGAGACCTTCTTCGGAACCATTGCCCAAATATAAGTCTCAATGTGAGCCATAGGACAAGAGTTGCCCTTGAATTTGCTTATGTCGGGCATCTTGAACTTATCAGGAAGAGCGGCCATAGTACTCATGAGGATGGATGATTGATTAAGGCTTGTGTCGGAGCCTTTCCCCATGTTGAGCCATTGAATTTTTGGTCAATGTAGGCCATGATAGAATCCACCATTTTGGGCTCATTATTCTCGGAACTCGGCTCTCCCATTTTCTTGGTGCGGGTGTTGACATAAGGACTTTTGAACAAACCCTCGGTCCATTCGGATTCGTCATCATTATTCTTGTTCTTCCCTTGGCAAGATTAGTGAGCTTTTCTTTCATTAGCTCCATCTCGGCCTCGTGGGCCTCCCTTTGGCTGTCGAGGTGGGATTGCCAAATGTCGTCTTTGCTTTGTGCCTCCTTATTAAGGGTGGAGACTTGCTCTTGGAGGAGTTGGACCATGGTTGAAAGCTGTTCGAGAGACATGGTGTTGCTGCTGCCGGTCATGGTTGATGTAGGAGCTGTTGGAGTGATCTCTTCACGGACTAACCGATTTGCCGAATCTCGGTAGACTCTGTAAGTACCAATTGAACCTATATTGCAGAAGAGGCCCTTGTCAGTCTTGAGTAACACTTGCGGTCCACGAAGAGGCTTAAAACACACAGTTGGGCACACGACTCGAACCACATAAGAAAAGACTTTTTTTTTTTTTTTTATAGTCGGAGGGAACGGATCCCTTTTGGGGTTTCTAAGGAAATAATGGAATCGTCACACTAGTATATAGACCATCTCGCGGTCCCATACTCATCGGATTCCATCGCGCTTGTGAATCTTACATGTATCGGGATTAAACTAAATTAATGTAGTAAAGCATACATGCGGGGACGGATTTTTATTTTCGTCCAAAATAACCACTTTTGGGGATGGATTTTTATTGCGTCCGTTTCAACAAGTTGGCATGTATGATTTGAAGACATTAGTTTAGGGAAATCTCAGTACATGGAAACCGACTTGAGTCACGGAGTGTTAGACCCTAACTAGAATTGTGTGGTTTGTTCTCGGCTTGAATATGAGGCTCAAAGGTCACCCCCGACATGTATTCTTGAACTACTCCACGGGCTGAGGTTTACCGCTTCGAAAGAGCCAAGGTCGAGTGGAGCTTGAAACTTTCTAGGACGGGCCTCGACGGGTTTGGGGTTGGACTTGTGCGACTCGATAGTGAGCAGTTCATAGGAATATGTGCATGTAGTGTGAGGTCTAACAAGTGACAAAATTTTTTGTTATTTTTTTTTTTTTTGAAAAGAAAGAAAAACAAACAAAACACATAAGCACATAAATTACAACTCCCGAATCACCCGTGTGACCGGTAAATAAAACACAAAATTAAAACAGTCTGAGGGTTCAATTCTGTTCTGATGCAGGCAATTGTGCCCACACCCCACTGTTCTGCTCAGTCACTGAAACCTGTTTCTATTCTGGGAACCAACCCAGAAGCGTGCGCCTCTGAGTGCTGATACGGGACGCGTGCGCATGGCGCAATGCTATTAAGAGGCGCGCGCTTCTGGTCACACCTGTCAGATTGTCAGATTTTGGACTCAGGGGATTGCCCTGGTCTACGTTCATATTGTAACCCCTGCAGAAATGATTAGTGGAAAATAGCAGAAGAAGAAGATGAAGAACATGAAGAAGTGGGCGATTCTGGTCCTTGATGCGGGATGCGCGCGCCTTAGGCTGAAGAGGCCAGACGCGCGCGCCTCCCCCATCAGGAATCAGAATGCCCAGAAAAGATATAGATTTTGATCAGAATGCAAGTTTAACCTCAAAATGTCCCCAGCGGAGTCGCCACTGTAGATACCCCGGGCGACCACGGCTTGGCTAGAGCGGTGAATTATCCTAGGATGTCTAACTTGTTTTAGATTGTTTAGAGTCGCCACCTATGTTTTGAGGAACATAAGAAAAACCTATTGATAATAGCTTAAATTTGATTACGAAAACAGAGATTCTTTGTTTTGAGGTTCGGGGTTAGATTACGAGATGGAAGTACCGAAACACCCATCTCGCCCAACTAAAGTTGGTCTTGCTTGATCAAAATCTACATGAATGATAATATTCTTCTTCTTCTTCTTTAAATCATAAAAGGGGGGTTTAAAATAGAGTTTGGAATGTAGGAGATAACTCCTTAACCAACCTCAATGAGATGAGGTGATCATTAGAGTCATGTCCCAAAATGATTTGGGTGATTGCACTTTGATAAAATAAAAGAAAGGGAAAAGAGATGAAGTTGAGAAAGGGAAAGAAATGGCTTTACCTAGACTTCAAGAAACTTCAAACCCTTCTTGTTGAATTACTTGGAGAAATCCTTTCGAAAATGCTTTAAGAGGAGGAAACCTGGTAAAGTCAAGGTCTTTTGATCAAAGTTTTGTCTTAAGTTTTTCCGTCCTTGAAAATGGAGGTAAAGGGAGGTTTTTATAGGTGAAAGAGGGGTGTTTTTGGTGCCAAAACTCAGTCACCAAGAAATTCTTCCCGGGCAAAATCCTGTAAATTGAGCAAGGGAGAGAATCCTGGCCAGAAATCTGTAACTGACGCCCAGAGGCGCGCGCTTCCTGCTTTGGGGGGGGAGGCGCGCGCGCCTGGATCCTCCTGTCGGAGGCGCGCGACTCAGAGAAGGCAATTTTGACAGAATGGACTAGAAAGTCAGCCCTGTTATTCAGTTTAGTCCTGGACTTAACGAAGTCAGTCAGGAACTTAACGGAAGTGACAGAAACTAACGAGAAACACTTAAAATGGGGAGAAACACAAGATCAAATGTGCAATCGGGGTGAGCGGTCCAAGGCGGGGTGTCTACACTATCCTTTCACTCCCTTTACCCATTTATAAACCATAAACAGTATCTCACCTACAAATTTCTCATCCTTTCGATTCCTCTGTTTCAAACCCTAACCTCTGTTTTCAGCTTAAAATCCGCGATTCAAATGGCTCTACCAGAAGAATCCCATGGCTATTACATCGTAAATGAGTTCTTTAGTGATGATGTGGGTACCTATGTCAAACAAATTCTAGAAGCAAATGGTCTGGTTAACATGTTAACAGATTAGCCTCCAATTCTTGAAAATGCTTGTAGAGAAATCTATAGGAATGGATACAGAACCACTGACAACTCCATTCATGCCTTTCTTGGCACCATTCTCTTTACAATAACCAAAGATGATGTCCATACCACCTATGGTATTCCCAACAATATCACAGATATTGATGATATTTGGAGCTCTTCAATGGATGAAGAATTTGAACCTCTCTATAAATCCTTCACCAATTTACCCAACTGCAACTACTCATCCCTTAAGAAACAAGCCATCCTTAAGAGAAACCTGTCCACAAACAACTCTGCCTTGAGTGATGTGGTGATCAAAGGGCTAAGTGGAAAGCAATCCTCCTAAGACTAGCTGAGTGCAGCTGAGTGGAAGCAAGCTCTTGCCCTTATCAGAGGCAATGTGAATTGGTGTACCATCATGTTCAGCAACATCAACTTGGAAAGAGCCCCATCAATGCTCAAACCTAATGTAAGATCAACCAAACCCAACATTTTCAGGTTTATGAGTGGCATCCTTCTCAAGAAACTAGCCTCTTTTGATCAAACCCTCAGTACACACTGGTGCCAAACCATCTCACTTAGCCAAACAAAGAAATTTGACAAGAAAACCCTTTCACTCAAGGGTTCCACATAGGGAACAGCAAAGGTCTCCAAAACCAAACCCTCAACAGCTAAGCCTACACCAGTAAAAGAATCAATAGATGAGCAAGTCCCAGTAAGAAGAATGACCACAAGAGAAACATCCAAGACTCCTCCCAGAAGGAAATCTATTGCTGTTAAAGGAAGAGGAAAAAGGAAGATTGATCAGCCACCCTCATCCTCTTATTCAACTTCCAGGTCCTCCTCAAAATTAACTCCAAAAGACTACAGTCTCCCTCCCACAAGTCATGAGAACACTACTGCAGACTTTGAAGTAATCAAGCCTACTAACAAAGATCACATCAAGGTGTTTGTGGATGATGAGGCCCACACCAGTAAAGGAGAAACTGAAGTTCAGAAGCCAAGTAACTCAAGTGATGTACAGATTCTAGATGATGAAGAAATGGATGTCTAACTAACTCTTGCTGACCACTTCAAGCATCTAAGATCAGCCAAGAAGGCTCCAAAAGCATCTATGGAAGCAGACCCAACAGCTGAGGAAGCAGTCTCAACAGCTAAGAAAATTGAGGCAACAACTGAGCCCCAAACTCATACCACTGACAAGATAACCTCTTCATCTTCCTCTGCTGGTCAATTCATAGTGAAGAGAAGACCTGTGAGATCTCCTTCCCCCTCACATAAAAGGCAAAGACTTGTATCCCCTCCTTCTCCCAATCTCACCTCTAGTTCAGATCATGTCTCTGCCATTAAAGGCATTCTTCACCTACACACATCTCCACCCCTTCACCAATTAAAATTCATAGGGGGAATTCACCTAGGTCAGGTAGCCTGCTAGGTAAGGGGAACTCTCCAATTCATGAGTCCATCCCAACAGCTGAGACTCAATCTTCCCCTGTGCTTCCTCCTTTACCTCAAACTCATATCTCTCTACCTCCAAATATCCCTATTCAGTCTACTATTCCTCCTATTCTTAATCCTAAACTCCTAGAATTCATCAAAGACATGACAGTATCTAATCTGTCTGAGGAAAGTAGAACCTCTTTATTTGAATAACTATCCTCTAAATTCTCTTTAGATGAGGCCCTTAAAGCATTTGAGTTCTTAAGATTAAGAGAGGATAGAATTTCCCAAGGTTAAGGTGGCTCTACTGTTCAACAGTCTCTCTCAACAGCTTTCCATCCCTCTAAATCAACTCCCAATCCCAACTTGATCTAGACACCTCCATGCCTACCCCTAGTTTTTGGGCCCTAGACTGTGATATTGACTTTTCAATCATAGCTGTCCAAGAAGCCCACAAGAAGTTTGGTTCAATCTCTATCCTCCCACAACTTCTTAACCCTCATAACTTATCCAACCCGAAGGAAATGACCAAAATCCATATGAGTATTCATGCAAGGAACATAGGAGGCCAACTCTTCTATGCATATGAAGAGTGGAAGAAGTTTAGGATCACTACCCAATATTGCTTCCTATTCTCTACTCCAAAACTGCCCAATCCCCCCACTCTTTCAAATCTTCCTGAGTGGGAATTTGTTTTCTCCCATATCATTTCAAAGAATCTTTTGTAATGTATTTACACCCCTTCCTCCCTTGTGTATGCTCTATGCATTCAATATGCTTAATCAGTCTTTTGGACCCTTCTATGTAAAAAGAGCTGCATACTTGGGATCATAGTCAAAAACCTCTTTCCCATCTCTGCTGTTTACCCTCAACTCCTACCTCCTCCTCCTCCTCCTGTATTCCATAAGAAATCCAGATCAAAGCTTGCTAACCTCCCATCAAATTTTGACCCATTCAAAAACACCCCACCATATTACTTCACCTATACTAACTTTAACCAATTCTCAGCCACCCTCATCAAACAACTCAAATCATCTCTCCTTAAAAAGCTTGATGACATTTCTGAATTCATTATTCAAAGAGGTGACATTCCTATCCCTCCATCTTCTAAATAGCCAACCCAAACAACATTTCCTCCTCCTCCTCCCAGTAGCCAACTTATTCCCTCCAAACCATCACAGGCATCTATCTACTCCTACTTCCAAGCTCCGTCTCCTAGTCAGCCTTCCAAATTCACCAAGAAGAGATCTACCTCTCTGTAAAAGGACTATACCATGGGAGTTTCATTATCTAAAGAGACCATGACTCCTCAACAGCTGCAAGCTTGGATTGGCAAAAGACTTCTGCATCACCAACCAGTTCTCATCAAGAATCAGTTGATAGCCAGACAAGACCATAATTTCTAGTACAACTACATGATGGGTCTTGACTGGAATAATAAATGGTTCTACAGACAGAATGAACCAGTGAGAAAGGCTGCTCTTCTTCAAGAACTTGAAGCAGTAAAGAGAAGTCAAAATGCCTGAGATAGGATGTAAATAATTTGGTGTGTTTTCTTTGTTTTGAATAGCTGTTCAGAACAACTCTTTACTTTATCAGTAATTTCCCTTTAGTACATTTCAGTTTGTATTAAGATAGTTTGTATGCCAAGAAATTTCATCAAGAAGAATTTCTCTTCATTGGTATTTCTATTTCCTTAGCATTTCTGTTTGCAGGTACATAATCAAAACCATTATTTATTTACCAAAAAGGGGGAAATTGTTAGTACCTCACTATGCTTAATCACAAATTAATCATAGTAAACATGTTTTGATAAATAAATAATCAAGCCCAGTTGATTATATGATGTATAACAAAGACCTGACTACAGGCAACCCAGGACAAAGTTCAACAGCTAAGACTATCATGCATCTACACCACTCAACAGTCAAACCATTACATGATCTACCTATCATCTATACATCAAACAAACTGAATAACCACCTATTACAGACTCTCATTCTGTCAAATGAATTATCAAGATGCTAAATAGAAACAAGCTTCAACAGCTAATGCCTTAAAGGCCCAACAGCTAAGACCCCTGCTTCAACAGCTAAGCCTGTTCTTGGCCAACAACTATCTCTGCCATGTCAGATCCTTGAAGAACAATTATTCCAATAATTGAAAAATACTCCCAATCATTGGAATAAACCCCTATTGAAGATTGATCAAGTCTGCATAGCTCTCCATCCAGATTGACAACTTGCATCCAACCAAGTATTGAATATGTCAGTCAACTTGACTCATACCATTACTCCTCTGTACCTTTGTCCCCCAACGGCTATATGCCATCCCCAATATAAAGGATCATACTGGCATGTTGTCTAGTAACCCTTGAAAAACTTGAAACTTGAAACCCTTCCATTTTCTCTCTCTCTCTGCTATTCTTGCAGTCTTGAATATTTGCATAATCCCCTGCAAATATTGTGCCTTATTGCACCCAGTTATAACCCACACCCAGCCAGTTTACACACACCCAGCCAGTTTACAGCCAAGCTATTTCTTTCTGTAAAACACACTTGTGATTTTCTTTTTCTTTTCATTTTCGCTTTGAAAGAAGCAACCTTTATTGAAGTGTCAATTAAGTAGAGGGGTTCAAAGGAACTTGCCTTATCAATTCTTGTAACTCTTATTGAAGAGAATATTATAGTGAATTGATCTCACTGTTCCAACAGTGGGGGTGGATGTAAGAGAAGGGTTTTGCCTCTGAACCACTTTAAAATACTGAGTACACTCTTGTCCAAACACTTACACACACACACACACTACACTCTTCTCAACAGCTAACCTCAAACTGTTAGCTGTCTAAGTTTTAATCTATTTGTTTAATTAAGTTCAGGGCCTTTCACCCTCTCTATTAGCTGATCTCATAAAATCTGTTTACTTAGCAATTAACACTACTATACACATCCTGATTGCTTTGAATGTCCAAATTAGCTAGGTGAAATATGTGATACTCTCCATAACTTTCTGTTTCATAATTTGACCACTGAACTTATATTTCTATTCATTTCATGCAATTTACCAAAGCTTGGGCAAAAGTGGAGTGGAAACTCTTTTTCTTAAAACACTATAAATTACTCATAATGGGTTAATTACAGTCATCCCTAGGTTCAGTAATTTCGTTACTAGATGAGTTTTGTTCGCCACTCTAACATCTTCTACATGTGATCCAACATCTATAATATCCCCCATCAAAGTCTTGGCCTCGAGCAAATTCTACACCGCGCTTCTGGCTGACGTGAGCCGCACGAGAACAAACCAACACCTCTTGTCGACAAGAGCCAACTCAGTGTCCTTCACATGTGTTGTTTTCTCCCAAAAACCGATGCAGATCATTGCCATAAAACAAATCTACAATTCGCATCTTTCAAAATTGAAATTTGTTCTGTTGAACTTTTCAATAAACGCCTTCGTACGCAACTCAATCGCTACCTCAAGATCCGTACGAACACCCTCGATCCAAGGACTAAACCTAGAACAAAACTCTGCCCTGGACAAATATCCAAATCTTTAATACTAGTTGTTAGGAAATTGGCACCCTAGCAATTGAGAATAAAGAATATGTCAAACAAACCACAAGAACACAAGAATAGAACTCCCAGATTGTCTCAAGATTGAACTACGTCCGGGGACGCCAGTAAGCTTGGATTATTATCTATACTCTCATTACGTGGTGTTACTGTGTGTCTATGACCATTCTCGCTTTGGCTCCAATCCCGACAATGGTAAATCAATATCAATTTCTAGAATATCATAAGGATAACCAAATAATTATAAATTTACCTGTAAAAAATCGCTAGAGTTGACCATCAAGATCTAGAAAGCCTATCTTTCTTGAAGAGAGTGTATATTTATTAATAATAATAAACTCAATTTTAGTTCTATTTAAAGAAGGGAAAACAAACAAATAATCTTAGTTCGAGTTTAGTTTAATTTCAGGAAATTAAGTTTGCAAATTAGCTTCTTCTCACAACTAGCTACTCTCTCTTCGTCGTGTAATGGATGTTTCATTTAATATTCTATAGCCAACTAGAACGAATTTTGACAAATTATATATTCTTGTCAACTTAGTTATTCTAGAAAAATGTAATATATTTAATTTGTAATAGTTGTAATATTGTATCAATAATAAGTTTTATAATTCTATTGAAATTATAATCCTTTTTCTTTAATTTTGGATGAGGCTATTACCACTACATATTTTGCTTATCCACTACATTCACTAATATGATTTAATATTTTGACACAATTGCCCTCCAATACATCCTCACTATTTATGTTTATTTTTCCTATTCTATTGGTAAGGTTGCTTTGTTATTTTTCTCTTCTCTAACTAGTTTCTATCATGCCATATGTAGAATTTTTATGAAATAAATTATAATTTGATGAGAAATTATTGTATTGAAGACTTTACTCAAGGGGAATTTACCATATAATCCTTGATTCTAAGCAAAATTACCATTTAAGACAAGTATTTTCTTAATTAACCATAAAGTCCCTGACTTTTTTTTTGGACCCGCAGCTCTCCGCTCTATATCTCTCTGTATCCAAACACGCTCTCACAAGTCACAAGTCACAACTCACAACTCCCTAAGCTGGCCTACACTATTAGCCCTGGTCTAGGACCAGTTAATGCACCGCAACATTCTCTCTCCTTTCTCCTACCTCTTTTCATTTTTATCCTCTTTCAAAATTTGAAACATAATATCTCAAAAATCATTAATATGAAAAATAATAATTTGAAATCATAATTGTTTTTTATTATATCATCAAAGTGAATCAAAATGAGTAGTTTTTGGATATATTTTGAAAAAAAAATCAAAAATTTTAAATTTGTTTCTTTATAAATTTATATTATTCACTATTTACTAATTTTTTATTTTCATATTTTTTGTTATTTTTGTTTTTAATCAAAATATAATTAAAAAGCTAAGAGTATAGAACTTTATTGAGGTATTTTAAAAATAAACTATGTTGGCATTTCCAATGTGCACTAAATATAGTTCATATTTTACTAATACTCTCCAACCACCACTACACCACTCACCCCCCCCCCCCCCCCCCTTCATCAAGCTACCATCTCCGACGACTGTTTTCGGTGACTATCTCCGGCGAACACTTTTTTGCGACTATCTCCTACAATTTTATTCCAGCCACCAAACAACTGAGAATTTATCAGTAAGTTCTCAGTTTTCAACTACTATGATACAATCAACTTCAATGAGCACCAACTCCGGCGACCAAACAATTGAGAACTTATTAGTAAGTTCTCAGTTGTCAAGTAATAAAAACACGATCAACCTCGGTGACCATTTTCCGGTGACAAAACAACTGAGAACTTATCAGTAAGTTCTCAGTTTTCAACTACTAAAAACACGATCAACTTCGACGTACACCAATTCCGGTGACCACCAACTCCGGCGACCAAACAACTGAGAACTTATTAGTAAGTTTTCAGTTGTCAACTAAACTACTAAGAACACGATCAACTTCCGCGACCACCAACTCCGGCGACAAAACAATCGAAAACTTATCAGTAAGTTATCATTTGTCAACTAAACTACTAAGAAAACAATCAACTCCGGAGACCAAACAATCAAGAACTTATCAATAAGCTTTCAGTTGTCAACTAAACTACTAAGAACATGATCAAATCTGGCGCCCAGCTCCGGCGACCTAACAATTGAGGACTTATGAGTAAGTTCTCAGTTGTCAACTAAACTATTAAGAACACGACCAACTTCGGCTACCAAACAACTGAGAACTTACCTCACAACAAAACTACTAAGAACACGATCAACTCCGGCGAAAATATAAAGAGGGTGGGTATGTATGTCGTACTTGGGAAGGGATGGGATGGGTTAGGGGTGATCATGGTCGGGTCTGGTCCATTTATTGACATAAAATAACAAAACCAGAACCAATACTCTGGTTCTATAAAAATTTAGAACCGGAACCAAATCAGTACTTGTGAGAACCAGTACACTGGTTCTGGTTCTACTGGTCTGGTCTGGTTCGGTTCTAATCACTTGAAGTTTATTTGTTTTCAAATAAATCAATATTTGGGAGGGAGAGAGGCGGCGCAGTTGAAGAATAGAAGACTAAGGTTTCACTCTTTGGGTAAACTGAAAAGATACGAATTATAAAATATAAAAGTTGAAAAGTGAAACTGAATAAGGATTAGGAGTCTAGTACTTGATGGTGATTTAGGACTTTGGACTTGAGTTGGGTACAAAGTTACAAATAATTAAATGAGTATTTTTTTTATTAAGCAATTTAAATGGATCTTTGAAAATTATAATACAAAAATAAGTATATAATTTTATTAACTATATAATAATACATACTCCCTCTGTTCCAAATAAGTTGAAACATTCATTTTGAAGTTGGGAAATTAAGGATATAATATTTTATTAAGAATGAAAGGTGGTGAGGAAGAGAGAGAACTAGTGGGGAAGGAAAGAGAATGAGTGGAGAATAATGAGTGGTGGGGAGGAAGAGAGAGAATGAGTGGATGATTATAAAAATAATAAAAATCTTCCATTTTTAGATTGTTGCAACTTAAGTGAAATGACCTAAATGGCAAAATGTTTCAACTTACTTGGAACGGAGGGAGTATAAAATAAATATATATAGAATTATATATACACAACTGGTCCGGTCCGGTTCTAACCGGAATTAATTTTACCAAGAACCAGGACCGAACCAATATATTGGTTCTATAATATTTTAGAACCGAAACCAAACCATATGTACTGGTCTGGTCCAATTTTAGCTGGTTTGGTCCGGTTCCACTGGTTCGGTCCGGTTCCATAAATTTTTTGCTCACCCCTAGGTTACGGGGGTAGTCTCTTCATTTGGAGAAAATATAAGTGAGTTGAAGGACCCTACGGTATTATGATCTTTGGCTTAGGATTAGATGGTAAATATTTATAATGCATGTCTTAAATGGTAATATTGATTATGATAGGGGACTAGACGGTATTTTTCTCATTACTCAACTTTCACAATGTCGTTATATTAGTAACAAACTGCATAAATTTGTTTTTTTGAATTTCTACCTTGATTTTGTTTTGTTTTCTTGTTCTTAATGATTGCAATGTAAATTAGAAAAATTAGTGAATAAATTATAGCATTTTAAATAAGAAATGCATAGTTCATAACATTGATAAGCAATTTAAATGCTATCAAAAATGTTTTCAAGCCTTTTTCAATAATAAAAAAATTGAATGAGAACTAACTGATCGTGTGAAATAAACTTTTATTCTAAAAATTAAATATGAAAAAAACACAAGTATAAAATATACTGAAAGCCCAAGTTGAAAGGAAAAGTTAAAAGAGGAATAATTATTAAAAGTTAATTCTTCTTTGCACAAGATAAGTATTCAAAAATCATAATTAATTAATTACAGAATTTGACGGAGAGTCGGCTTATAAAAACCTGTTTTACACTAACCTTAGTGTAAAACTTGGTTTTCATAAAAAAAATAAAAACATAAAAAATCTATAAGAGATGAAAAACAAGTTTTATATTAAGGCTAGTGTAAAACAAGTTTTTCACCGGATAGAGTCATCCCACTGTATACATGTATAGATAGAGTCAACTATTAACTGTGGGCAGCTTTTTTTTTCTTTTCTAATCAACAGGGAAATTTCATTGGATAATTACTATACTATGAATTGTTTTGCAAAAAAAATTAATATTAATGATAAGCTTCAATTAATTCAAAAAAAACTTATCCTAGTAAATTACTAAAATGAAAGTTTTGGAAAGAAAATTAATATTTGCTAATGATAAATTTCAATTTATTATCATTCAAGAATTTCTTTTCCACTATAAATTGGTCCTCAAGTCCCATTTTCATAGGCATCAAATCAATTTCAGTACATTCAAGGCGTGACAAAAATATTGTGCAATGGCTTTTAGTATCATGAAAAACCCCTTGTACCTTTTCATGGTTCTAGCCATGTTAGTGAACCTCTCTTCTAGTTTAAACCCTAAGCTTTTGAATTCCTCAATTCCCCTAAATGATGCTGGTTTTTCACCTGCTTTGGCGACGTGGTACGGGGATGCCACTGGCGCTGGAAGTGGTAATATTTTTTATATTTCTAGAAAAATGCATGCACAGTAAAAGGTTTAATAAGTAGTCGTAATTTTAAAATTTGATTTTATTAATATTTATTTATATTTGATAATAACTTGCTAGGCGGAGCATGCGGATGGGAAAACGACGTAACAAAACCACCATTCTCAGCCATGATATCAGCTGGGAATGCCAATATTTTCCTATCAGGCAAAGGGTGTGGAAACTGTTACGAGGTATATATGTAATTATAGACTTGCATTTTTTCTTGTTTATTTATTAACTTAATAAAGTACTAAAATGATTGTCATTGTAATTAAATTTCAGATAAAATGCCTGCGAACGCCTTATTGCTCTACAAATCCGATTACTGTAACAGTTACGGATGAGTGCCCTGGGACTTGCAATAATGTGCCATTCCATTTTGATTTAAGCGGTTATGCTTTTGGTGCCATGGCTAGCAGAGGACAAGCCGATAATCTGCGTAACTTCGGACAAGTTGATGTTCAATATAGAAGGTTGTTTCACAACTCTGAAACTGACCCCTTTCTACTTGCTGATATTTTTTCAACAATACACTTTTTTCTTTTGTTTATCAATGCAGCGTCTTAAGGTTGTTTTTAAACCGTTGTACCCACTATGGAGCCATATTTAAGCACTTGAAAATATAACAACTTTCCTTGTTAATTCGGAAAGTGTGATATTTTACCACCAAAATTATAAATTTTATCATTTCACCCCCACTTTTGTCTAAAATCCTAGATCCGCCACTATTTAAAAGCTTTATTCTGCTTTGATTGAGCCACAGATATCTTTTTCTAAATTACATTTGTTACTTCATCATGCTGATCAAAGTAATGAAATTTCTATTTTCTGACAAATATTGTAGAGTGCCATGCAACTACAGAGGGTGGAAGATCGCGTTCAAGACTTCACCAAAATGCAATCCATACTGGTTTGCGACAGCAATCGAATACACAAATGGAGACGGTGGCATCTCTTCAGTTGATATTAAGGCGGCAAATTCAGGCCAGTGGGTATCGATGCAAAACTTATGGGGTGCAATTTGGAAAGCCGACGTTAGTCCATCTTTTGCAGCTCCATATTCATTCAGGATTTCATCTGGTGGAAGAACAACTGAGGCTTGGAATGTAGTTCCTAATAACTTTTCTCCTGGGAGTACCTACGCGTCTAATGTTAACTTTTAATTACGTTTACAAATTTTGGGATGTTGTGATCATTCAAAGAAAAATACTTATTTATTTTAGCATTTATCGCTGTAGAATAAAGTAATTTGATTATTTTAATGATAGTTCAAGGATTAATCATGCAAGAAATGGTGCACTTTGTTACTATACTTTGATCCATTTGAAACTACTTGCATCAATCTACATATTATATTCAAGGATTGTGAAAGGTCCTGTTTTACTAAAAGAATAGAAATGTTAAAGATGAACAACTAACAGTTTGGGTGGTTAGCTGTTGAGAGATAGAGTAATTATGCAGCGGAGAATATTTAAAAGAATAAATGAAATAGACAAGGTGTAGTGTGTGTATAAGTGTAGAGATAAGGGAAGAAAATACACAAGGAGTTTTTAAAGTGGTTCAGTGGCAAACACTTCTCTTACATCCACCCCCACTGTAGTCAACAGTGAGATCAATCCACTATAATATCCACTTACTTAATAAGCTTACAATGAATGATAAAGGTAAGTTCCTCGAACCCCTCTTCTTAACTGTCACTACAGTTAAGGAAGCCTTTTGACTAAGGCTATAAAAAGAAAAGAAAAATTACAAGAGTTAAAAAGAAAAACGATTAAGCTTGGTTGATAGCTTAGGCTAGGTGTGGGTTGTAACTGGGTGCACAAGGGGCACAATATTTGCAGGGGATTGTGCAAATATTTAGGTGTGCAAAGTAATGCACAGAGAGTGGGGGTTGTCTTAGGATTATGGGGAGAAGGTTTGTGGAAAGGTTCTTAAAAAGGTCACTTGACAACATGCCAGTATACTCCTTTATATAGGGGATGGGATGTAGCCGTTATGGAACAGAGGTACAAGACTAGCCGTTGGGGAGCATGTGCAGAGAAGTAAATGCCTTGTTCTTTGACTGGGTGTGAACAGGTTTACTGGAGTCTTTGTTTCTTCTCTGTTTTACAGGTTGTCAAAGAATGAGGACTGGAGTCTTTATAAATGCTTCCATATAGTTTATTCCAATCATTGGTGGTTGGAATAATCTTTTTTCTCTTGAATGATGAGGTGGAAGAGAGCTGCTGGTTCATAGGTATCACTTAGCTGTTGAGTCTGAAGTAGAAGCAGATTGATGATGGAGACTTTGATCAAGCTTTGCTTTGGTATTCTTCAGTGATCTGACAAAGTGGGGACATCTTTGGAGATAGCTGTTGAAAACTTAAGTGGATAGCTGTTGAAGCAGGGGATGAGCAGGGGACTTAGCTGTTGGTTTGAATTTGGCTTAACCACTTAGCTGTTGACTTGTAACTGGCGGGTTTCCTGTGTGATTAGGCATTTGTATGCTTGTTATAATCAGATTGGTTTGATTATTTATTTACCAAAACATATTTACTATGATTAACTTGTGTTTAAACATAGTGAGGTACTAACAATTTCCCCCTTTTTGGTAAATAAATAAGGTTTTTGATTATGTACCTGCATGGATAAGTGCTAAGGAAATAGAAGAACCAATGAAGAAAAAATCTTCTTGATAATATTTCTAGGCAAACAAACAGTTAATACACAATGTATTGAAAGACATAATTGAAAAATAAAAGGGATGTTCTGAACAGCTATTCAAAATAGAGACAACAAACCAATAGACTTTAGACCTATTCAAGTAAGGTACTAATTTTGGTAAAAGAGTTAATAGGAAGAGGATTAGAGAGAAACTTGTTCAAACATAAGTAAGCTAGGGAATAGGGGAAAACATATTTCTAGCAGCTATGACCTAGGCACCTATACAAGTGTTCTAGTCAAAGTCTGAGGTAGAATCAGAGGACAACTTAATGATTTGAGGTCCTTGATGTTGTTCCCCCTCAGCTGTTGGTTGTTGATTACTTGGTTCCCCCTCAGCTGCTAGCCCCTTTTTCTTCTTGAGGTTGGAGGTCTTTTTATCAAACTTCTTTGTGTTGCTTGCATCACAGCAGAGGTACCATTCATTTTGTAAGTTCCAGTAAGGAACTACCTCACGAAATTTTTGAAAAAGAATAAGGGTCATGAACCTGAAGAGGTTAGGTTGTCCAGCCTTTTTATTCCTTTGATGGTGGAAGGGTAGTTTTTCAGATTGAAGTTCTCCAAGAGGATGAGACCCCAGTTGATCCTGCCTCTGAGAAGAGCCAATGCTTTTTGTCACTCTTAGACACTCATTTGATCAAATGAAGATCGTTTGCCACAGGCTGGTTTTCAGAGTGTCTTTTGGAGAGATGTCTTTTGTGAACAGGCTGGTTTTTGAGGCTTAGGTAATTGGCTTGGCCTGTGAAGGTTCGATAGAGAGGGGCAACGTTCATATCTATGGCAGGATCCCATATATTTGTTATGAAATACTCACTTATTTCAAGATTTAAGTAGATACTTACATCTAGATAGGAAATGACAATTTCTTCTTCTCCAAACATAGCAGAGATTGAGTGGTCAGAATTTCTCATTCCAGTGTTGTAGAGATGGAGACAGGCATGGTCAAGGATGGGGGATTTTTCTGTGAGAAAAGAGAGTAATCTATTGTTTTCAAGAAGACCTTTTATAAATAGACCTGTTTCTCTTGGAAGAAGTCTTCTTCGATGTAATACCCATGAGCATCTTCGGGTACAAGAGGTTGTCTAATAATAAGAGAAGACATGATTGTTTTACAAGAAGGAGAAAAGGTGGGGTTTGAAAACAGAGGAGGTTAGGGTTTGAAGCAGAGTTTTTGACTTCGAAAGGTTGAATGATTTTCGAAGAAAAAGAATTTTGGTTTTTATAGAAAGAGGAGAAGATGAAAGATCGAGGTTTAGAAGGTGGGGACAATGTTTATAATTTTAAGATCGAGGCGATGAGGGTTTTAAAAGCTAGCCGTTAAGACGACTTGACAGTTATCCTCTTTTATTGTTTATATGAACAGTAAATAGAATGGAATTAAATGATATATCATTTATTCCCAAAATAGCAGGCGGCTATTTAAGGAAGGTAAGGGGCTAAGTATGATATAACATACTTCGACTTAAATTTTGACCTATCACATCTCAGTTTTGCAAAGTTTTTGTACCAATAGTACATATTTTGTGGTCAAATCAGTTGATATTTTGGGCAAAAATTTAATTTAATAGCTAAGTCTAGCACCATACCCTATTGTGGGCTTTCATAAATGTAGTTTGGTTGATGAAAGTGAGATTGCTGTCTGGGATTTTGTGAGTGGTAAGATGATCTAGGGGAGAAGTTTTGTGACTGATGGCTTTTCCCATTGGAATATTGTCAGTTTTGTCTAGGTTGCCTAGAGTGCCTCTGCTGTCTAGTATATCTTGGCTGTCCAGTTTGCCTTGGCTGTTCAGCTTTCTTGGACTGTTGAGGCCTTCTTGGTTTTTTAGACTTTTGTTCCTGCCTCATTTTCTGGCTTTTGTTGTTGTCAGAACTAGTAGAGGCTGGAGATTTGGAACATGTTGGAGTCTACACACTTGACTCATTCTTTTTGGTACTTTTACTTCTCATTTTGTACACATCATCCTTTGTTTGAACAGGATATGATGGTTTCTTTGTTGAGATAGTGTTGAGGCTAGCTAAGATCATAGTCTCAATATCACTATTACTAGTTGGAGGAGTATAGGTTTTGAAAGTGGGATTTTCATATCCAAGGCCAGACTTATCCTCAGGATTCCTTTGCTTGATTTGTTCCAAGAAGCAATTTTGCCTTTTAAGACATCATTTTCTTCTTTCAAGATACTTAATGCTTATTCAGTATCCTTTTGGTATTTTGAACAGTCAGTCTTAGCTGTTAAGCTTTGAATGTTATTTTCAAGTTTCTGATATTTTTCTTCTAGATCCTTTTTGGTGGTTTCAAGGATGAGGTTTGAGGAACTAAGTTTATCAATGGTTTTGGATTGTTCAAGATTTTCAGTAATAAGGTCAGCAAAGCTAGAGTCTTGTTTCTTCTTTTGGATTAAAAGGGTGCAAACCAAGTTTTTAAAACCATCAATATTAAGGGAGTTAAAGTTATGTACCTCCTTTAGCTGTTCAGCGGCAGCTAATGCTTCTAGATCTTCTTCAGTGTCTGATTTTTCATCTTCTTGAGCAACCAAACATAGAAGAGCTTCTTCTTCATCATTGTCAGAATCAGATGAGTAGAATTCTTCATCACTAAACCTGGATGAGTCAGCAAGCATGACTTGTTCCTTATTTTTGTTATTCTTGGTTTTGACACAATTGTATCAATTGCATCTAGAACTATGAATAATTTCTTTGGAATATGTCATCCTTTTTGAGTTGTTTCTAGGTTTCTAGGGTTCAGTGCATTCAGCGGCAAAATGATCTGGCTTTCCACAGTTAAAGCATTCTACATTCCTTTTTGCAATTTCTTGTGTAGGATTAGAAGATGGGGGAGTGTATCTTCTGTCAAATGCTTTCTTTTGATGTCTCAAGGCATTTCTGACTGCCATGGTTATCAAGCTAGAAATGTCATCTTGAGAAATGGATTTTGATTCTTGTTTGGGGTTTATGTTCAATTTTTGTAGGGCATTGGTTACAAGGGTATCAATGTCTTGTTGAGTGATTAGTTTCTGGGTTTGTTCTTGAGCAACCATTGCAAGGGTTTGGGATATGGTGGGGGCTGGTTGGACTTTGACCATTCCTTTAAGCTCATAAGCTTCAAGTTTACCAAAGTACTGCTCAATGGTCATAGTACTCCATTCAGCTCCTTCTCTGATAGGAAGGGCTACTTTCTCATATTCTTGAGGAAGATTGGAGTATATTTTCAGGCATAGGTGAGCTTGCTCAAAAGATTTGCCATGGTCTGAAATGGCTCTAACAAGGTCTTCAAACCTTGGTCTTGCATCACTGACCTTTTCTCCAGGATAGAATTTGAAGTTGTCTAATTGTCTAAGCAAGTTGTAAAGATTCTGAGTTCTTACACTAGTGTGTTTGGTGAACCTACTGTGAATTAATTCCCAAGCAGTTTTAGCACTTGGTTCTTTAGCTATTTCTTGAGCTAGAGAGTCATTTTCACTTTTTTGCAGAATGTTTTTTACTCTTAGGTTAGCAGTCATGGAGCTTCTACTTCATTACTTAAAACATACCGATTCCATATGTTGTTGGCATCAAGATAGGTTTTGATTTTTGAGGAATAAATCTCAAAAGATCCACAATCATCAATGTGTGGAATGCCTTTCTCATTGTTTCTTCTGGGTTGAGGCATGATGGGTTGAGAAGATCTTTCACAAGTTGTTAGACTCTTTATGGAGAATCCAAGCTCTGGTGCCAATTGAAAGGTCCTGTTTTACTAAAAGAATAGAAATGTTAAAGATGAACAGCTAACAGTTTGGGTGGTTAGCTGTTGAGGGAGAGTAATTATGCAGCGGAGAATATTTAAAAGAATAAATGAAATTGACAAGGTGTAGTGTGTGTATAAGTGTAGAGATAAGGGACGAAAATACACGAGTTTTTAAAGTGGTTCAGTGGCAAACACTTCTCTTACATCCACCCCCACTGTAGTCAACAGTGAGATCAATCCACTATAATATCCACTTACTTAATAAGCTTACAATGAATGATAAAGGTAAGTTCCTCGAACCCCCTCTTCTTAACTGTCACTACAGTTAAGGAAGCCTTTTGACTAAGGCTATAAAAAGAAAAGAAAAATTACAAGAGTTATAAAGAAAAACGATTAAGCTTGGTTGATAGCTAGGCTAGGTGTGGGTTGTAACTGGGTGCACAAGGGGCACAATATTTGCAGGGGATTGTGCAAATATTTAGGTGTGCAAAGTAATGCACAGAGAGTGGGGGTTGTCTTAGGATTATGGGGAGAAGGTTTGTGGAAAGGTTCTTAAAAAGGTCACTTGACAACATGCCAGTATACTCCTTTATATAGGGGATGGGATGTAGCCGTTAGGGAACAGAGGTACAAGACTAGCCGTTGGGGAGCATGTGCAGAGAAGTAAATGCCTTGTTCTTTGACTGGGTGTGAACAGGTTTACTGGAGTCTTTGTTTCTTCTCTGTTTTACAGGTTGTCAAAGAATGAGGACTGGAGTCTTTATAAATGCTTCCATATAGTTTATTCCAATCATTGGTGGTTGGAATAATCTTTTTTCTCTTGAATGATGAGGTGGAAGAGAGCTGCTGGTTCACAGGTATCACTTAGCTGTTGAGTCTGAAGTAGAAGCAGATTGATGATGGAGACTTTGATCAAGCTTTGCTTTGGTATTCTTCAGTGATCTGACAAGGTGGGGACATCTTTGGAGATAGCTGTTGAGAACTTAAGTGGATAGCTGTTGAAGCAGGGGATGAGCAGGGGACTTAGCTGTTGGTTTGAATTTGGCTTAACCACTTAGCTGTTGACTTGTAACTGGCGGGTTTCCTGTGTGATTAGGCATTTGTATGCTTGTTATAATCAGATTGGTTTGATTATTTATTTACCAAAACATATTTACTATGATTAACTTGTGTTTAAACATAGTGAGGTACTAACAATTTCCCCCTTTTTGGTAAATAAATAAGGTTTTTGATTATGTACCTGCATGGATAAGTGCTAAGGAAATAGAAGAACCAATGAAGAAAAAATCTTCTTGATAATATTTCTAGGCAAACAAACTGTTAATACACAATGTATTGAAAGACATAATTGAAAAATAAAAGGGATGTTCTGAACAGCTATTCAAAACAGAGACAACAAACCAATAGACTTTAGACCTATTCAAGTAAGGTACTAATTTTGGTAAAAGAGTTAATAGGAAGAGGATTAGAGAGAAACCTGTTCAAACATAAGTAAGCTAGGGAATAGGGGAAAACATATTTCTAGCAGCTATGACCTAGGCACCTATACAAGTGTTCTAGTCAAAGTCTGAGGTAGAATCAGAGGACAACTTAATGATTTGAGGTCCTTGATGTTGTTCCCCCTCAGCTGTTGGTTGTTGATTACTTGGTTCCCCCTCAGCTGCTAGCCCCTTTTTCTTCTTGAGGTTGGAGGTCTTTTTATCAAACTTCTTTGTGTTGCTTGCATCACAGCAGAGGTACCATTCATTTTGTAAGTTCCAGTAAGGAACTACCTCATGAAATTTTTGAAAAAGAATAAGGGTCATGAACCTGAAGAGGTTAGGTTGTCCAGCCTTTTTATTCCTTTGATGGTGGAAGGGTAGTTTTTCAGATTGAAGTTCTCCAAGAGGATGAGACCCCAGTTGATCCTGCCTCTGAGAAGAGCCAATGCTTTTTGTCACTCTTAGACACTCATTTGATCAAATGAAGATCGTTTGCCACAGGCTGGTTTTCAGAGTGTCTTTTGGAGAGATGTCTTTTGTGAACAGGCTGGTTTTTGAGGCTTAGGTAATTGGCTTGGCCTGTGAAGGTTCGATAGAGAGGGGCAACGTTCATATCTATGGCAGGATCCCATATATTTGTTATGAAATACTCACTTATTTCAAGATTTAAGTAGATACTTACCTCTAGATAGGAAATGACAATTTCTTCTTCTCCAAACATAGCAGAGATTGAGTGGTCAGAATTCCTCATTCCAGTGTTGTAGAGATGGAGACAGGCATGGTCAAGGATGGGGGATTTTTCTGTGAGAAAAGAGAGTAATCTATTGTTTTCAAGAAGACCTTTTATAAATAGACCTGTTTCTCCTTGGAAGAAGTCTTCTTCGATGTAATACCCATGAGCATCTTCGGGTACAAGAGGTTGTCTAATAATAGGAGAAGACATGATTGTTTTACAAGAAGGAGAAAAGGTGGGGTTTGAAAACAGAGGAGGTTAGGGTTTGAAGCAGAGTTTTTGACTTCGAAAGGTTGAATGATTTTCGAAGAAAAAGAATTTTGGTTTTTATAGAAAGAGGAGAAGATGAAAGATCGAGGTTTAGAAGGTGGGGACAATGTTTATAATTTTAAGATCGAGGCGACGAGTGTTTTAAAAGCTAGCCGTTAAGACGACTTGACAGTTATCCTCTTTTATTGTTTATATGAACAGTAAATAGAATGGAATTAAATGATATATCATTTATTCCCAGAAATAGCAGGCGGCTATTTAAGGAAGGTAAGGGGCTAAGTATGATATAACATACTTCGACTTAAATTTTGACCTATCACATCTCAGTTTTGCCAAGTTTTTGTACCAATAGTACATATTTTGTGGTCAAATCAGTTGATATTTTGGGCAAAAATTTAATTTTAATAGCTAAGTCTAGCACCATACCCTATTGTGGGCTTTCATAAATGTAGTTTGGTTGATGAAAGTGAGATTGCTGTCTGGGATTTTGTGAGTGGTAAGGTGATCTAGGGGAGAAGTTTTGTGACTGATGGCTTTTCCCATTGGAATATTGTCAGTTTTGTCTAGGTTGCCTAGAGTGCCTCTGCTGTCTAGTATATCTTGGCTGTCCAGTTTGCCTTGGCTGTTCAGCTTTCTTGGACTGTTGAGGCCTTCTTGGCTTTTTAGACTTTTGTTCCTGCCTCATTTTCTGGCTTTTGTTGTTGTCAGAACTAGTAGAGGCTGGAGATTTGGAACATGTTGGAGTCTACACACTTGACTCATTCTTTTTGGTACTTTTACTTCTCATTTTGTACACATCATCCTTTGTTTGAACAGGATATGATGGTTTCTTTGTTGAGATAGTGTTGAGGCTAGCTAAGACCATAGTCTCAATATCACTATTACTAGTTGGAGGAGTATAGGTTTTGAAAGTGGGATTTTCATATCCAAGGCCAGACTTATCCTCAGGATTCCTTTGCTTAAACTGACACAAGGATAGAGCCTTGCTTGATTTGTTCCAAGAAGCAATTTTGCCTTTTAAGACATCATTTTCTTCTTTCAAGATACTTAATGCTTATTCAGTATCCTTTTGGTATTTTGAACAGTCAGTCTTAGCTGTTAAGCTTTGAATGTTATTTTCAAGTTTCTGATATTTTTCTCCTAGATCCTTTTTGGTGGTTTCAAGGATGAGGTTTGAGGAACTAAGTTATCAATGGTTTTGGATTGTTCAAGATTTTCAGTAATAAGGTCAGCAAAGCTAGAGTCTTGTTTCTTCTTTTAGATTAAAAGGGTGCAAACCAAGTTTTTAAAACCATCAATATTAAGGGAGTTAAAGTTATGTACCTCCTTTAGCTGTTCAGCAGCAGCTAATGCTTCTAGATCTTCTTCAGTGTCTGATTTTTCATCTTCTTGAGCAACCAAACATAGAAGAGCTTCTTCTTCATCATTGTCAGAATCAGATGAGTAGAATTCTTCATCACTAAACCTGGATGAGTCAGCAAGCATGACTTGTTCCTTATTTTTGTTATTCTTGGTTTTGACACAATTGTATCAATTGCATCTAGAACTATGAATAATTTCTTTGGAATATGTCATCCTTTTTGAGTTGTTTCTAGGTTTCTAGGGTTCAGTGCATTCAGCGGCAAAATGATCTGGCTTTCCACAGTTAAAGCATTCTACATTCCTTTTTGCAATTTCTTGTGTAGGATTAGAAGATGGGGGAGTGTATCTTCTGTCAAATGCTTTCTTTTGATGTCTCATGGCATTTCTGACTGCCATGGTTATCAAGCTATAAATGTCATCTTGAGAAATGGATTTTGATTCTTGTTTGGGGTTTATGTTCAATTTTTGTAGGGCATTGGTTACAAGGGTATCAATGTCTTGTTGAGTGATTAGTTTCTGGGTTTGTTCTTGAGCAACCATTGCAAGGGTTTGGGATATGGTGGGGGCTGGTTGGACTTTGACCATTCCTTCAAGCTCATAAGCTTCAAGTTTACCAAAGTACTGCTCAATGGTCATAGTACTCCATTCAGCTCCTTCTCTGATAGGAAGGGCTACTTTCTCATATTCTTGAGGAAGATTGGAGTATATTTTCAGGCATAGGTGAGCTTGCTCAAAAGATTTGCCATGGTCTGAAATGGCTCTAACAAGGTCTTCAAACCTTGGTCTTGCATCACTGACCTTTTCTCCAGGATAGAATTTGAAGTTGTCTAATTGTCTAAGCAAGTTGTAAAGATTCTGAGTTCTTACACTAGTGTGTTTGGTGAACCTAGTGTGAATTAATTCCCAAGCAGTTTTAGCACTTGGTTCTTTAGCTATTTCTTGAGCTAGAGAGTCATTTTCACTTTTTTGCAGAATGTTTTTTACTCTTAGGTTAGCAGTCATGGAGCTTCTACTTCATTACTTAAAACATACCGATTCCATATGTTGTTGGCATCAAGATAGGTTTTGATTTTTGAGGAATAAATCTCAAAAGATCCACAATCATCAATGTGTGGAATGCCTTTCTCATTGTTTCTTCTGGGTTGAGGCATGATGGGTTGAGAAGATCTTTCACAAGTTGTTAGACTTTTTATGGAGAATCCAAGCTCTGGTGCCAATTGAAAGGTCCTGTTTTACTAAAAGAATAGAAATGTTAAAGATGAACAGCTAACAGTTTGGGTGGTTAGCTGTTGAGAGAGAGTAATTATGCAGCGGAGAATATTTAAAAGAATAAATGAAATTGACAAGGTGTAGTGTGTGTATAAGTGTAGAGATAAGGGAAGAAAATACACAAGGAGTTTTTAAAGTGGTTCAGTGGCAAACACTTCTCTTACATCCACCCCCACTGTAGTCAACAGTGAGATCAATCCACTATAATATCCACTTACTTAATAAGCTTACAATGAATGATAAAGGCAAGTTCCTCAAACCCCCTCTTCTTAACTATCACTACAGTTAAGGAAGCCTTTTGACTAAGGCTATAAAAAGAAAAGAAAAATTACAAGAGTTAAAAAGAAAACGATTAAGATTGGTTGATAGCTTAGGCTAGGTGTGGGTTGTAACTGGGTGCACAAGGGGCACAATATTTGCAGGGGATTGTGCAAAAATTTAGGTGTGCAAAGTAATGCACAGAGAGTAGGGTTGTCTTAGGATTATGGGGAGAAGGGTTGTGGAAAGGTTCTTAAAAAGGTCACTTGACAACATGCCAGTATACTCCTTTATATAGGGGATGGGATGTAGCCGTTGGGGAACAGAGGTACAAGACTAGCCGTTGGGGAGCATGTGCAGAGAAGTAAATGCCTTGTTCTTTGACTGGGTGTGAACAGGTTTACTGGTGTCTTTGTTTCTTCTCTGTTTTACAGGTTGTCAAAGAATGAGGACTGTAGTCTTTATAAATGCTTCCATATAGTTTATTCCAATCATTGGTGGTTGGAATAATCTTTTTTCTCTTGAATGATGAGGTGGAAGATAGCTGCTGGTTCACAGGTATCACTTAGCTGTTGAGTCTGAAGTAGAAGCAGATTGATGATGGAGACTTTGATCAAGCTTTGCTTTGGTATTCTTCAGTGATCTGACAAAGTGGGGACATCTTTGGAGATAGCTGTTGAGAACTTACGTGGATAGCTGTTGAAGCAGGGGATGAGGAAGGGACTTAGCTGTTGGTTTGAATTTGGCTTAACCACTTAGCTGTTGATTTGTAACTGGCGGGTTGCCTGTATGATTAGGTCTTTGTATGCTTGTTATAATCAGATTGGTTTGATTATTTATTTGCCAAAACATATTTACTATGATTAACTTGTGTTTAAACATAGTGAGGTACTAACAGATTGCATTGTGTCTTTACCCGTAATTAGTTGAAAGGGATTGATTTAAAAATAACAAAAAGGTTCTTGTGGCTAAAATGGTGATAAGAATTGTACTAACTAAATTTAATTGAAACGTGGACAAAAGTTTTATGTAGTGTTATTTTTTCTTAGTAGAAAGAGGGGCAAAATATAAATTTTAAATGTAAAAAGAGGAATATTTATAAAATTGTCTTGACAATGTTCAATCTCATGCAGACTATTCCTTGTTTACTCTTATTGGGCCATGGTCTTTTGGAAAATAGAAACATAAATAGAGAGATCAAAATTGTTTCTTTTCTATTGCTCAAGATCCTTTAATGGACGTTGGTGTTTCTCATCTGGCTTGTTAGGATCAATGCCCTCAATCTTGAAATTGGAAGACATTCTGTGTGGGCATGGATATGAGGACAGGAAGTTGGTTTCTTTTCCGAAGTTACTAGACAAGTAAGCGCGCAGGTCATGCGTGCGCTAGGTGGCTATTCGGCCGCATAGCTTGGGCACATGCGCACGCAAAATGTCTTCCAATTTACAGATTCAAGGCATTGATCCTAACAAGACCTAAACGTATTATGTCCCTGGAGACATTGTTTTGTGTATCAATTGAGCATCTCATTTGATATATTTCTCAGTTATCTTGCATGTTTGATACTGTAGTTTCCTTCTTGACTTCACATTCAAGCTAAGAGATAAATGGTGGCTTTTCAGTTGCACATATGATTAATGGGTTTTTTACTCATTTTATTGGGTACTTTTAGGCTTAATTATTACTTTGTTCTCAAGCATTTGTTACTTGATTTTGTGTATTTTGTGATTTGTTGTTTAGGGTGGTTATGTTCTCAATCTACAAGAAAAAGGGAGAAAAAGAGCTTAATGGGGGAACTTTGTAAAGCTTGAGAATTGCTGTGCAAAATCTATTGAAAGCCAGGGACCAACTTGCATTAGGGACTTTTTGGAAATTCTAAAAGTCTTAGGACTAAAATAAAAATTATCAAAATATGAAGGACTCTTAAGAAATTTCAGAATTCATTAATCCCAAATGCAACCCCAAGTTGAAGAAGGAATTTAGTTTCCTAATTCATAATGATATCAATTGATTATTTTATTTAGTATATGATTTATTTATCAGTTTATTTTTCATTTTACAATTCTTTCTCCTTTTTAGTTTAGGTTTTAGATTTAGTTCTCTTCTATCAATACTAGGCTAGGTTTTTAGTTTTTTTTTTTTTTATCAACCATGTAGCTAATGAATATTTCTGAGGATTTGCATAGTTGGAGAGATTTGTTCTTTGTCTATGAAGAACAATCTCACCAACTACGAATTGGAGGTAACTTTAATCAAAGGGTTACTTGCAATTTGGTTACATGAGTTTTTAAAAATGTTCCAATTGGTTATTGAATATGTAAATGTTCAAATCCGATTCCTAAGTTTGTATTTTTGTTGTAATGTGGTGTAAAAATGGATGGGGTGTTAGAAAACTAACGAAATGCTTGTCATGTGCCACACACATGACATTTTAAGGGGCATATATGTCATTTTGCCAAGTATTGAGTGGTTAAAAAGGTAATTTAAAGCATATGCAAAGTAAAAAAAGAAAAAGAAAAAAAAAAACTCACAAAGCTTTGTCAATCCCTTCCCCCCCCCCTCTCTCACTTCATCTCCTTCCCACCATCCTCTCTCCCGGCTCCCCTTCTCCCTTCCGTCATGGTCAACTCACCCACTGCCCACATTCTGGCAATCGCCGCCACTCTCGTCTCCCTCTTCTCTATACCCCCATCCCGCACTCCCTCTCGCCTTTGCTTTTCTCTTTCTTCTTCTCTCTTTGATTGTAGATTGGTCCCCTCCCCCATCTCCCCTTCTTTGGTAGTTCGGCCTCTCCCCATCTCCGACACCCTTTCTCTTATCTTCTTCGACCAAGATTTCATTTCTCCCTCCATCTATGACAATCCATGAAAGAAAACCCCCAATTTTTGTGGTATGTTTGTGTGTGTGTGTGTGTTGATCTATAACTATGTGTAATTTGGTGAGTTCGTGTGTGTTTCTATGTGTAAATTAATTGCAGATCTTTAAAGATCTATGTGTTCATGGGTGTGTGTTTATACGTCGATGTGTAATTGTATAGATGGCTGTGGTATTATGGTGGTTAAATGTTGATGGTATGGTGGTGGGGGATGGCAGCCACAGTGGTTATAACGGTGGTGGTGATGGTGGTGATGTTACAATGATGAAGATGGTGTTGGTGATGGTTAGTAGAGTTATAGATTTGGTTAAGTTTTCTTCCATATAAGGGCTTATTTGAAAGAAAATTAGTCAATTTCGTTAGTATTGGTTAATCCAATCACAGGACCTAAGAAAAGACTATAATACCCCTTAAAATGACATGTGCGTGGCACAAGGACGTAATTCCGTTTGTTTTTTAACACCTGATACATTTTACATCACATTGCAACAACTTTACAAACTTAGGAATTGAATTTGAACATTTACATATTCGATACCCAATTGCAACAATTTGTAAAAGTCAGGTAACCGAATTGCAATTAGCCCTTAATCAAATATATATGCCAAGCTATGAGTTAGGTTTCTTGATCCGTCTTTTTATTCAATTGAGGTATTTTTCTTTTTACCTTGTTATTCTTATTCATAATTTTACTTGTGCGTATATTAAATCTATTGCTATGGTTTGTAGACTTAATCAACCTATGTATCCTTGTGATCGATCTTCGCTAGAATTTTCTGTTGACTGAGCCAGTGTAGAAATTCATTGTATCATCTTCATAAATTATGTATTTGCCATAACAATTTGTGAAGTGGGTAAAATTAGACGATTATCTATATATAATTATAGAATACGTTCTTGATCTTAGTCTCTTCAATCGTTCATCAATTGATATTTAGATCTAGACCATGCCAATTAGATTTTAGTGCTTGTGTCATTGCTATTAACTCATTTGAAAGAAGAGACAGAGATTGAAACAAATCTCGGGATCAAGTGAATAGGGTAAGAAGATAAAAGAAGTACCAATGATTTTGAATAGAAATACGGGGATAGTATCAAATCTAAAGTGACTTTTAATTCGGCGATTCCTATTATTTATATGATTGCTCATGTTGATCACATATTTTATATTATTGTCTCTTTTTTAAAAAAATAATTTAGAATTAATCCAAGTATCTGTGGTTCGACCCTTGTGTTTGCATATTGATATGACGATAGCTTGTGCACTTGCGAGGTATTATTGTTTTGTCTATCAACATACTATTAAGGATATCAAGAATTTTGCTTGAATTACAGTTATATATTTCATAATGTTTATATTATTTACTTTCCTAATAGGATCACTATTGTATAGTGCCCTTACATATAGACATTTGACCTACAATTGCTTGTGTAGAGCTCAACCTCTTGTATAAATATGATACTTTTGTAAATAATAAAATTCAATAATTCATATGAATTTCCACTTTTTCTTGCATGATTGGCTTTGAATCTTGTTGTGTTGCACCATGGTAATTTTGGATGTCTTTAGTTTCATGAGTTCTCATACAGGTATATGGCTTCTTTGTTACGCTTTCGGTACATGGCGCAGGTGTTGTGTTGATAGTTCTTACTATGTGCTTCAAATGTTTGTAATATATATGATTATGGATCCTTTTATAACTATAATAATACAAACATTGTTGCTGAGCAAAAAAAAAAATAATGACTTCATCCACCCTTCTTTATTCTTTTATGGTCAGAGCCGTCGTCAAACTCTCATGGCAAAACCCTAAGCTGCCGTACCCTAACACCACCACTCGCTTCCGCCATCCACCATCAAAACTCCCTTCTCCTAAATCACATCACCCTGGGTATATACCCAATATCCGAAAACCCTTTCTCCACCAAGGAATAGCTCATTCGGTATCTTATTATATATATGAAAAGTTATGGGAGCTTTAAATGCACTCTTGTAATAGCTCAAGATATTTATTAATAAAAAATTCATTAAAAACAGTAATAATATGTAAGGTTTGCTGCAAGCCCGTTTATTCATTTAACGCAATCAACGATGCTTTGATAAGTTCCCTCAGTTTGGGACTTAGATTCCAAGTTCCTACCAGATTTTGAGATAGACTTTGAATGGTATAAATAGAGGCTACTAGTCTAGATCAAAATCAGCCTCAACAGAAAGACCTCAGATAGATTATTAGAGTGCTCAGAGAGCTCTGTAATTCTACAGTTGCACAGTTAGGAATTTTGTGATCAAAGTTCATGCAGCAGTAATAGTGTGATCTTGTAATCATTTCTCCAGATTGATAATAATATTCTCTCCCCTCCCCATGGACGTAGCCAAGTTGTGAACCACGTAAATCTGTGTTCTTGTGATTGCTTGCTTTTCTCATCAAGTCTTGTTTATTGCTCTAACAAGTGGTATCAGAGCTCTGGTAGTACCAGAGCTTTGGTTTGTGGTTAGAGGTTCAGGGATTCTGCTGCAGAGAACACGAAGGGTCAGAGAAGGACAAACAAGCAGCCGCCAAGGAGGAAGCAGCATTGAAGAAGTTAAATTATTAGGCTCACGCCAAGATCATCAGATAGTTGGATGATGAGATCCTAACCAATGTTGCAAGAACAGACTCCGGAAGCGATTTTTGGTTAAAGTTGGAATATAAGTACATGTTACGTTCATTGACCAACAAGTTATAGAAGAAGAATCTGTATGATTGTCGTATGATAGAAGGTATGCCCATAAATGATCATCTTCATAGATTTACTGTATTACTTGAACTACGTAATATAGGAGTTATTGTAGATGATGAGGATGCAGCCTTACAGCTTTTAGTATCTTTACTTATGTCTTATGAACATTATGTCGATTTGTGCATAAACTGTAAAGATGGTATCTCTCTAGAGGAAGTGAAAACTTCTCTCAAGACGAGGGAATTACGCCTAAAGGCGAGTGGGAATGGGGCAGATACCCAGTCATCAGGTTTGGTTGCTAGCAGTAGCAAGAAGGGTTCTAGTGGGAAGAAGTACAATAAGTGGAGCAACAAGATACTGAATAGTTAGTTGTCCCACAGTCAGATGTTGAAAAACTGGTGGAGCAACAAGATACTGAAAAGTTAGTTGTCCCACAGTCAGATGTTAATCAGGATCCACCAACAGAGACTGAGACTGAAGCACCAGAAAGTTCAAGTTCAGTTCCCGAAGAACATGGGTTAGCATAAGGAAGGTCAAGAAGAGCTAATCTCAGGAAGCCTCCGGAGAGGTATGGATTTGAAGACTTGGTGTCTTATGTACTGCAGGTTATTGAGGAAGTGGTATTGGTGTATATTCCCTAGGCATGTTATTTGGCACATTGTTTGACAATGTTTGTTATCACTTTTCATTTATATAAAGAGATTTTTAGGATTATTATTTATTGTTACATGTTTTATTATAATAATCTCCATCCCTAGTACTTATGAAGAACTAGTATAAGTTTAATTCGATGATCATATGATGATCATGTGTATGGGATACAAGTTAAACTAATGGGTATGTATTGGGGAACACATATTAGACATGACCCAACTATGAGGTTTATGTCATGGTCAAAATGTCATAATTAAACCTCTAAATAGTTATATCATTAGAATCCTAAGACCTGAGATTATTACGATCTTCCACATAATGGAGACCATGTTTGACATATTCAAACGTTACTCTTAACCAAGTAATTATAAAGGATATGATTGGCATGATCGAAGCTATGTAGGGAAGTGTAATAAGTCAAGATGGAATTTGTCCCTCTTCATGAGAGATGTCAAGCTTGGGCCCCTCGATGAATAGTATTGATGAAATGCATGACCATGCTCAAATGAATTGATATGATCAAATGTCATTTGTGTCATCAAACTATTTGGAATCGAGAAAAGTATTGAGCATTGTAAGTTGACCATTGACCATGGCTTACGCTCAATGACATCGTGGACAAAAGGATTGTGATATGTTATATGAAGGATAAGTGAACTTTGATAAAGTTGTATCATTTAGGTAGTCTCTACTAGGGTCCGCTCATGATTTATGAGGACAAAATGTGTTTGGACTCATTGCCTACTTGATATAATCCTATGGGGTCACACACAATGGAACAAATTGTTAAAAGGGCAAAAAGGCTGGTTTTTGGTCTGGCACGACCATGCCAAATAAAGAGAACGACCGTGATAATCGGCATGGCCGTGCCGATTATTAAGCACGACCGTGCCAATAATCGACCAAAGGCAAGGCACCGGCGGATCCATTGGTATAACCGTGCCAGTTTTAGGGAACGACGGTGCCAATGCTGTCTGGGTAGATTTCTTGCGGCCAAATTAAGTGAAAGGATTTAGGTTTCCTAGGTCCTTAAGGGTGAAGGACTAGGACCTATATATACATCTTTTCACCAACCATTAAGCATATGAAACCTAGTTGTTTGGAGAAACCATATTCTTGATCAAAGATTGAAAAATCAAAGATCAAGAAACCAAAAATTCATATAGCCTATTTTGGATCTAGCAATCTAGATCAACAAGGAGTTCTTGATATTTGTTCGCGTGTGGATACACATAGACGGCGTTGATCTCAACTCCTCCAAGTTCATGATCCAAGATTTGAAGTCATGTTCCTGCGATCGTGATTCAAGGAAGCGCGAAGAAAAAAGATTCAAGATCCGAAATTTTAAAGCTCCATCACGGTTAGTATTCTAAATTCACCTTGTATTAATTTAATCATCTTGAACGGATCTAGGCTTTTGGGTTTTATTCCGCTGCGCATGATTGTGCGAAACCCAACAAGTGGAGCCCGCTCTTACGGAACCTCCTACTTTCAAGGAAGCAGTTACATTATCAAAGTCATCTCAGTGGTATGCGGCTATGGGTGATGTGATAGAGTCTCTTCACAAGAATCAGACATGGGAGTTGACCACATGTTCAGAAGGCAGAAAGATTGTGACCTGCATGTGGATCTTCAAGAAAAAGGAAGGGATGTCACCGGCAGAAGGGATCAAGTATAAAGCTCGCGTTGTTTCAAGGGGTTTCATACAGATAGAAGGGATGGACTATAATGAGATGTTCTCACCAGTGGTCAGACACACTTCGATCAGAGTGTTTCTAGCAATAGTAGCACAGAGGAATTTGGAGCTTAAGCAACTAGACGTCAAGACAACTTTCTTCCATGGAGAGTTGGAGGAAGAGATATACTTGATAGAGGCAGAAGGATTCCAAGTTCCTAATAAGGAAGATCAGGTTTGTAGATTGAAGAAGTCCTTGTATAGATTTAAGTAATTGCCTAGGCAGTGGTACAAGAGATTTGATAGCTATAATAGCAGTCAAGAAGTTAAAGATTCAGAAGCTGAAAGGCTTATTGGCCGCATAGTTTGAGATGAAGGATTTGGGTAACGCGAAGAAAGTTCTGGGTATAGAGATTTATAGAGACAGAGCTAAATGAAAACTGTTCTTATCCCAGAAAAGATACAGCAAAAAAGTTTTAGAGAGGTTTGGTATGTCAACAGCTAAGGCTATAGATACTCCGAGTGCAGTGAATGCACAGTTATCAGTCGCGTTTGGGCCCAAATCGGCTGAGGAGAAAGAGTATATGGCTCGAGTACCCTATGCTAGTGCAGTTGGTAGTTTGATGTATGCTACAGTGAACACTAGCGACGTCGGTCTCATCTATGGAAATGGAATAGAATGTGTAGTCGAGGGTTTCTCAGATTCGGACTATTCAGGAGATGTTGATACAAGAAGATCGATGACCGGATATGTATTCACGCTTGGTGGGTCAGTTGTCAATTGGAAGGCTACATTGCAGGCGATAGTGACGTTGTCTACAACAGAAGAAAGGATCCGGTCGGACCATGCCTATGACCCGGCGGGACCAAGGAGCCCAAACAGAAGCATATTTCGAACAGTTTCTGTTTCGCAGAAGGAAAGGTTTCGAGTCAATTTTGGACTTGGATTTCAAGTTCCTACAAGATTTTGAGATAGACTTTGAGTGGTATAAATAGAGGCTAATAGTCTAGATCAAAATCACCCTCAACAGAAAGACCTCAGATAGATTATTAGAGCGCTCAGAGAGATCTGTAATTCTACAGTTGCACAGTTAGAAATTTTGTGATCAAAATTTGTGCAGCAGTAATAGTGTGATCTTGTAATCGTTTCTCCAGATTGATAATAATATTCTCTCCCCTCCCCGTGGACGTAGCCAAGTTGGTAAACCAGGTAAATCTGTGTTCTTGTGATAGCTTGCTTTTCTCATCAAGTCTTGTTTATTGCTCTAACAAAACAGTTTCAGAACAGTAGCGGACCCATGAGTAAATCAAAATGTGTACACAAATAAAAAAACACTTATGGGAATCGAATCTGAGTTAACTAAGTAATACACAAAAGCACTATCACTACAGTAAAACAACTTTAGATACTGGGTACACCACCATCAAGTATCTATACCTTAGGTCCGCCCCTGTTTCAAAGTTTGGCATTAGCTTCTTCTTTGAACTACTCTCTCGCTGTCCAAATATGATATTTCTTTTGTATCCAATGGTCAACTCGAGTGCTTTTTAACCAATAACTTTTGTAACAAAAGGTTTTTATTTAAATTAATTTATAATGTCATGAAGGCTACAACTGGACCTATAAATATAAATAGGCTAACACAAATCTCTATAACGAAATTTGAATTCGTAACCACCTTGTGAGAAGCTAACACCAGATACCGTCTGAGTTAAAGCTATTTGGTAATCAATAATTTACTTCAACATAGTTATTCTAGTATTTTTTTATTTTATTTTTTTATCAATTGTAACTTTTATTTTTTCATTGGAATAAGGTAACCGTCATCTTCTTCCACCATTCACTTCTTTAACCATTCTCTCCACCATTTTTAGCAACCAACTCCTCCATCTCCTTTTTTTTCTTATCATTGCAATTCTACACTAACACTATTTTTTGTAATTTCAACTTGCTAAGATCACAAACACTTGCGTTGTTGATTTTGTGGGTTTCTACTAAAATCAAATGAAAATTGAGTGATGACACGACTTCCGTTACTTTATTTTCTCTACCACAAGGAATCAACATTACCTCTTCGTTCGTCTTCTAGTGCAATAAATCCAAATTGTATTTTACACATTGTCGTTGAGGAATCTATATGTTGTTTCGTTCATAGCGATGTTCATGAGATTATTTGGTTATGGTCTTCAATTGCTCGTTATTTAGAATATCATAGTTTTTCATTCTTGTTATATACCATGTTATCTCTATTTCGTCGAGAAATTTTGCCTTCTCTCATTCGTCGAGAACTTTCGCCATCTACCCATTGTGCTGAGAGCACTTGTGTGATATATTTATTTATTTTTGTTGCAATGCTTGATATTTTTGGCATGTATTGCCATCTCAAATGCGTTATATTGTTGTGTCTTCATTAACGAATGCGGTCAATGAAGATTTGGTTCGAAGTTGGAGTTCACTATACGAGATGAGTCAGGCTGCTTAATTGTGACACACAAAATGTCGATTATTGCACGTCTTGATAGAAATTCTCAACCTTGAGTTGAGCCTCGGATTGTTGTGGAGTGTTTTAAATTAATTAATGAATTTTTGTGGAGTAAAAATAAAAATTGTAATTATTACTTCTTTCATAAATTGTTAATCAAAGTACAACCCGGCTGATTAAAAAATTGGGGCAACTACCATTTAGTCCCTCAACCAAATGAAAATTACCACCTAGGACAAGGAATTTGTAATATTACCACCTAGTCCAAGGTTTATTAAAATGACACTCATGCCCTTAATAAATAATGAAAAATTACATTAATGTCACTCCCTCCACCATTTCACTTTCTCTTTCCAACCACCATGACCACTTTTGACCACCCATCCCAACATCCTCCGGTGACCATTTTCCGACGACGCCCTCTGGCGACCATTTCCCGACGACCACCTCCGTCGACCGTTTTTTCGGCGACCGTTTTCTAGCGACCACCTGCGGCGACTATTTTTCAACGACCACCTTCGGTGAGTATTTTTTTGGTGCCATAATCTGGTGACCACCTCCGTTGACCTTTCCAGCCACCATTTTCCAGTAACCACACACAGCGACTATTTTTCTGGCTACCACCATCTCCGGTGTTCAAATAACTGAGAACTTATCAGTTATCAGTAAGTTCTCAGTTGTCATCTAAACAACTCCGGCTACCAAACAACTGTGAACTAATTAGTAAGTTCACATTTGTCAACAAAACTACTAAGAACACGATCGAATCCGGCGACCAAACAACTGTGAACTAATCAGTAAGTTCACAGTTGTTCCAGAACAAGTTCACAGTTATTCCAAGAACAAACTCACATTTTTCAAAAAAAAAACATTTTTTTTCAAGAACAAATTCACAGTTGTTCCAGAACAAGTTCACAGTTGTTCCAAAACAAGTTTGCAGTTATTCCACGAACAAATTCACATTTTTCAAAACAAAAATACAATTTTTTTCAAGAACAAGTTCACAGTTGTTCCAGAACAAGTTTACAGTTATTCTAAGAACAAATTCACATTTTTCAAAAAAAAAACTAATTTTTTCAAGAACAAGTTCACAATTGTAAGTTCACAATTGTAAGATTGCAATTGTAAGTTCGCAATTGTAAGTTCGCAATTGTTCCAATAAGAAGTTCGCACTTGTTCCAAAAATAAGTTCGCAATTGTAAGTTCGCACTTGTTCCAAGAACAAGTTCACACTTGTTCCAAGAACAGGTTCACAGATATTCTAACAACAAATTAAAGTTCCCTTCTCCAATGGTATTTTCCTCTTCCTTGAATTAAATACTGAGCAATTTGATTCCATCGTACCTACAGATCAGTGAAGCAAAGACACAAATATGCTTAAAGCGAATAAATTTCCCATGCTTAAGAATAAAGATGTAGGTATGTGACTAACAGTAATAACAACAGAATGAAAGAGAGGAATAGCGGGTAGGGATAATTAACATATTCCCAAATCAAAACAACAATTCAATCAAGTCTCAGGAATCTTAGTTTCAAATATAAGAGTAAGAACAACAATAGAATGCACATTTTAACTGGAAAAATATTAACATTCAAAATCAAGGCCAAGTTCGCCCTAGTTTATAGATTGCGAGGAAACTAGGAAGAATCAATGAATTGAAAAGTTAAGGTTTTTACCTTCACCAATGAATCGCGCGGAGAAACGACCGGAAACAAAATCGCCGGAGGTGGAACAGTGGACGACCAGAGGGGGGTCGAAGAGATCGGCCGAAGGTGGTGTTGTCGGATTTATTGTTGTCGTTTGATCAGGGAGGAAGACGGTTGGAAGCGGAGTAGGTTGGCCGGAGATGGGCGATGGGAAGGGTAGTCGGAGGGGGAGGGCCACCGGAGGTAGGGAAAGGCTCGCCAGAGGTGCGGGAGAAGAGAGAGAAACAGACTGGGTGTGTGTGCGCGTGCGTGTTAAATGAGTGGATGGGGAAGGGTGGGTGGTTTTATTTGGATAAGGGGTAGTTTCGGTATTTAGATATATTATTGGACCTTATGGTATTTTATTTTCAAAAGCTGGACTGGGTGGTAAATCAAAATATTAGTTTGGACTAGGTGGTAGTTTTGCTTAGGATTGAGGATTAGGTTGTAATTTTCTCCGAAAAAAATATAAAAAAATGAAGTGAACCAACTTTGAACATAGACGGAGTATAAGTATTTTCTAGTCACCGTATACATGTTTAGATTGAGTCAACTATTAAATATGTGCAAACCTTTATTTTCATATATAGCAAGGGAATTGAAATGGATAATCACTATACTATGAATAATTTTGGAAACTAAATTTATAAATATAAGTGTATTAATTCAAGAAAGCTTATCCTAACAATTTACTTCAATGAATAATTTGGAAACAAAATTAAATTGGCTAATGATAAATTCAAATTATTAACATGCATGAATTTCTTTTCTACTATAAATTGGTCCTTCTGTGACATTTTTCTAGGCATCAATTCCATTTCAATACATACAAAGTACTAATATTGTTCAATGGCTTTAAGTCTCATGAAAAAACCCTTTTTCTTTTTCATGGTTCTAGCCATGTTAGTGAATCTCTCTTCTAGTTTAAACCCTAAGCTTCTGAATTCCTCAATTCCCCTAAATGATGCTGGTTTTTCACCTGCTTTGGCGACGTGGTACGGGGATGCCACTGGCGCCGGAAGTGGTAATAATTTTTATATTTCTAGAAAAATGCATGCACAGTAAAAGGTTAATAAATAGTCGTAATTTTTAAATTTTATTTTATTAATATTTATTTATATTTGATAATAACTTTCTAGGCGGAGCATGCGGATGGGAAAACGACGTAGCAAAACCACCATTCTCAGCCATGATATCAGCTGGGAATGCCAATATTTTCCTATCAGGCAAAGGGTGTGGAAATTGTTACGAGGTATATATGAAATTATAGACTTGCATTTTTTTGTTATTTTTTTTGTTTATTTATTAACTTAATGAAGTACTAAAATGATTGTCATGCTAATTAAATTTCAGATAAAATGCCTGCGAACGCCTTATTGCTCTACAAATCCGATTAATGTAACAGTTACGGATGAGTGCCCTGGGACTTGCAATAATGTGCCATTCCATTTTGATTTAAGCGGTTATGCTTTTGGTGCCAGAGGCTAATGGCTAGAGGACAGCCGATAATCTGCGTAACTTTGGACAAGTTGATGTTCAATATAGAAGGTTGTTTCACAACTCTAAAATGGACCCCTTTCTACTTGCTGATATTTTTTCAACAATACACTTTTCTTTTTTTATTTTTATAATGCAGCGTCTTAAGATTGTTTTTAAACCGTTGTACCCACTATGGAGCCATATTTAAGCACTTGAAAATATAACTACTTTCCTTGTTAATTCGGAAAGTGTGATATTTTACCACCAAAATTATAAATTTTATCATTTCACCCCCACTTTGTCTAAAATCCTAGATCCGCCACTATTTAAAAGCTTTATTCTGCTTTGATTGAGCCACAAATATCTTTTTCTAAATTCCATTTGTTACTTCATCATGCTGATCAAAGTAATGAAATTTCTATTTTCTGACAAATATTGTAGAGTGCCATGTAACTACAGAGGGTGGAAGATCGCGTTCAAGACTTCACCAAAATGCAATCCATACTGGTTTGCGACAGCAATTGAATACACAAATGGAGACGGTGGCATCTCTTCAGTTGATATTAAGGCGGCAAATTCAGGCCAGTGGGTATCGATGCAAAACTTATGGGGGTGCAATTTGAAAGCCGACGTTAGTCCATCTTTTGCAGCTCCATATTCATTCAGGATTTCATCTGGTGGAAGAACAATTGAGGCTTGGAATGTAGTTCCTAATAACTTTTCTCCTGGGAGTACCTACGCGTCTAATGTTAACTTTTAATTACAGTTACAAATTTTGGGATCTTGTGATCATTCATAGAACAAAAAACTTAGTTATTCTAGCATTTATCGCTGATCGGAGTGGATCGAATAAATGTAATTTGATTATTTGAGTGATAGTTCAACTATAAATCATGGAAGTACTGGTGCACTTTTAAATATACTTTGATCCATCTGAAACGACTTGCATAAGTCATATATATTGTCTCGTTAACATTACTCATGTTCCAACTTCCAAGAGTATCAACCGCAGATAAAACCACTATTGTTGCCAAATTTTGTTTCTTGAAAAGTTTGATGTTAATAATGCATTCTTGATGAATTGATGATTAAGCTACGAATGTGTATTTGACCGTTCTGCTGACGCAATTATGAACCATAAATTAATTTTTAAACGGAAGCAAGATTATTTTGAATACGAAAAAATATAATTTAATAAATAATTTAGTTTAAAGCGGGTAAATTGTTAATATAGTGTTATTTTTTCTTAGTAGAAAGGTGGCAACATATTTTTTTAAAGGTATGAAAAAAATATTTTTACAATTGGCTAGTGCCACATTTAAGCATTTTAAAAAATAAAGGGCGCAAATGACCACAAGGGGATTCTTCCAAATTTGCTCTTACATGATTTGCAAGTACACGAGGACTCTTTATGGTCTTAAGCAAGCTACTACCATTAGTTTTAGAAGTTACAAAAGTTTTTACTTACTTAAGAATCTCTTCGACAACATCATTAAATTTTAACTTTCCCTTTGCGATATTCGGGATTACAACGATCATAATTGTATCTCAACTATCCAATAAAGATGGTAGTAAAATCAAAGCTTGTTCTTATCTTCAGGAATAACACTAATTGAAGATAACTAGGTCGCTATAGCTTTGAATTCACTTACTTGTTCTGTTATAGACATGCCTTCCTTTTAGTACTCCATCCTAGAATGTCATCCGTTGGTAGTCGTGAAATGTAGGAAGGATTTTATAGCATTAAGCTCCCCCCAGAGACCTTTAAGGAATTTCAACAAAAGGCCTACATTACCTGCAAAGGAAATACTTTCAAAAGCGACAAGGTTGGTACAAATGTTGTCATGCACAACTTTAGTAATTCATTCTATTGCCGTGTGACAATAGTTGTCAAGCCTAGAAATCTAATACTCCCTCCGTCCCAAAATGATCTTCACATTTGACTATTCAAACTTTTTAAGGATATGAACACTTGCTTCATTAGCCATGTTGTGTTCATCCACATTTAACCTAAATTGGTAGAAATGGGAAGAACTTTTCCGGACAATGAAAAATGGCAAATGAGAAGATCATTTTGGATGGAAGGAGTATTAAACAGTTCAACCTCTTGTTTCAAGAGGACGATTTTGGTGTTGCAACTTTGCCAAAATAGACTCGCATCATTCTCTCTCCTTACATTTATATTATTGTTGAAGATCATTCGAGCAGGTGCAAGGAGGATCAACCACTTATGAAATAGATTAAGGTGGCGTTTGGTTTTTTTTAAGTCTTAAGTCCTGAAATCTGAATGCATATCTGAATTGATAAGAGGCAGCGTCTGAAAGCTGATTTCTGAATTATTCAAACTGTTTGATTATTCGTCTGAATAGACATCTGAATTTAGGATTACGACATTGAATGAAGTAGAAAAATGACGTGAATAGTTGTTTATATAGTGTTTTAGTTGGATATCTTTAGAATTATGAGTTTAAGAAAAAATATAAATTGAAAAAAAAATCAATTCAGAGGCAAATCAGACTTCATTTTAGGTCTGAACATTAGGAGGCAATTCAGATGCTTTTAGATCTGAATCTGAAAAAAAAAATCAAACAGACTTAATGTCTTAAGGTCTGATTCTCTCAGACATTCACCCCATTAAGTGGCTCTGAATGGAAAAACAAACAAGTCCTAATTGGCAAGCTAAGTCACTACAATTGGTATAGGTATATGATGGATGAGTTTCATACCATCATATTGGTTATTTTGTTGCCTATTCTAGCGAAATCCTCCTTGGGTTTTATTGTGTTTTGTTTTTTTTTTTTTTTGAAGACTCCTTGGGTTTATTGTTATTTGATGTGTTTTGAGTATTTACAGAAATCAGGACAAAAGAAGGATTTGGAAGAATTAATGGGCTTTTTGACAATGTTTCCAGGAACAAATCGAAGATTGGAGGCCTGGAGAGGATTCACAACAAATTAAAGGACAAAGAAGGAAAAGGACCTATGCAGGCGCATAAGCAGCCGCATAGGAGGTATCTATGCAAGCAAGAGAGGCCGCATATATTTCCAAGAGGACTGCATATTAAGGTCTATGCAACCACATTAAGCGGCCGCATAGCCATGCAGACAGGGCGGGTGCATACCTCCGATTTTCAGCATTTCTGGTTTCCTCTATTTCATGTTTTGGCTAATATTTGTCCTAGTATAAATATAAAACCTGTTAGAACCATAGTTTCTTAACTAAGTGTTTTGAAAAATAATTAAAGAACTCATCATGGATATCAAAGAAGTAAACTGGAAACCTTCAAGTCTTCACAGGTCCACTATCTTGACATATCGAGATAACTGACCTTCAAGATAGTAGACCTTAACACTCTTGCCAACTCATCTCAGTCAAATTCAAACCTGACTTAAACACTGTTCACAAACTTTACTCCAGTCAAAGATTAATGACTGACATGTGCATTTCAAGATGTTCAAGACCGTTGAACTCAAACGGATATATACTGAAGACCTATAAAAGGAGCTCTACACTACTGAAGAAACTACCTCTGTCTTGGCCATTTTTCATACAAATTGATTATAGCTTTTAAGCAACTCAATTGTAAAGCACACTTGATATTTATAAATCTGTGCTAAAATAGATAAGCAAACATAAGATCTCACTTAGCTACATAAGAGCCATCTTAGAGATCACCAAAACCCTCACATTTGTGAAACCTTTTTCTTTTCTTTTTCTGTGCTTTGCACAAGTACAAAACCTAGTTAGTGAGACTAATTAGGCTG